>JAMPIV010003847.1:0-362605 GCA_024509875.1 Oreohelix idahoensis
AAGTCACGAGTGGCTAGGGAGAGTCAATCTCAGTTTTCTCATCCTTTGAAGCCATTAGGCCCATCCGTCCACATTAACTATCATTTCTCATCTACATCTACTCGTATCTTCTCAGTCTCTCTTATACTAGGGTCTTGTCTATACACTGGACACACTCTAAACGTAAATCCACTTCGTGACAAAGACGAACTACAGCGAGGGAAGCAAAAGGAAAAAATTGGGAAAGCAAAATGAAGTTTTATGTGAAAGGAAAGAAATCAGGGTGTAAAAAAAAAAATATTTGTAATTGGAAAAAGTAAGGAATCTGAAGGAAATGAATGACCACAATTGGAAAATATATAGACAAAATTTTTAAAAAATTTGGCATAATGGGGGGAAAAAAAGGGTGCCTAGTGTAAAGATTATATATTTAGTAGGAAAAGATGAGAAACAAAGGGAGAAAAAAAAGAAAGTTTCCATGATGTGTGGACAATATGATAACATCACTGTAGAACCAACAACACTACGCAAATGTTATAGATGTTAGGTTTCAGCTTTGACAGAACAACTTTAATACTAACCGGGTGGTTCATGTAGGCACCAAACTATAACGCTTCACTTAAACCTGGCAAGTCTCAATCATTCATTTTCCCTTTCTGCTCCCTAAGCAGCATGGAGCCAGCACTGCCCTTGCAGCAAGCCTGCACCAAAGCATTCATGTGCTTCTGCTGCAGCAAGGGGCGGTACTTGTAGCAATCTGTTTTTTTACACGATGAGCTTGCTAGCCCCCCCCCGCCCCCCCCCCATTACAAAACCATGTAGTATTCCACTCATATGACGTGACTGAGGAAGCAGTAGTGCAATTCTTTCTTTGCCTCCTTAGAGACCCTCTACACAGGACTGGCAAAGTCTACTGCTAAAAAATGTCAGAACTTAGCTACCAGACATCTCTCACAATTACTGTATATACTCGAGTATAGGTCGATCCAGCTATAAGTCAACCCCTAGATTTTAGGACTTATTAAAGAGCTTCCACAAAAGAATGACCCAATTATAAGCAGAAGTAAAAAAAAAAATTATGGTTCAATTATGAAAAATCTAGAATTGTTTTTTCTCCAAAGCTTGCTGGTAACTTCTGCACAATTGTTGTATGTTGTTGGCGAAGAGACAGTGAAATTCTGTTCATAAAACAGCTACACCCGCCTGCAGATAAAAGACATTTCGATATTTATAGCATGTTTGCAATATATTTTTCCACTCCCTTTCAAAATGAAGGGGTGTGAATTTGAATTGTATCCTCGAGTAATGATGCAACCATATTGCTGCTGAGTTAAAACCCATTCATTTATTTCCTCTTCAAGAACTGGAAACCATGTAGCATTCCTTCTCTTTGCTAGTTTCCTTTTCAGCATATCTTGCAAGGATTCTTTTATTTTTACACTTGTCCTCGAGCAAGTTTTTTCGTCAATTTCGAATTCTGGCATTGCACTGGAATTGCCATGGCTTTATGAAATTCTGTCACTTTCAGCTTAGCCAGCCTCATAAGAAATATGCTGCTCTCTTTTTCAAACTCACTTTGGGAAAAATTTATATATATATATATTTTGTAACCTAAATGTGTGTGTGTTTACAACAGCTGTGCATGCCGGTGTACCCATGACAGGAAGTACGAAAGCATGACAGACATCCTTTGTATGTTTTAATTTTAATAATAACCACGATTAACAGCATAATAAAATTGATTCAAACATTGGTTGAAATGAAAAACAGTGGCCCGTGTGCTTGATACGGCCTAAAAAAATAACTCAGAGACACAGTAATAAGTAAGGGCTAGGGTTAGGTATCTTAATTCTATGAAATCGGTGAATTATATGTATGACATGAAAGAACATGACCCACTCTGCTTCATCTCAACCTAAACATTTTTTGGCTGAAATGAAGAACAGTGGGTTGTGTTCTTTGATGTCATACAAATAAGTTGCCAATGCTGTTAAGGTTATGATTAAAGTTAAGGATTCCTAACGTGCACCAATTATTACTACGTATCTGAATTCTTTTTTGAGGCCTATCGAACACACGTTCCACTATTCTTCATTTCAACCAATTTTTTATGAATTACTTAAGATATTTTGTTACACATTTAATGAACCAGCAAGTTTATATCTGAAGGATACCACTATGCAGCTGGAAAGAAGGGGTGGGGGGCAACACTTACTCGTTTCATTAAATATTTTTTTTTTTGGTGTGGCTCTGAAGTACGCGTTTTTACGGCATGAAATAGGAATAAATTTCTTGACTTATACACGTGTGTATTCGGTAAGTCTGGAGAAGACTGTCAGACTGTAGTCACAAGGAGGTTTTATAAATCAACATCACTAAAGGTAGTCAAATAAAATTTTAAGTGCCTGATTGGAAGAAATTACAGAACTTAGGTGCATCTCACCTGGGGAAAAAAGTATTAATGTTTTGAGATAGGCAAACTCTGGGTAAATAAATACACATTACTCAAACAAACCAAAGTAAAAAATTTATCTAAAGGCGAGCCATTTTCTCAGCTCTTAAAATTCACATTACACACAATGCCAGGTAGCCTCAAAGCCAGCAAGCTTCAATATAAAATGTCAGAAATCCTCACAATATGCAAGTCTAATGAAACCTCACCTCCTTGTTGAATACTAGACTGTAGATGATTTGAAATGGCTGCCAGCATGGTAGGTAAACACATTGCAGCTGAGCACTGAGCCAATCCGAGGGTGAACAATTCACTCCAGCATGACCTTACCAGAATAGTCTGAAGGTCTGCCCTGAATGACATAAAATAATAAGCTGACACACTACTGATTACAGATTTCAAAGTTGTACAGGTTTGTAAGTTTTCAAAGTTGTACAGGTTTGTAAGGTTTTAAAGTGTACAGGTTTGTAAGGTTTCAAAGTTGTACAGGTTTGTAAGATTTCATGCATTCATTTTCCTTTTTTGCTCCTTATGGAGGATATGAGTATATGAGAACTGCCGTAAGATAGGGGTAACACGGTAGAAAGGAAAAAAATTTACAAAAACACACAAATAGTAATACATCTTACAAAGAGAAAGGACAAGAAAAACCTGTGTTGCGGCCACAAAGCCTTCATCAGGAACAGACAAACAAGAGGGAAAGAAAGTAGAATTAAGTGGAGAACATTATGGAGAACATAACCACCACTACAGCTGGTCCCAGTGCAGGAAGCCTACACCAAGCATTCACATACTCTTGCAGTGATGGTTTCTGTAGTAACTTGTTTTATATGATGAGGTTGCCAGCAACCAGCATAAATCTTTTATTAGTCGCCTTGCTCAACAAGCATGAGGAAATAGTAGTTATTTTCTTTCTTTGTCTCATCAGAGGACATGCGAGAACTACAAAGTTTGCTGCTATGTAAAACAACAGAATCAATCAATACCCTTTAGCTCCCCAGGGAACACAGGCCTTCAACAAACACATGCCAAGTCCTCCTGTCACGTGCCATCTGCTCAAGTTCTGTCCATGTTTTCCTCATCACTTTTACTTCTGTATCTAGCTCTCTTCTCCATGTGTTTTTTAATCTACCTCTGCCTCTCTTTCCCAGGGGATTCCAGAACAAGGACTGCCTTGTAATGCTATCAACAGGTTTCCTCAATGTGTGTTCTATCCATCGACAGCGTCGTGTTCTCATCTCTTGTTCCACTGGCACTTGTCATCAGTTCCACATTTGTGACTGTCATTCAATTTCAATCCTTCTATTCTACACAAGCACCCATTTATGAAAGTCTGTAGCTCTTTGGTTGTATTTGTTGTTCTCCGTGTTTCAGAGCCATACAATAGGACTGACTTGACATTTGAGTTGAAGATTCTTATTTTCATTTCGGACTTGATTTCTCTTGATCTCCATATGTTTCCCAATGCAATGAAAGCTCCTTTTGCTTTTTGTATTATTATTTTGACATCATTGTCTGTCCCTCCAACTTTGTCTATATTACTGCCAAGATATGTGTATAATTCTACATCTTTTAGTGGCGTTTCTTCAAGTTCAACCTTGTTATATTGTTATAATTTCTTGCATTTATTCTCATTATCTTTGTCTTTTCCCAGTGTATTTTCAGACCCACTTGTTGTGACCTCTCATCAAGTATTTTCATTTTGTCTTGCATCTGATTATGGTTATGGGACAGAAGAGCCAAGTCATCTGCAAAATCTAGATCATCAAGCTGTTTAGTCAGATTCCACTGAATTCCATTTCTGTTGTGTGATGTCGATCATAACCAAATCTATTGCTAGTAAGAAAAGAAATGGAGACAAGAGGCATCCCTGTCAAACACCCATTCTAATCCCAAACGGTTCTGTAAGTTATCCTTCATGAAGAACTAAACAACAGAACACTATTAAAACCAGCTCATTTCCCTACTGTACGAGATTTAACAAAATAAAAGCCTCATACAAACAAAACCCATTTGTACCAAATTTATGGCGTAAGTATTCACCAAAGCATTTTCACCCATGTTGGTTACAGGGCCAGAAAGGAAAGCAGATAATGGAACAACTATGGCCTAAAAGTCATGTCATAAACTATGCCGTGAGAGACCAGCACTCCAACCACGCTGTCAATCGGATGCTCAGAAAGAATGTGGATAAAAAAAAATAATAAAAGTAAACAGTAAGGAATCTTTCACACATTGTTAAGCATGATTTGGCTTGACTTGTCCCATAACACTTGGCACCACAGACAGTGAGTGCTTGACTAGCAGTCATCATTCCGTCTATCTACTGTTAGTCTGTTTAGTTCAGCAACAGTTTTGTTCATACATTTATGTTGTCAGTCCATTTATTTTTCTGTCTGTTAAGTGTCTAAGCGTCAATTAGCAGAGATGGTTAGAGTACTTGCTGATGCAAAGTTACTGGGTCAGAAACCAGATAGCAACATGTTCTAATCTACCCAGATGTAAATGGGTACTCACTCCACTCTTGAGTTAGGGAAGGCAAAGACAGTGGTGAAAGGGAACAAGTCACCCCATCTCATAAAGATGAGACCTAATATAGTGAAGTCTCTAACATCCATCTCCATTGTCATCTCATTTCCTGTTCCGCTGGCACCTATCTGGTTTTTAGCATCAGTTCCACATTAGTGATCTTGTCATACCATTTCAATCCTTTTCTACACACTCATTTATGGAAGTCTGTAGCTTTTTGGATCTTGTTTTTGTTTTCCCCCATGTTACAGAGCCGTACAACAGGACCGACTTGACATTTAAGATGAAGATTCTGATCTGTGTGCTAGACTCAATTTCTTTTGATCTCCATACATTTTCCTAACAAAAATGAAAGCTCCTCTTGCTTTTTGTATTAAGTAAAATGTATGCTCTCGCCCCAAATTCCTCACCTGAGGTCCTGGAAAGCTGTAACAGATCGTGTCCAGTGCATGGAGAGAAAAAGTAACCGTGAAGCACTCTCCACAGATGTAATGGATGTTCAGATATGTGTGGGCATGGGAGAAGGTGCGGTTAATGTGAAATGCAAAGTTTGTTTCCGTCAGCAAAAGGATCTGTTTTATTCATTCATTGTGTTTGACCTGTAGGGTCAGAGGTTGACAGTTCGGCGTAGGCCTATGGGAAGGTTTTTTAAGCGGGAGTGAGATATACTTCCGGGAAGCCGGGAGGTCCTGTTTTTCTGAAGGGACCAAGAGTCCATTGTTTTTCGGGGAGAATCTTCGAAGTAACTGCTATGGCAGTTTTCCCCAGTGAATCTCTGTGCGTCGGGATGACGACAGAATTCCTTGTGTAGTTCTGAGGATTCATTCCGCCATTTCAGAACTGATATATATTTGTGCTCGAGGTAGCCATCCAAGACTGTTAGTCTTATATTGTCCAGAAATCCAGTGACGAAGATATATTGTGGGAGCCGCAGATTGGCGGAACTTCTACCTACAATAAGTATTACTGCAGGGTTGATGATAACCTATTTAACAGAAGTACACGGCCGACGTTAGGACGAGGCCTGTGCTTCCGGCTATTATACTACAGCCTGTTATGTGCAATTGGCAGGGAGTGCCAAGTTGCACCTGTGTGTCAAGGTAACTAAGGCATCTGACGCGTTTAGTCAGAGACGCCAAGGGCGACGCTACGAACTGTCATTACTGAAGAACTTTGCTATTGACCATGCACGTCTATTCTGATGTTTACCTTTTTGAATGCCAAATGTATACCTATCGATGTCAGGTCAGCATGACCTTGTTACACTGACTGTTCCTGTTGATATTATGTGTGTTCCCGTCAATAAATGTCTTGAAACATGCCTGCAGTGTCAAAGCATCCTTGATTACTGCATGTGAGAGTATGGGTTGCAGGATCTACATCTATACGAGCCTAAACACATTCGCGTCTTCATTCGCACCCACACTCAATTCATCATACGCTCGCACTACACATCTAACAACATGTATACTGTCTTGGGCCAGTGATCACCTCAACAAGAAAAAAAAGACAGTTACATTTCTGGTGGACCAGTTACGTGGGCTCTTATGATACATTTCTTGTCGCCAATGTGGCCTAGAAACTTACATTTCTGATGGACCAGACCTGTGGGTTTAAAAAGAACAGAGCGAGCATTTGACATTATTGTTGACATTTATGGATCCAGAAATTTACATTCCTGGTTGGCTGTTACATGTATGATGTCTCCAGTTTTGTCGAGAAAGTTACAAGAAGGACAAGTACACATTACACTTCTGATCTGTGGGTCTAAGCTACACACGGGACAGCCGTAACACACAACGCTAATTCTACACTTGCAAGTTTTGGCTACAACAGGACAGATATAGGTCATCAACGGTTGACACAAATAAACAGTACGAGCATTTATATTATAATGCTACATAAAGCATAACAAGACAAGTACTGAAGTGAACTACTAGGCATTTGCTACGTGGACCATAACTGCATAGAAGGCGGGTTCCTATTGTAAACAGTACTGCGGGTTGTGACACGTTTCATTCAACAACAGACTTTTCTAGGTCAGAGCATTCAAGCTACATTGTTGGAGGTCAAGTGTCTGTAAACAGTACGTGAAATTGTAAACATTCAATGTGCAAGGCCTAATTTGAGAAGGTCATAGTAACTTTGGTTCGTGAATACCACTTTATGTTACAGTGGATTTGACGTTCAGTGCGCGTTTGACATTTCGTTTCTGTGTTCGCAAGGAGCAAGAAATTTATTTTAGTTTCAGCTGTGACTGAACTTGTTCTGCAACACATTGAAATTGATTGCTATATGTTTATGTCACTTCTACTGTTTTTGGTGTATTTTTCTGCGGGTTTTTCGGTTGGTGGGTCTTACGGTAAATATGCCACTTGATCGAGGCTTACTGTAAGCGGTCTGTAGGTGCAAATTTTCTTAATTTGGAAATTTGCTAGTGACAATTGGTCGCTATTGATGTTAGCTGTGATGTAATTGTACTTAACGTTGTTTTTGTAATATTTTGTCTGTTTTTCAGTTTTGATTGTCGATTTGTTTTGTTTGTATTCTGTAGGTCTCTCCTTTCTTGTGTATTTCTCTACACATTTTTGGTTAAAACAGTGTTGCCATTTGTATTGTTTTGTATTTTTGTCTTTGTATTTTTTTTTTGGTTGTACTACATTACTGTCATGCACAGTCTACATACACATACTTGGTCATGTTTTGATATTATTGATAAGGTAGACTCTTCATATAGAGTTTGTTAAATAATATTATATAAGATATTTATACAAGTTCTTTGATAAAAGACTTGTTATCTACAAAGATTGAGACAAGGTGAAATACATATTCAAGTTCTTTATAAAAAAAGACTTGTGCCCATAGTGAGTGGGATATAAGGGAATTTTTTTTTTTCCCACAGGTACTCAAGTGATTTTTTGGGTACATTATAAACAAGAGGAACATACAAAGTCTTTGTCTAAGACTAAGACAGTAAAATAAAGTGAAGTGAGTATACAAGTCTATCATTTCAGACTTGTCTCCCATTGAAGTGGGATAAGGTAATTTATTTAAATTTTTTTTTCAGGTTTCTGATCTCATTAGACAGAATGTCTACATTGGATTTCTTCATCCAGCAAGGGTTGACCCTTGGTAAGTCTGGTAAAGAATTGGAAGAATATTCATCTGCTCAATTCGCCATTGCATTAAAGTCAGAAGAAAAGAAACAAAAAGAGGAAATTAAATTGAAAGCAGAAGCTGAACTAGCTGCTAAAGAAGCTAGAAGCTGAGAATAGAAGATTAGAACTTGAAGAAAGAAGGTATCAAAGAGAGGCTGAGGAGAGAAAAGCTCAAGCTGCTGCTGAGGAGAGGAAAGCTCAAGCTGCAGCTGATGAAAGAAAATTCCAGATGGAAATGGAAGACAAAAAAATTCAAGCTCAAGCTGCTGCAGAGGAAAAAAAAAACTTCAAGCTGCTGCAGAGGAAAAAAAACTTCAAGCTGCTGCAGAGGGAAAAAAAAACTTCAAGCTGCTGCTGAGGCTGAAATTAGAAAAATGGAACATGAGGAAAGAAAACAGAAGATGGAACTTGATGAAAAACTCGCAATTTTGGAGTTAGAGAAATTGAAATTGGCGAGTACGGGTGCTCAGCAAACAACTTCGAGTACGACAAAGGAGTTTGTTAGTAGGATTAAATTGCCTCATTTCAATCCTTTAAAGGATGACGTAGCAGATTATCTAGATAGATTCCAATTTTTGTGCGATACGCATAACATAAAAAAGGAAAAATATGTTGAACAACTGATGCCATTTTTTACAGGTGACACAGTGACTACTCTTATGACAATAGACGAACATGAGAGGACTAATTATGATGTTGTCAGGGCAGCATTGCTAAAAAAATACCAATTAAAACAAGAAGACTATCGTCTTCGTTTTAGGACAATGTTGCCAGAAAATGGAGTAGATTTCTCTGATTTTGTTACAAAGATACGTCGTACATTTACACGATGGGTTGAGTTGTCTCAGATTGAGAAAACATATGAAGGTCTAATGGACTTATTATTGCGAGATAAGGTTTTGTCATCTGTTAATGATTCTTTTCTTGCATTCCTTCATGAGCGTAAGCCTAAAAACTTAAAAGAAATGGAGGAATACTGTTGTCAGTATGCCACAGCACATCCCCATGCTACAGTTAGCAATTCTAAAGTGAAAGAAGGGTTGCCAGCTGCTTCGGCAACACCATATGGCCCTAATTTCAGAAAAAATTTCAGGGTGCTCAACAAAATTGGAATAGGGGAAGTAATCAAAATTACACTCAGAAGCGGAGTAATCCAACACATGATGGTTCTTCGTCTATGCAGTGGAGACAAGATGGTAGTTCTCGTAATTTTAGTGGTAATAATTTGAGACACTTTCGTAAAGGCTATCCAAATAATAACTATTCAAATTTTCGAGGTAATCATTCTCGACGTCAAGATTATGACGATGGTGAATTTAGAAACCGGGATTCAAACCGGAATGATGATTACAATAGGCAATATGATAACAATTACAGGGGAAATGATAGTCGAAATCAAAATTACAGGGGAAATGATAATCGAGGTAGACCTAGGTTTAACAAAAAAAGACCTTACCAACAGGCAAACTCTGCGCAACAAGAGTTTGATGGAGCCTGTAATACAGTAAATGATAGTGGTAACTCTAGGGCTATCACTGGTTGTGCTTTCGATTTTGGGAGAGCAACTGAATGCCCCCAATGCTTAACATTGTTTGACTCATCAACTGTATCTACGCTAAGTTGTGGTCACCCTCTTCCTGCTCTACCTGCTACAGTTGCGCATGATGGGAGAGGATCTCTCATCTTACATAAAGGTCTAATAAATGATAGGCTAGTCTCAGTACTTTTCGATTCGGGATGTACTACCGTCGGGGTTAAGGAGTCTCTGATAGATCCTTGCTGTGCCACTGGAAAAACAATCAAATGTGTTACATTTGGTGGTACTATGGAAAGCTATCCTACTGCTATTATTAGGATTGACACTCCTTTCTTCACAGGAGATGTCCATGCATGTCTTCTTCCTAATCCTATTGCGGATCTTATAATCGGTCGTATTCATGGGGTTAAGGAATGCACCCCGCAACAAATTTCTAGTTGGGAAGAAAAAAACATTCAAACGGTCAATGCAGTGGTGACAAGAGCTCAAGCTCTTAATCCCCCAACTTCATCTGATAATAGTAATGAAGTTATAGCCAAGACGAGCACTTGGTGATTTCCCATGACTCGTTTGTTAAACGTCAAGAAGAGGATCCTTCTTTGAAGAAATACTTCCTTCTTGCAAAGAAAGGGGATCCCAATCAAAATACGAATCACAAATCGTATATCACTATGAAGAATGGTATATTGGTACGAATGGTACAACACTCGGACAAGTCTATGCACTCGCAAATTCTTGTGCCTAAGTGTATGAGAGCCTTAATTCTTCGGCATGCACACGATTCTCAGTGTGCTGGACACATGGGTTTTTCCAGAACTAAAACTAGAGTCCTTGCGTCATTCTTTTGGCCATTCGTGAATAAAGACATCCGAATTTATTGCCGATCTTGCAAAATTTGTCAAGAGGTCAAGTCTAGGGGTCCGAGACATGCTGCTCCTATTCAGGCTGCAGATATTCCGATTCGGCCGTTTCAGAAAATGGCTATAGACATCATTGGTCCGTTCAAAATTAAGTCAGCCAGAGGACACCAATTTATCCTCACTTGCGTGGACATGTGCACGCGTTGGCCAGAGGCTATTCCTCTGAAGAGCATATCAACTGTCGATATCGCTGATGCTCTTTGGCTCGTATTTTCTCGTCTGGGATTCCCCGGAGAAATACTGTCGGATCACGGCACTCAGTTAATTTCGGACGTTATGTCTCAGGTAATGGCTACGCTAGACATTAAAAGGTCTCTCAGTAGTATTTATCATCCAATGTCCAATGGATTGGTAGAACGTCTTAACAGGACACTAAAGAACTTACTTGGCAAGATAACGGAGGATCATCCTGAAGATTGGGACAGGGTTTTACCTGCAGTCCTCTTTGCCTATAGAGAGGTTCCCAACGAGCATACAGGGTTTTCTCCTTTCGAACTTGTCTTTGGCGCGCAACCGCGCGGGCCAATGTCCTTGTTACACGATTTGATAACTTCCGATAATATTGACGATGATACACAATCGTCATATGAATATGTTATAGCTCTTAGAGAAAAGATTATCGAATCGTGCAGGTTAGCAACTTCATCTTCCGAATTTGCGAAAGAAAAAGCTAGGCGATTTGCTAATAAGAAAAGACGCCTACGTCAACTTTGTCCTGGAGACAAAGCATATGTCTTACTGCCCTCAAGAGAGAATAGACTTCTCATTTCTTGGAAGGGTCCATACACTATAGTCTCGAAAATTTCTGATGTCGACTATATTGTCGATGTGGATGGAAGGCATAAAACCTTCCATATAAATATGCTAACAGAGTTTATTGAACGTCCAGACTATTTACAGCCTATTTTCCAGGCGACGGACGACTCTCCAGTTCAACATGGTCACATCTCATCCCTGTCCGTTATACAGGATGAGGAAACTATTTTTTCTGACGTGAACTTACCTCTTCCTACGATTCCACTTACTTCAACGGAATCGTGGAGAGACGTTACAGTCTCTTCCAACTTGTCTTTTGAGGAACAGCGTCAAGTATCCTCTACGTTACAATCATATCAGGATGTCCTTACCGACATTCCTGGACACACAGATGTCATAGAACATGACATCATACTTACTGATCGTAATCCGATCAGAGTAAGACCATACCCAATACCTATTCATTTTCAAGCACAAGTCGAGAAAGAATTGGATGAAATGATTCAACTACAAATAATTGAACCATCCACTTCAGCTTATTCTTCGTCAATAGTTATTGTTCGAAAGAAAGACAATAACATACGTCTTTGCGTTGATTATCGCAAATTAAATCAAGTTACGAAGTTCGATGCTGAACCTATGCCGTTATTAGATGATCTACTTATTAGACTTTCTAAAGCTAAATTCTTTACTAAACTAGACTTGTCGAAAGGTTATTGGCAAGTCCCACTGACGGAACACGCCAAACCTCTCACTGCTTTTTCGACACCTAGGGGTCTGTTTCAATGGAATTTTATGCCTTTCGGGCTTATGAACGCCCCAGCGACGTTTCGTACGCATGATGCGACGAATTCTATCAGATCGTGCAGATGTCATTGCATATTTAGACGACATCTGTCTTTTCAGCGATACTTGGGAAGAACACTATGTGGGTCTGAAGGAATTGCTATCTACTCTACGTGAGCATAGTTTGACTGCTAAACCCTCTAAAGCTTTTGTTGGGTTTAGTGAAATTTCCTTCCTAGGTCATCGAGTTGGTCATGGTCTGTTGAAGACAGAGGACCAAAACATTTCAAAGATATTAAATATCTCGGTTCCGAAGACAAAAAAGCAAGTGCGTAGTCTCTTGGGATTGATACAATTCTATGGAAGATTCATTGAGAATCTGTCCTCCATTATGGCACCACTTTCAACGTTATTGAAAAAAGGTTCTCCTAATATGGTGCGTTGGTCCCAAGAATGCCAAACTTCATTGGATCAGGTTAAGAATTTGTTCTCATCTCATCCTATCTTAAGACTACCGACGATTGATAAGACTTTTGTCCTTCGTAGTGATGCCTCTTCCACTGGCATTGGAGCGGCACTAATGCAGGAATATTCAGGAACTCTGCATCCTGTAATGTATATTTCTAGGAAGCTGAATGCGGCAGAAAGGAATTACTCGGTTTTGGACCGTGAATTGTTGGCTATGGTTTGGTCCATTCTTAAGCTACAAAGGTTCCTTCTGGGCGCGCATTTCTTTATGGAAACCGACCAAAAAGCTCTTACGGCTATGCAAAGTAAGGATTTGAAGAGCTCGAGATCTACTCGTTATGCTATTGCTCTTCAGCCTTTCCATTTCACGGTGCGAGCTATCCGTGGTTCGGATAATGTGATGGCGGACATATTGTCTAGATGCCCACATGATTCCAGTTAAATCTTGTGTCCTAGTTTTTCCTGATATACTTTCAGACTTAGGTCTGTCCTTAATATCATAATATGTTGTAATACAAATGTATTTGGATGATGTTTAGATAATTTAACAAATTTCATTTTGTCCATCCATCAGTGATATGTTGCTAAAATAGCATTGACATTTGTATATTGCTATGATTATATTATTTAGTAATGTTTGATATATGATTGGTATTGCCAGCAACTTAGGTTTCTTGAATGGTATCCCTTAGTTTGTTTGGTTTAAAGGAAATATTTTCTCCTATGTTGGGAGATGATTTGTACCCTCTTCTATTGTACCTGATATTAGGTTCATTGTTTGCATGAGCACAGAAGTGATACTGGTGCTATCTTGCTCATGAACATATTAAAAAAAAAAAAAAATTGCATTTTTTTTTTTACAGGGGGGTGGTAGTAATGTTGCTGTCATTTTCGACGGAGTCATCTGTCAAGTTATTTGCTTATGTTTGTATCATAAGTATAATTGTGTCTTTACCTGCGATGTCAGGTTGATTAGGGGTTGTCTTCCCTTGTTTATTCATTCATTGTGTTTGACCTGTAGGGTCAGAGGTTGACAGTTCGGCGTAGGCCTATGGGAAGGTTTTTTAGCGGGAGTGAGATATACTTCCGGGAAGCCGGGAGGTCCTGTTTTTCTGAAGGGACCAAGAGTCCATTGTTTTTCGGGGAGAATCTTCGAAGTAACTGCTATGGCAGTTTTCCCCAGTGAATCTCTGTGCGTCGGGATGACGACAGAATTCCTTGTGTAGTTCTGAGGATTCATTTACCAGGTAATACCGACCTTTATGCATTATTACGCTTTTCGGTGGCAGAACATGTAAAGGATTACCTAGGGTGAACAGCAGCTCACTGATCCGCCATTTCAGAACTTATATATATTTGTGCTCGAGGTAGCCATCCAAGACTGTTAGTCTTATATTGTCCAGAAATCCAGTGACGAAGATATATTGTGGGAGCCGCAGATTGGCGGAACTTCTACCTACAATAAGTATTACTGCAGGGTTGATGATAACCTATTTAACAGAAGTACACGGCCGACGTTAGGACGAGGCCTGTGCTTCCGGCTATTATACTACAGCCTGTTATGTGCAATTGGCAGGGAGTGCCAAGTTGCACCTGTGTGTCAAGGTAACTAAGGCATCTGACGCGTTTAGTCAGAGACGCCAAGGGCGACGCTACGAACTGTCATTACTGAAGAACTTTGCTATTGACCATACCACCAGCTATGCACAATGCTACAATATAATATGTGGAAGTGAACTTCTGTCTGTGAGCTAATTACACCCACACTGACTCTTGAAATCATCTACACACTTCCAGGGATCCCCCCTGTAATGAAACTTGTTGATAACCCAACATTGCACACTAAGCTTGGAGAAGTCACTTGAGCCCCAGATGTGATTCTTTGGCTTTGACTCAGTTGACTGCATGCTGGAGGATCTCACTATCGATCCAGTGATAGGCAGGGGGAGCTGAGAAGTGGCTCTGTGCAGGACGTGACAATTCCTTGGGAGAGTCTAGAACTAGAGCACAGTATTTTAGCTCTGCATAGTTCGAGCGCCCCCTTGGATGGCGGGGAATGTACAGTATGCTACGCGCTTCTTACTCCTAGCTTGATACCAGATGTGACGATACATTAAATGCAAGCCAACCTGGAGAAGCTGGAACTCATGACTTTAATTCAGCACATTTCGGAATGGCAGAAAAGCCACAGGAAAATCCTAGATTATAGTGTTGATAATATCAAGGAGTCTTCAATTTGGTATTGGCTGCAAAAGAGCGAGAAGCTCAGCAGCCCTAGTTAAACAACAGCAACAAGAACTTAATATATGTACCAACAGTTCTAACTTCAAAATTTAACAGTATTTGCTAGTCATTGATTTTACAATTTCAATGAGCAAATATAAATGTTCATTCTCAAAAATAATTGGAGAAAAGCACGTCTGCTAACTCATTAATAATGCAGAAATGTAAAACTACGTAACTCAAAAAGAAAATGCTTTACATCAACTATTGCATGCATCAACTAACAAATCACTATGTTAATAAAGTTAAAACAAAAAAAATATGTGATATCTTGACCAAACATACAAACCTTGTGTTTCTACTAAAAGTGAATTCTCCCCATTACTGTTTGCTGACTGATCATAGCTAGTTTCGGAATGGTCCATGATAGCTGCACCCTGTATGCAAGCAGTCAGTTTAGTTATATTAACGTCTTTAAAAATATCACCTATTTTTCTTAAGTATCAGTTTATTTGAAAAACATACTTTACTTAAAGAACTTGAAAAATAAAAAGTTTTACATTTAGAAGAAATGCAGAAAGACTAGTAAGCGTTGAAAAAAAAAGTTGGAAAACTTGTAATCAAGGAAGGACAAGTCTGAAAGAATGGCAAGTAAGGAAGGGGGAAAAAATAAAAGAGAGATAAAAAAGTAAGATGTGAAGAGAGTAATAAGCAAGGAAAAGAAACAATAAAGACTGGTAAGAAAGAAAATGTTTGAAAGCATGACAAGCAAGAAAGGGAAATACTGAAAGACAGGTTAAAAAAAAAAAAAAGAATAGGGTGTAAAAAAAAAAAATATAATAAGGTGTAAACAGGATGAAAGAGTGATAAGCAAGGAAGAGAAAAAAAGAAGGGTCAGGTGAGACAGAGCTGCCATGCCAAGTTGCACATAAACAACAAACAAGAAATCACTGACCCGACACTGTGAGCTTTGTGCAGCTTTAGCCAATGTATCAAAGGCTCTAGCTGCTGCCTCTGGCATACTACAATTGGCATCTCCGTTGTTCTGAGATGGTGAAGATAACTGCTGACTGGACAAATCATCCAAATTAATCTCCTCTTTCCCCATTGTTGCTAAAGTCGTCACAACGCTGGCCAAAGTTGAAAGATCTGATGACAAAGAAAAAATGTCACACATTTATAAGCATCAAGTTATTTGTTTCACACACTTTATATTCCTCATTTCTATCTGTTTTAATATCAGTTACTTTCATTGTCTATTGTTATTAACACTTTGAGTACCAAGGGCTTTTAGGAAAAAATTCAAATTTGGGATAATGAAATTAAAAAAATCACTGAGACCGAATTAGTCAACAAAAATTGAAATTTTCAGGATGATATTGGAAGTGGACAAAGTGTCATGAGCTGACCTAGTTCTGTCTTCAGGTCATGTGATCATGGCAGCAATTTTGAATATTAATGAGGCAAAAGACACAAATTGGCATGCACTACTGAAAAATGTATTAAAAATATTATAATCAACTCAAAACTCACCAGACTTTTTCAGATATATTGTCAGTCAACATTCTTTCTAAAAAATGCAAGTATGCTCTTGAATGATATTGGGGTTGAAAAGCTATTTGAAATGGACATAAAATTCCAGGGTCTGTAATAATAAATGAGAAATATTAATGAGATACCCACAAGGTTTCCTAGCTCGGTGGTCCATGGTTCAATCCCCAGTTGAGGCGGGATTTTTTAGACCGCAAACGGCTCCAGGGTTGACCCAGCCTCATGAATTGGGTACCAGAGTAACTTCTGGGAAGGTTAAGGCGGCTGGCGTGATGCTGACCACATCACCCCTAGTGTGCCAATGGTCAAGAAAATATGGGACTAACACCATATTCCCAATATGCCTCAATGGGCATGTAATGGGATCGTTTTTTACAAAGGTTTCGTGCAAAGAAAAATATACTTGTCAACTTGCTTTAGCTGGATGTGTTAGTCTTACATAAAATATGGTCACAGATGCAAGTATTGTTGCTTCTTTCTCTATCTATGGGGGCCTATTTCCTTCCTGGCAGCAGCATAGTCCTCACATTTATGAAAAATTGAAAAGCAGGGCACAACACAGTGTGGTTCTTTACATACAATACTCGTACAAAAGAATCTTGTCTGGACTCTCAATCCAACAGAATTACAAACAATGCATCTTGGTCGATGTGACTTATCTTCATCCTGCCGTGGGAAGTGGTTATGTTCTGCATGACAAATCTGTCAATATTCACCGAAGGGCAGTGGTTAGTGCACTGGCTTCCTAGCTCAGTGGTCCATGGTCGATCCCCAGTCAAGGTGGGATTTTTTAGACTGCAAACGGCTTCGGGGTCGACCCAGCCTAAAAAATTGGGTACTGGAGCAACTCTGGGAAGGTTAAGGCGGCTGGCGTGATGCTGACCACATCACCCCCTAGTGTGCCAATGGTCAAAAAAATATGGGCCTAACACCATATTCCCAATATGCCTCAATGGGTGTGTATCGGGATCCTTTACCAGTGGCCTGCACTTTCTTGTGGTATCGACTTCTAGCATAATCTGATACCAGAGCTTCAGCAATCTTGAGCCTAAATTGCTTTGGTGTAATGGGAGGTTTGGCAGTTTCACAGTACAGAATATATCCATTTACAATGGCAACTTCTATGACAAAATGAAGAACTGGATGATAATATTTGAAGCAGCAATATGGGTAAAAGTAATCACCAGTCTTTGAAGTGATCTACACTACCCATATTGTGATTATAAACATTTGCCATGACAGGTTTTTCCACTGTCCTAAATTCTCTCTCATGGTATCTGGATCCGATACGTTTGTTAACAACATTGTTTGTGTGGACTGTGCTGAGCACACTCACACGTTTTGTATCATGCCATGTACAGGTAACAATGTTTCCCGACCTAGCAAAAAAGAAAGGTGAACTGCCACGCTTCATCTTCACGTTTTTTTCTCCTCAAAATTACAGGAAACCCTCTTTTGCTTTCTAGGGGAAAATTCAGGCAGCCAGTTGCTCACATAGTGGTCATCAAAGTCATACAAGTCCCACTGAAACTCATCAGCTGCTTCTCTGCCATGCACCATCCTAGTAGCAGGTCTTTTTCTACACCCCTGATTCATACCATGACCCTAAAAATCACCATCACCACCTCTGGCACCTTCACGAATGCTAGATCTATGGCTGTCACTGTCTGTTTTACTAGTTTCAGGCTGCCTGCATCAAAACTAGACCAACTGATGTCACTTTCAAAAGTCAGCTGAGAGCGAGAATCCGAATCATTGCAACATTTAAGTTTCTTTCACTTTTAACAAAAATTCCACTCAAACATACGAGGTGCGTTTTTTAAGTAATTCCCGTTTTAAAATAATAAAAAAACCATCATATATAAAAATGATCTATTGCAGCCAAAAGTGGACCACACATTTACATTATTTCTCAACATAGTCACCATTGACTTCAACACATTTTTGGTATCGTGGCACCAGGTTCTTAATTCCAGTGTCAAGGAAGTCTGCCGCCAGATGGGTGCCGAAAATGTTAACCGATGAACACAAGCAGAAATGCCTGGCTTCGGCTCAAAAATTTTTGCAGCGCTATCGAAATGAAGGAGATGAATTTTTGGGCCACATTGTTACTGGAGATGAGACCTGGATTTCCTACACAAACGTCGAATCAAAGCAACAGTCGATGCAATGGCGACACTCATGGTCCCCGAAAGCACATTCTGTCAAAAAGATCATGGCCACTGTTTTCTGGGACAAAGAAGGAGTCATGTTTATTGATTTTCTTGAACGTGGAAAGACAGTTAATGCCAATGCTTATTGTGACACTGATAAAACTTAGACGTGCCATCCATAACAAAAGACGTGGGTTGCTGTCCACTGGGATTGTGTTTTTGCACGATAATGCTCGACCTCACACCGCAGACTGAACTGTTCAATTGTTGCAAAAATTTCACTGGGAAATTTTTGACCACCCGCCCTACAGCCCCGATCTCGCGCCAAGTGATTACCACCTTTTCATGCACCTAAAGAAGTGGCTGGCATCCCAGCAGTTTGAAACTGATGATGAACTGCAGACAGGCGTTAATGAATGGTTCAAGACACTGGCGGCAGACTTCCTTGACACTGAAATCAAGAACCTGGTGCCACGATACCAAAAATGTGTTGAAGTCAATGGTGACTATGTTGAGAAATAATGTAAATGTGTGGTCCACTTTTGGCTGCAATAGATCATTTTTATATATGATGGTTTGTTTTATTATTTTAAAACGTGAATTACTTAAAAAAAACGCGCCTCGTAAATCAAAACGCGTGAAAAAATTTTCAACTCACATCAGCAATAAAGGAGAGTTACTTCCCTTTGCTTGTGTCTTTTTGGATGGCTGCCATGATGACTTTTTATGCTAATGCTATATGGACGCAAAATGGCAACAATTATACTTTATGAAACATGGGGCCACAGCTGATAGAATAGTCTGGCGCTCTCTCTTCCAAACCTCTACACCTCACGGTAGAAGAGGAACGACTAAGTAAGTAAGTAAAGAAACATGGGGCCTGTCACCAAAAGGCGGCCATGGTACTCAAAGTGTTAAATAAAAAATGCACAACATTTAAATATAAATGCATTCATGAAGAAATCGGACAACTGGTAACATTCAGTAATAAATTCACTTTATACAATCTTGACAAATTTTCTTGCACAGAAAACTACATTTCCTCATGGTCAACAAACTGCTGTGTTACAAATGTTTTATAATAAAGTTACATGTGATAGATACCATTGTGATCATATGGATTTCAAGTGTATGTGCATATATGTAATTTTAGAGTGGTTCAAGTTTGATAAAATTGTGAATGTTTCTTAAAAAAAATTATAAGGTGAACTAGGACCCTTTTGTATTTCACATCTTGACATAATACCAATACTTATGAGAAGAAAAGTTTTTTTTTTTTTTTTTTGGATGCACAGGTCACTAAGCGCTGTCATAATGCCCTCTGTTGTTTTGGGACAGTCAATTTATTATTAGTACCTTCCACCCCTTTCTATTTTTTTGGGTCCACATATATTTTCATTTCATAGTTTGGTTAATTAACATCACCTGTGAGCAGTAGTGGTTGTCATAAAAGGGTGATACTGGAGGGTTGTTCATGGAACTAGCAATATTATAATGTATTAAAATATAACGGTTTCTGTAGCATTTTGTATGTACACAAAGAAGAAAGAATTATTTGTGCATAATTTATTGCACTGATTAGGCACATCCTTATCAGGTAAAATAATTAAAAAGTATAGCGCTTAAGAAATAAAACATATAAAAGGCTGAAGAAACAGGCTTCTTTTGATATTTATATGGGCTTTCAACGTAGTATAAATGTTATTAGATGCTTGATTTGTAAAGAAGAAATGTTGTGGTTTGCTATGATTGAGTCATATACCCCTATTATAAATGGCTTAATAGTAACATGTATATCGTTTAGTCCAGATGGATAAACCCTGTCTTTAAAAAAAAAAAGTTTCTAATTAACAAACAAATGGTAACAATGCATAAAATAAATGTATAAGACATCAAGTTATTTGTGTCACCCGCTTTATATTTCTCATTTCTATCTCTGTATTAAAATCAGTTACTTTCAACTGTCTATTGTTAGCAAATAAGAAAAGCATACATCTCTGTGCATAAAGTGTTTACCTTCTGTATTCATTGTGCACACAACATCTGCTAGTGTTGTCAGATCTGATAAGACAGAGTATTAGAAGCAAAAACAAACCAACAAACCAAAACAATAACCAAAATTAAAAATGAAATGGGAAAAGACACCCGCTTAAAAAATGCACATAGTATATCTTTAATTAATGAAGCCTAGTCACATAAATGGAGTCATAATTTTGCTTAAAGCTGACTGTTGTTCTAAACATATGGCAGGTCTAAACATCATTTAGCTTTAATTAAAAATAAGAGATTTAAGTACTTTTAGATAAAGATAAACACATTAGAAAACAATTATTTTGAATGCCTAATTGATACTATGAGATGTGCTGATGGATGCCTTAAACTCTCTGTAGATTCAACCAAGCAAAACTGATCACTGAGAGAGAGGCAAGACTAAGGCAGCATAATGGTTTTCTAGGTTAGGGGATTAGGTTACGGCCAAAAGCTAGCATTTGGGAAAATGGTTGTCACAAGAATGGTTACCACAGCTGACAGGGCTATTGATTGTCAAGAACTATAGTTCTCAGACACACCTCGAAACCTCACAGGATACATGTTTATTTTCTTAGAAAGTCATTCTAGTTGGTGCATGTATCATGAACTATTGAGGAACAGGTCAGTCTAGCATTTACCAAAAAAAAAATATATATATATATAAATATGGAATGTGAGGAACAAAGAACTTCACTTCCTGTCACAGATAAAGGTAATACATTTTTTCTTGCAACTAAAACAGATCATAACTGTTGCCTGCTTGAACCAGTGCTTCTTAAACTGGTGAATGATTCACCCAAGGGTGAATGAAACATGAAGGGTGAATGACTTAATTTACTCAGATATTTATATATTTTTTTTTCGATAGTTAAAAAGGCAAACCCATTAAAGTAGTTAGTAAGGTCTTATTGCTATTTTAATGACAGTGGAACTGGAAATTTGATTTATTTTTTTTCTCTCTACCTATGGTTTTTTTTAAGTAGCAGGATATTGCCCAAATTTACTGTAAAAAACCTTTTACAAGAGACCAGACGAGCTAGTGGGATCATAAATTTATAAATGGCAACAATCGAGGATCGCCGCAGGCAACTGTAACTTTACTTGAGTTGCCAATTAAGCTACTTTTCTGATGGAACTAGAATTCTATATATATTTACTGTATTTTAATCTACCAGCACTTACTGACATCAAGCAACATGAATTCTAGCTATATTATGGAGATTAAAGCTAAGTTTTTAGGCAATCTAAAATTAGATTGTGGCATTTTCTAGCAGTGATATTCTCCAATTTCTATTCTAGCGACTTCAGTATTTTATGAGTTTGATTTCGTAACCCTGGTTAACACCATCACTGCAGCAGACACCAATGTAGAAGTATACTGCTTGTCATTTTCTTTTTTGTGGTAAACATACACAACAAGAAAACATTGTTTATAAGAATCTAATTCGAAGTTTTTAAGACTGTTGTTTAATAACTTACTTTGTGTGAACTATAAAAAATTCAAACAAATTTTTCTGTGTTAATTTTTTGTGTGTGGTGACACCTAGTTTTCTTTACATGTCCAAAAACTTGAATAAAATAAACACTTAAGAAATGAGTTAATTTATGTTCTTTGCTCATGTGACAAAATGAATTATATATAGAATTATACACAAGGGAGAGTAAGACGAAAATTACCAAAAACATAAGGAAAATTTGTTGTGGATGAATGAAATTTGTGAATGACTGAAATAATTTAAGTAGCACTGGCTTAAACTATACTTGGGCTTTACAATCATGTTGCAGGCCCAATAATTCCTCTTGCAGCATTTTTCACAATATCGTTTGCATTCACCAAAATGGTTAATAACCCAGTCAGGATTTATAGTTCATAGATATGAAGTGTCTGCACCATGTACTCCTTGATATTATATTTTTCCAGGTCAGCTCAGTTACTTTCACTTTTGTACTTTCACTGCACATTTAGAAAATGATGAAGTTCACAGCAATTAAAGTTACATTTCAGTTTGATCATGTATCTAATGTCAATTTCTTTGGCTTTAATTAAATTCAGCTTGTTACATGGTAAGCCAAATAACTTAATGAGAACAGCCACTTCCAGCTTCCTTAGACTTATTTCTCTGTATAGATTCGTGATGTACTTGGTGGGTTTGCTTGTGACTGGACACCCCTCTCACCATCTCCTTATCATTCACTGTCTCCAATAAATGAAATTCCTCATTATAAGAAAGAATGGCCATAGGAAGCAGAAATGAATGATGGAAAGATCTTTCAGAATGGCACAGGCAAAAATGTTTGTCATTTCAATGGTTTTGTCACTAAAAAATCCATTTTTCCACACCGCAATGTACAGGTCACAATGTACATCAGACGGGCACACAGAAAACTGAACTGATCATTTCAACATAGACAGGATGTGAGGGTAAAAAAGAAGCAGATAAAGGATTAGATTACCACCTCCATTATGGGGCTCTTACAAATTACTTTTGAAGATCTTAAGGAACATAACAGGAAGAACATATTACAAAAAACAAAATCTTACAAATGAAACACAAGAAATACGTTCAAAGTGAGTCTGAGAAACATCTGAAATGCTGAACATCCTAATGGGGAAACATCATCATCTTTGTTATTCACTCTTATGTAACCACATCTATTTCTCTGATAAAGTTGCTGGTGTGTCTTAGGCTTCTTACACGACTATACAGTTTCTCACTCAACTGGGTTGATGATGTCCATGCTGTCAATTCGATCCTTTTATGGAATGGGTTAAACAATTGAGAATCATAAGAGAAAACAAGAAGTAATCTAACACATGCAAAGAAGTCCCTGGCCAGTGGAAAAGTAACAAAGAATGACTTACATAGCACACATGGAATTTCCTAATAAAGAAATGAAAAACTGTTACAAAGAAAGTCAAGAACTGTGAAGAGCAAGAAGAAACAAGAAAGCCTGTGCACATTGTATGGGGAAGTAAACAAGAAAGTGAAAAAGCATGTCAAACAGGTTCAGAAAAACATGTTCAAAAAGTATCTGAGGAAGCTGAGAAGGCAGTATTAACAAAAAAGGAAAAAAAAGACACTTGAAGACACTTTACAGTAGCACTAGAATTGTTTAAAAGGAAACAGAAAGTAACAGCACTCCTTTATTTCATCAGACAATAACCATAACTCTCTACTAAAACTGGAATGAAGTTTTCACACCGATAAATCTTCATCTTCCTCATAATAGCCCCTTCAGTCATAACTGACTATGGGAATGCGCCCCTGAGGTGACAGCCCTCAGCTGCTTATTTTCCTGGTGCTCCTTTCGACGTTTTCTCCTCACCTCTGCTTCTTGTGTGAGCCTCTCTTCGCCCCAATCTGAGGTGGCGCCGTAAATAGCATCGCCACTTAGTGCGATCGGCAGCTTCATCCTCCCATGTTGCTGGATCCATGTCCAGTACCCTCATATCTCTCTTGCACACATCTTTGAACCTCAGCTGTGGTCGCCCAACTGTTCTCTTGCCATCTGCTAATTGTCCGTAGAAGATATCTTTTGGGATGCGACCATCTTCCATGCGGCGAACATGGCCAAGCCAGCGAAGTCTGCGCTGTCTAAGAAGCGTATACATACTTTGAAGGCCAGCACGTGACAACACCTCAACATTTGTCACTTTATCTTTCCACGAGATGCCGAGGATGCGGCGGCGTAGACACCGCAAATGGAAGGTATTGAGCCTTCTTTCTTGCTTAGCATAGGTCGTCCAGGTCTCGCTGCCATATAGGAGTGTGCTGGTGACGCAGGCATTATATACCGCAGCTTTGGTCTTCATTGTGAGTTTAGAGTTTCCCCAAACACTCATTCACTCTGATATAGCCACATCTATTTCATAAAATTAGTGGCCTGTCTCTTCCCACACTGTGATATAGATTTTCCTTTCGAACTGGTGAGACCTCTAAACCAGAATACCACTTCTAAGACTGAAGTATGGAATTGTGGTCAAGCAAAATGTATGGTGTGCTGTAGTTTACAAATGAGCTGAAATATCTGCACCTTTTTGTCCTCTACATCTGATTACAGCCAGCATTTCTGTTAGGCTGACCTCCAGCATGTATATTAAAGGCAACGGGTAGTTTGAAATCAGACTTTTTTTATTCCTAGATGATCTGCTTTCCTAGCCTACAAATTTCTTCTACTCACATCATCTGGTCACAGGAGATCTTCTCTCACTCTTTCTCCTGTTAGTATAAACAGCTTGATGCGTGATGCCATATGATGATGGATGGCATCCGCATGTCTGGTTTTGTGTAGTGTGCAGATGTGTTCAGTCAAACAATGTTCATACAAAAATAACAGGGCAATCCACTTAGGACGTCAGTAAACTCACGACGTATAAAGTCAATGATTCTTGAAACAGCCGTTGACGTTTTTCTTCATTATTTATTGTGGACGCCACAGTGACAAAATGGTTACGCGAATATGTAGACACATCAAACAGTCATTATCACAGCAACATTCAATACAGCAATAGACGGTAGACAGCATTACAATGATGAGTCAGATGCATGTTATATTTCATAGTGCTGTAAATGTAGTCAGGTGAAAAACTCCATCCTTTTCTATAACAGCCAGGAGATAACCAGATATATGAGATCAGTTCACTCTCCTTAGTCTGACTTCAGCAAGACAGACACGTCTGCCGAAGTATAAATAATGTCCTCAAAAATATCCTCTAGATAACAAAGGTTTTTCAAACCTAGTTCAGGTAACCAAGTAGCAAGTAATAGTCCTTGGGACCTGCATCAACCGATGCAGCACAATACAGCGACATGTGAGCTGGGAAAACATCTCGTGACGACGACTTTCGAAGACAGGCTATGAACCAGAAATCGCTCACGACCCAAAATCGATAGAGTTAATGAAAAAGTCAATTTACCTTGCTTTCATGAAATACACAGAAATATCACGCCTCCCGACATGTGGGAAACACTAGAGGTATTATCTCGAATAAACGAAATATCCATTAAGAGGACTACACATCCCTGACAGAACAAAAAATAGCGGAGATCCCCTCTTCAACGAGGCATCTCTTTCGCCATTCAAATCGCTCACTCCACTAGTGGTGGGCGGAAACCGATCGACCAAAAAGCAAGACCAGTCATGCGCAGTCCGGCGCGAAAAAATGACCACAGCTCAAAAACTCAACTGCATTCAATACCAACGCGAGAAGACAAATGCTTACCGAGAAAAGTAACTATAAATTTCAAGCAGTTGTTGCCCTTGCGTTATAAAATAGATATTGTAATAAAATGATGTTGCGAGAATTTATCACGCAACATATCACCACCTCCTCCCGATAAAAAAAAAATGTGGAACATATTTTTTTTTTAATATCAAAGAGCATGCGATAAGCGGCTCAAAACGCACGAATTATGCGCTGATAATTAATTAAATTGCCTAACATGAGGCTAAATATAGAGTGTCTGGTGAGGATATACCTCAACAGAAAAATAAATATGTCTCAAAAAATATTCACATCGGGGAGGTGTCACCAACACACATCACGTTAGCATGTAAACACAATATACGTATGCAAGTTACCATAATCATCATTAAACAGCATACTCTAATATTGTCTTTAAAAATGGATGTACAAATCTGATAGGAAAATTTAAATAGTACATTATTTGACATGTAATGACATAAGTACATAGTAAAGTTAAACTACATGACGATCCAGGACATATGCTCTGGTATTCCGAGGGTAAGTACACAATCTAGAACTCGTCATGCTTGATACTAGTAAGGTAAGTCCTCAGCTCAACAATGACATTCTGAGAAAGTACAAGCAATATAATGCTAATTAATAACTAATATGCTTCATAAGGTACAATACATTATTAATAATTGTGGCTGTTTAGTAAACTAACGGCCCTTATATTAACTACTCAGTCCTCCTCTATCATCTTAAAAACGAACAGAAGAAGATGACAACAAAGCACGATAGTGTGTACATATAAAGTGAGTACAGATGTGCTAATCTATTGTAGTAATATAGGTGTGTTATGACTCTGTAATATATAGGAATATAGGACAGAAGTATTAGTTAGAGTCATGTGGGCATCTAGACAAAATGTCAGCCATCACATTATCCGCACCACGGATAGCTCGTACCGTGAAGTGAAAAGGTTGAAGAGCTATAGCATATCGAGTGGATCTCGAACTCTTCAAATTCTTAGTCTGAATAGCTGTAAGAGCTTTCTGATCAGTCTCTAGAATGAAATGTGCGCCCAGGAGGAATCTTTGTAGCTTCAGAATTGACCAAACCATCGCTAACAACTCACGGTCTAAAACCGAGTAGTTCCTCTCTGCCGCATTTAGTTTTCTAGAAATGTACATAACAGGATGCAGAGTATTTGCATATTCTTGCATCAGTGCTGCTCCAATCCCAGTGGATGAAGCATCACTCCGAAGAACAAAAGTCCTATCAAGAGTAGGTAATCTTAAGATGGGAGGAGAAGAAAATATATTCTTGATTTGGTCTAATGAAGATTGGCATTCTTCAGACCAACGGACCAGATTAGGCGAACCTTTCTTCAACAATGTTGAGAGAGGTGCCATGATCGAAGATAAATTTGGAATAAATCTCCCATAAAATTGAATTAAACCTAAGAGACTCCTAACTTGTTTCTTCGTTTTAGGAACAGAGATGTTCAGTATTTTGGAAGTATTGTGGTCTTCTGTCTTCAAGAGACCATGACCAACACGATGACCCAGGAAAGAGATTTCACCAAAACCAACAAAAGCTTTAGAAGGTTTCGCTGTCAAATTATTCTCACGTAGAGTGGACAGTAAGTCATATAACCCTAAATAGTGATCTTCCCAGGTATCACTGAAGAGACAGATGTCATCTAAGTATGCGATGACATCCGAATGATGTGACAGAATTCGACGCATCATGCGAACGAAAGTGGCAGGGGCGTTCATGAGACCAAAAGGCATAACATTCCATTGAAATAGACCCCTAGGTGTAGAAAAAGCAGTAAGAGGTTTGGCATGCTCTGCTAAAGGCACTTGCCAATAACCTTTAGACAAGTCAAGTTTAGTGAAGAATCTAGAATTAGAAAGTCTAATCAGTAGATCTTCTAACAAAGGCATCGGTTCAGCATCGAACTTTGTGACCTGATTCAATTTGCGATAATCAACACAAATTCGTATGTTCTTATCCTTCTTCCGGACAATAACCATGGAAGAAGAATATGGTGAAGTCGATGGTTCAATTATATTTAATTGAATCATTTCATCCAATTCCTTTTCCACTTGCGACTGAAAGTGTATAGGAATAGGATACGGCCTAACCCTAATTGGATTATTGTCGGTAAGAATTATGTCATGTTCTATGACATCTGTGTGTCCAGGAATGTCAGTGAGAACATCCTGAAATGTTTGTAACATCGACGAGACTTGTCGATGTTCGTCACCAGAAAGATTAGGAGAAACAGAAACGTTTTTCCAAGATTCTGTGGAATGTAATGGAACCACTGGAAGGGGAAGATTGACATCAGAGAAGGTAGCTTCCTCATCCTGTATGACAGACAGGGATGAATAATGACCGTGAGGTGCAGGAGCATCATCCGTTGCCTGGAAAATAGGCAGCAAATAGTCCGGACGTTCGTGAAATTCCGAAAGCATGTTTATGTGGAAAGTTTTATGCTTTCCATCAATATCGACCACATAGTCAACATCGGAAATCCGAGAGACTATTGCATACGGACCTTTCCATGCAATAAGAAGTCTATTTTCCCTACTGGGGAGTAGGACGAATGCTTTGTCACCTGGACAAAGTTGTCGTAGACATCTATTCTTATTAGCAAACTGTCTTGCCTTCTCTTTAGCAATTTCTGATGAAGCAGTTGCTAGCTTACATGCCTCAATGATCTTTTGTCTAAGAGCAATGACATACTCATATGAGGATTGAGTTTCATCGCTAATATCATCGGCAGTGATGAGATCGTGTAATAAAGACATAGGGCCGCGTGGACGCGCGCCAAAGACAAGTTCAAAGGGAGAAAATCCTGTGTGTTCATTAGGGACTTCTCTATAGGCAAAGAGAGCCGCGGGTAAAACCCTGTCCCAATCTTGAGGATGATCTTCAGTTATCTTACCAAGCAAAGTCTTGAGCGTTCTATTCAGACGCTCAACTAACCCATTAGACATAGGATGGTAGATACTACTGAGAGATCGTTCAATATGTAAGGTAGACATTACCTGTGACATAGTGTCAGATATGAGTTGAGTGCCATGGTCTGAAAATATTTCTCTGGGGAACCCCAAGCGAGAAAATATCAACCAAAGAGCATCTGCGATATCTGTAGTAGATATGCTCTTAAGAGGAATAGCCTCTGGCCAACGTGTGCACATATCGACACATGTAAGGATAAACTGATGTCCTCTGGCCGACTTGACCTTAAAAGGGCCAATAATATCTATGGCCATTTTCTGAAACGGCCGAATAGGAATGTCAGCAGCCTGGATAGGCGCAGCATGTCGTGGTCCTCTAGATTTGACCTCCTGACATACCTTGCATGATCGGCAGTAAATACGAATGTCCTTATTGACAAAAGGCCAAAAGAAAGCCGCAAGGACTCTCGACTTCGTACGGGAAAAAACCCATATGTCCAGCACATTGCGAGTCATGAGCATGTTGTAATATTTGCACTCTCATGCTCTTGGGAACAAGAATTGCGAATGTGCCGACGTAGTCGAATCTTGTACCATACGTACAAGTACGCCGTTTCTCATTGCAATCCAAGATTTTCTATTTGTATCCTGATTCGGATCACCTTTCTTCGCAAGAACGAAGAATTTTTTTAAAGAAGGATCTTCTTCTTGCAATTTTATGAAAGAGTCACGAGTGATTACTAAGTGACTATCTTGGCTATCAACTTCATTATCACTATTCAGTGATGTTTCGGTGTTTGTAGAGCTTGTGCTCTTGTAACTACTGCATTTGTAGCTTGCATGTTATTATCTTCCCAAGCAGCAATCTGCTGTGGGGTACACTCCCTAACACCGTGAATACGACCAATAATAAGGTCCGCAATAGGATTAGGTAAGAGACAAGCATGCACATCTCCAGTAAAGAAAGGAGTGGCAATGCGAATTACAGCAGTAGGATATTTTTCTAGAGTGCCGCCAATGTGACACATTTAATAACCCTTCCTGTAGCACAAGATGGATCTACAAGCGATTGTCTAACACCAATAGTGTGCATCCGGAATCGAAAAGTAGTGAGACCGGAGTATCATTAACAAGACCCTTATGTAGAATTAAAGAACCCCTCCCGTCATGCGCAACAGCAGCAGGAAGAGCGGGAAGTGGGTGACCACAACTCAAAGTAGTTATGGTACCCGGTTCGAATAAAGTACTGCATTTGGGGGCATTTGTTTGCTCTCTCAAAGTCAAAAGCAGAACCAGTGACAGCGTCAAAGTTTTTATTATCAACAACATGATTACAGGCTCCCTCAGTTTCCTGTTGTACAGCATTAGCCTGCTGATATCTCTTTTTTTTGTGTTGAGATCTACCCCGACTATTATTACCTCTGAAGTTATCAGAGTTATTATTATCTCTGCAGTTATTATTGTCTCTATTGTAATTGTTATCCTGGTTCGAATTCCAGTTTCCACGATTACTATCATGTTCACATTGATGCGAACATCTATTTGTTTGGTTCTGAGGTCTTCGGCAGGAATAACCTCTATTACCATATCCTCTTTTGAAATGCTTATAATTATTAGGATGATAGTAACGACCACTATCAGGTTGTCTCCAATTCTTCGAAGAAGAATCACCATGAAATTGGTTTCCATGATTTTGACAGAAATTACCGCTGCTCTTTCTATCAAAATTTTGTTGGAATCTACGAGCAAAGTTTTGACCATACGGAGCTGCCGAAGCAACTGGTAAACCTTCTTTCACCTTAGAGTTACCCATGGTTATGTGTGGGTGTGCAGTTACGTATTGGCAACAGAAATCTTCCATTTCTTTTATTGTTTTAGGTTTACGTTCATGAAGGAAAGCAAGGAAAGACTCATTGACAGACGACATGACTTTGTCTCTAAGTATTAAGTCCATAAGTCCTTCATAAGTTTTTTCCGTCTTAGATAGTTCAACCCATCGTGAGAAAGTAATGCGTATTCTTGCAATAAACTCGGAGAATTCAACTCCATTTTCAGGTAACATGTTTTTAAATTGTAGACGATAGCCGTCTTCGTTAAGCTGATATTTCTTTAACAGAGCGGCCCCGACAACCTCATAATTGTTCTTGTCAGGTTCATCCACCATATTTAATATACTTAGAGCTTTACCTGTCAGTATCCCTGATAACTGATAAACATATTTTGCTTTGTCTATGTTATGAGCTGTACATGCTTGTTCAAATCTGTCCAGATAGAACATTATGTCATCACTGGAAGGACTAAAAGTTGGTAACTTAATCTTAAAAGTATCATTATTAGCCTTACCAGAAGATGAACCCTTGTTTGAATCATTACCATTACTCATGTTCATCAATTTCAATTTTTCCAACTCTAAAGCTAAGACCTTTTCTTCATGTTCCATTTTTGCTTTCTCTTTCCTCTCATCAGATTCTCTCTGTAATCTTCTCTCCTCAGCCTGAGCCTCTATTTGAAGTCTTTCAGCTTCTTTTTCAAGTCTTTTATTTTCAGCCTCTTTTTCAAGTCTTTTATTTTCAGCCTCTTTTTCAAGTCTTTTATTCTCAGCCTCTTTTTCAAGTCTTTTATTTTCAGCCTCTTTTTTCAAGTCTTTTATTTTCAGCCTCTAGCTGGAGTTTTCTTTCCTCAGCTTCTGATTCCCTTTTTTGTTTTTCCATTTCCATTTGGAATCTTTTTTCATCCACCTGCATCGGCAGTTTCTTTTGTTCAGCTTCCATTGCTTTATCATATCGAGCAGTTGCAAATTCTTCTAACTTATCACCAGTCTTCCCAAGCAATTTACCCTGCTCAATAAAGTGCTCAAATGTAGACATGTTGTCTAACATATGAGACCAAAACCTGAAATAATTAACTAATTTATTTCAAACCTAAGTGTAACAAGTCTTAATTAAGCACTTGTATATTCACATCACATTATATTATCCCAGTCTCTGTGGGAAACAAGTCTCCAATCAAAGAACTTGTATATGAAATATCAACAATCAATTCTTGATCATAAGTGCACTTCTCATTCAATAGTGCACGACACTATTCATCATTCATTTATCATCAGTGTAGTAGTAACAGTGCATTAGCATAGCCCATTAACTAATTACTATAACTGTAAACAATGACTATGTAAACACATGCAGAATGTAAACATTGAAAATGTAAACAATACAAACAATGTAAACAATAACAATGTAAACAATAACAAAGATCAGCAACAATACAAAAACGTTCGCAGAAATCAACTAAAAATAAAGCAGAAATTAATGAAATATCACAAAAAATGTGACGATATCTACGATAGAATTAAACAAAATACATGACACCACAGTGTATAAACAAAAATGTTGTATGAAACTAAATTATAGACAAGAGTAGGCTAACAAATACAAACAAATTAAAACAAAACTAAAGAATGCGAAATAATAACGAAAACAATATTAAAACATGTCATCACAGCTAACATAAATAGCAACAGAAGTCGCTTAGCAAATTCCAGTATTGGAAATTTGCAAACCCTACAGAAAACGCTCACAATAGACGACCTCTATGACGTGGCATAATCTAACGGAGACACCACCCAACCGAGAACCCGCTGAAATATAAACATATAAATATACAAATAACATATCGACATATAACATATAGAATGAGATGATACACAGAAGACTCAGCAGAAGTATAAGGGCACAGTTTACATACAAACAGGCCACTTAACTTATAGGCTTCCAATCGTCGAACAGCAGAAAAAACGGATGTCAATCAACGTCCTAAAGAGCGAAGCTCCAACGATGATGGCACATCTGAACTGCTTCCACTGCTAACACGATGGTACTTGAGCTTCTGACATACTGTGTGTTGAGTTGTTTCGGCACTTGACCTTCTAATCCAAAAGTAAGTTGATGGAAATCGGTACTTGGCCTTCTTCAGAAAACAACCCGTTTCAACCGGCACTTGACCTTCACAAAAACGGGGACAGCACTGGAACCTTGACAGCAGCAACTTGCTTGACTTGCGTAAAAGATAACAGCAGTCCGAGTTATCCGGCAACATGTAACAACGCCGGGTACTGTCAAATTCTTGTTTCCGTCAAAAAATTGAAATTTTGACTTTTACCGGGCAACGCCGAGTACTTTGAAAATTTTGAAGATGTTGACTGTATTGAAGAATGTTAATTTCTTGAAGGATGCTGATGAATTCTTGTTGAAAATGAAGTGGGTAAGGGACCCCGTGTTTGCTGGTACCAGAATCAAACCAGCTTATGGCCACCAAATGATGCGTGATGCCATATGATGATGGATGGCATCCGCATGTCTGGTTTTGTGTAGTGTGCAGATGTGTTCAGTCAAACAATGTTCATACAAAAATAACAGGGCAATCCACATAGGACGTCAGTAAACTCACGACGTATAAAGTCAATGATTCTTGAAACAGCCGTTGACGTTTTTCTTCATTATTTATTGTGGACGCCACAGTGACAAAATGGTTACGTGAATATGTAGACACATCAAACAGTCATTATCACAGCAACATTCAATACAGCAATAGACGGTAGACAGCATTACAATGATGAGTCAGATGCATGTTATATTTCATAGTGCTGTAAATGTAGTCAGGTGAAAAAACTCCATCCTTTTCTATAACAGCCAGGAGATAACCAGATATATGAGATCAGTTCACTCTCCTTAGTCTGACTTCAGCAAGACAGACACGTCTGCCGAAGTATAAATAATGTCCTCAAAAATATCCTCTAGATAACAAAGGTTTTTCAAACCTAGTTCAGGTAACCAAGTAGCAAGTAATAGTCCTTGGGACCTGCATCAACCGATGCAGCACAATACAGCGACATGTGAGCTGGGAAAACATCTCGTGACGACGACTTTCGGAGACAGGCTATGAACCAGAAATCGCTCACGACCCAAAATCGATAGAGGTAATGAAAAAGTCAATTTACCTTGCTTTCATGAAATACACAGAAATATCACGCCTCCCGACATGTGGGAAACACTAGAGGTATTATCTCGAATAAACGAAATATCCATTAAGAGGACTACACATCCCTGACAGAACAAAAAATAGCGGAGATCCCCTCTTCAATGAGGCATCTCTTTCGCCATTCAAATCGCTCACTCCACTAGTGGTGGGCGGAAACCGATCGACCAAAAAGCAAGACAAGTCATGCGCAGTCCAGCGCAAAATGACCACAGCTCAAACTTAACTGCATTCGATACCAACGCGAGAAGACAAATGCTTACCGAGAAAAGTAACTATAAATTTCAAGCAGTTGTTGCCCTTGCGTTATAAAATAGATATTGTAATAAAATGATGTTGCGAGAATTTATCACGCAACATATCTCTATCATGAGAAGATAAAAGAGCTGGGCGTTGCTAGCAGGGCTGTTTAAGACTGAGGTTTTAGGAGCATTTTTGTTAGAAACTATTCTGTTTCAATAGCTGAGAGCCTGTTAACTCCACCTGAAGTTGCATGATTTGATGTTTCAACAAACCCTCAAGCTCCATTTGCAAAGAAATGTTTTTTAAGACTGACCTGTATTTACAGTTGAGCTTGGCGACATATGTGAACTAAGGACAACCATACCCTGGTCTGTGTGGACCACTCGCTCTTGCAAGTTAGCCAGCAGACCACCATATTTAGTATCATCCAAAACCTGGGAGGAAAAAAAAAAAGGTTCAAGTAAAATCAAGTGAAGTTCATGGTTCATACCTTAACTCCTAAACAATAAACATTCTATTGCACCAACTGCAAGATACTTACTTAGTTGTTCCTCTTCTACCATGAGGTTTAGAGGTTTGGAAGAGACAGCGCCTTACTATGCTATCAGACCGTCTTCCTCTTTGGCCTGGTTCCATTCTAGTCCTCGGTCCTTCAAAGATTGTCTAATGTCCTCCGAGCGGACTATGGGTCATCCTGGAGGTCTGGATCCCTGGTTCTTAGTTTCCCATGCTTGTTGTGGTAGCCAATCCTTCTCCAAATTCTGCAGACATGGCCAAACCATCTTAGTTTGGGACTGTTCTACTTGGGTCTGCAGGGGTTGGGTTTTTAGGGCCTTGATGTATCATCTGGTTGCAGACCATATCTCGTCTTGTTACTTCAACCACCTTCCTCAGATACCTATATTTCTGAGGTTTGGAGCTGGCTTTTTTTTGGGTTGTAGTCATTGCCCATGACTCGTAACCATACATCAAGACTGGGACTTGGTGGAGTAGTATACAGCCATCTTTGTCTTCTTGCCAACTTCTCTTTTGCTGAGGAATCCTCTATTTATGGCCTGAAAAAAAGTTCTCTCCAGTTGCTGCCTCTTCAGGTAGCCAATTCTTCTTTGATGCCTCCTTCCAGTCTATGACAACTCTGAGGTATTTAAAGTGGTACCACTGAAAGAGGGGAAAAATACTTTTATTCATGGGATATCAAGTTTTGTTTTTAAAATTGTATAAAATATGGTCCTTTGCACAGAGTATGGTCTCCTGCCAGAGACTGTGAAGTTCAGGTTCATATTACAGAAAAAAAATGTGGAATTATCTGTTTCCTAGAAAGTCAAAAAGTTATGATTACCTCCAATTTAAACCAAATTTTTTTTTTTTTTACAAAGTTATTCATCTTAGTATTCCTGAAACTAATGATTCAATTTAGAGCTCCCACAAACAAATGATTCATTTTAGAATTACTGTAACAAATGAGTCACTTCAGAACTCACGTAACAAATAATTAAATTTCCTGCACATTGTCCACTTTGCTGTTCACAGGTATATTATAAGAATGGATTTCCACATATAAATCAATGTTTTCTTTTCTTTCTCCTCCACAAACTATAATTCTGAGGGCATAGCAGCTTACTCATAACTAGAACCTGCCACAATTTAATGTCTAGGATGAGTTTCACTTACAACAGATCTCTTTTTTCAAGTTCAGTTCATCACTGCTTGGCCTTTAGTCTGAATCTCAGAAGACATAAACCATTTACACATCTAAGTGACAGTTTAATGAAATGCTAAAACTCAGAAAGAAAAGACAACAATAAACAAACCTTTTGACTGAATGTGGGTATTGCAGTTGAAGGACTATTGAAGTCTTTTCTTATATAAATTCTTTGAGTAGATGTAGCTACAGTGCTGGGTATTTTGTCTCTCTGATCACTGGGTCTTCTTTCTTGCTGAACAGCTGCAGAAAGGAATCAGTTCACATTACCATCAAGTCAATATCTAAAGTCTAAATTACACTTCCTAAATAATTTACCATTAATCAGTGTTGGAAGTTTGCTGTAATAATAATATTATCAACGCCATGAAAATGACAAATTTCCAACGTTTATGGGGGCCAAACCAGGATCATATATGTGTCGCATAGAGATTTATGATCAATAAATTTTCTATATTCTTTTCTTTTCTACCCGTGTCCTCTACTTTATTATCGCTCTTTTATCCTTTTCCTGTTTTTTCGCATTCGTTCGTTTGAGACAAAATATTACTTTCCCATTCAAACTTTCGCCTGTTTCTTTTCTCATTTAGAAACGCATTTATTGCATAATATGTCAGTCCCTGGATGTGAGCATAATAGTGTGAGAATTCGCCTCGTCAGACATAGAGAGCAGACATTTGTCTACATTTTCAAGCTGACACGAGTTTTTCTTCGGAGTTTCTCGGCGTGAGGTGTGAACGGCGCCCTCATGCATAGCTCAGAAATGAGGCATGTCGTAGGAGGTGTGAAGACGCGTTTTGGCAGTTATGGCCAGCGTCTAAGTATGTGAAGTGTTAAGAGAGAGAGGGGGGGGGGGGGGGGAGGGGGGCGGGAGGGGGGGGGGGGGGGGTGGTGGGGGGTGGGGTGGGGGGGGGGGAGGGGGGGGGGGGGGGGGGGGGGGGGGGGGGGGGGGGGGGGGGAGAGACCGGCGCTATTTCGGGTTTTCGTAATAGCGTGGGATCCTTGGTCCGTTTTCATATATCATACCCAGAGTTTTAGACTTCATTCACTCAGTACTCCGCAGTCAAGACGAGAACGATCTAGCGTTCGATTCCTAAAGATCTGTTAATAGAAGCATCATTTAGTTGGTCGAAGTGGATTTAGTTCTTAGTAATTATGTGTTGAGGTAAATATATTATATATCTAGTAGTATTGAGTGATTCAGTGATAACCGCTTATTTCATTTTACTAGTAAGATTTCTGTGCAGAAGAAAATAATTTATAAGTCTGTTATATTCGCTAGTCGACATGTTACAGTGAAAAGCAGAATAACTTACAATTTCTAGCTTAAACTCATTTGGCTATTAATGAATTTAATTAAACTGCTAATAATCAGTCAAGAATATTTTAAACTAACTTATAACTGCACTGATTCATCATTGAGTATTGACGAAATACGTATGGATTTCTAATTCATGATGATTGATTTTATGAATATAACTTATTTCACGGGAATTTTAAACGATAAGTCAAGCTCTCCGCGGGCAGTTTATAATGTAAGTTAAAACCGAGGAATAGTATGTAAAGTATTTTATATGTAAGTTTTTTCTTTATTCAGTGAAAACTGGGGTGGCCCAACTCTACCAGCGTTTTAGTACTGAGAAATATCTTTGAAGAACATAAACATTTTTTTTCTTAAAGACTTGGGTGTATAACGTAAAACCTGTCTGGCATTGCGTTGGCATCCAGAACGACAGAGTACCCATTACATGAACATTTAAGATTAAATGAAGTAACTGGCCTATTGGGCCAGACTTAATTCTTCCTGAGAAAAACCTCAAGTACATTTTCAGCCCTTGTGGCAAGTAAAATATTACTATCAGTAACATTCCGATGGAGTTTTAACTAGTTGTGGTGTGACCAAATAAAGTCCTATACTGAGAGAAGGCACCGACCAGACATTCCTAGCCACTAGAAATCTAAGCTATTGACACTTTGCTCACTGTTAACGTTCGTGCCTGGACAATTTTAATGTGACAGAACCAGATATCCTAAAATAAGAAATACCAGGAAACGTTCCTGAAAGTAGCAAATTCAACCTATCTTTGTGGAGCTGGGGTTCCCTTGGCCAATGACTAACCCTGGAGATTCTATATGTGCATGTCCTAAAAATTGTTTGTCCAGAAGTTGCTACCAAAGCTGTAAGTACGAACGAAAGCTAGTGATCACGGCTGACTGAATAGAGTGAATGCAGGACTGAGTGATTCCTTTATTGTTGTATTTTGGCACCGATTTTGGCTGTTCTTACATTTCTTTATGAAAGTCTTGTTGCTAACAATATTTTCCTTAGGATAGATCAGAGTATCAAAGTCTGTTCATACCTGTAAAGGGAAATCTTAGATCTAGTATATGTATCCGTGACTCTTTGGGGCTATCACTTGTCTCCTAACAGGACTGTGGGCTAGACATCGAGGGAAAAGATCATACAAATGGGTCTATCATTCTTGTAGCAATTCATTGACTTTATGACTATTTGTATATGCTTGATGTAATTTTTATGTGTTGTGATGGAATTTTATTATGATAATTAAAATTCACTTAAACTTAATCAGTGTGTCAGTCAGCTCGTTCCCAATTATCTATATTTCCATTGTCATAGTTTCACGTCTGTGTGTCTACTGTAGTCACTTATGTGTGTGGGTATGTGAGGTATATATATATATATATATATATATATTAATATATATTATACTAGACGGTCTGACAAATCTTAATCTGTTGTAGATGATAGGCTGACTGAGAGAAATCATCTTGAGGGTCAGAGACCGACTCTAATATATTTCCTCCATCTCACTCGTGAAATCTATTTCTATTTTATCATCTCACCGAGCTATCACCTGTTTCTATTGCTATTCAGAAGGGACAAACCTAAGTCTTAATTCACCTATCACAAATCTACGACAAATGTGGGCTCGTTTCCGGAAATTGAACTCAAAATCCTGAGCAAGTACGACAAATGAGGTCTCGTCTATCGGGATTTTGAACTTAGAAGAGGCAGATGATACGACTAATAGTGCTTGTTTTTCTAGGAATTGAACTCTTAGTCCTGAGCTAGCACGACAATAGCAGTTCGTCTGTAAGATTCTGTATTCTGTAATAGAGAAAGAGTGTGATTGTCTCGTGGATATTAGTATCTTTTAAAGATAACTATTCCCCTAGACTAATGATCTGTTTATGGGCGTGCTGACCACACAATTAATAATTGTTTTTCCACAGCATTTTGAGTAATATACATTTTTACAGATTGATTTTGTCGGAATATATGTTAATTATTGATTTTGTAATACTAAACGCTGGTAAAGTTTGTGATTGTCTAACAGTCACTGGGTTTGAAGCAGAAAGGTGTTTGAACTAAGTTAAGGAGTGCGTTTCGGATTATTTCGTCCAGATTAATTGCCTCCCTTACCCGATCTGACTTCAGGGGTGAACTTGTAGTGGACTTAAAAATTAAGGGAATTTTTTTTTCTCTTTAAATTTTTGCAATAATTATTTTGTTTCCACTGTAGCAACTTATTTTTCAGTGAGTAATCTTACTACCATTTAATTGGCATAGTCGCTTGCAATTAGAGCTTTTAGAGCCAGGAATAGCAGCGATAGTTAGATACATATTATAGGAGGAGGTATCCCAGGTTAAAGAATATCATCTTTTTTTTGGTATTTTCTTGTAAGTGGTAGGAACCAGAGTATCCTTTTTCTTCTTTTCTTCCTTGAGTAGTCTCAGTCACTGATTTATTATGGCCGAGAGGGCGAAACTGAGGCAGATGCTCAGACAGGAAGCAATGGAAGAGGGACTGGATGGCGACAAAGCGAAAGCTTTTGTCATGGACGAACTTGAGAGATATGATGCGGAGAGGAAAGCAGCTGAAGCTAAAGAGGAAAAAGAAGAAGCTAGAAGGAAAGAAGCAGAAGGCCGTAAATTAGAGCAGAAGAAGTTTGATGAAGAAATGGAAATCCGCAGGGCGAACGAAAGAGAGAAGGAGAGACAGCATGAGGAAAGAGAGAAGAAGATACAGCATGAGAAAGAGAGGGAGGAGAGACAGCATAAGGAAAGAGAGAAGGAGAGACAGCATGAGAAGGAGAGAGAGCACGAGGAAAGAGAAAATGAGCAACGACAACAGCATGAGTTGGCGCTTAAAGCTCTAGAGGTCCAAAGTCATGGCACTGCCTCTACCTCCAGCAATGGAGAGTCTTCTCCTCATTCTTCCTTAACTGATCCTTCTAACACTCAATCTCTTCAACTCAACGCTATGTCTTTTGCTCTAGAATCTTTCCCTTGTCCAAATGAGAAGATTGACACGTGGCTAGAAAAATTTGAGAAAATTGCAACTCTGTACGGTTTAGAGAGGTTGCGTTGGAATATAAAGCTTTCTCAGGCTTTGAAAAGAAGTGCATATGATATTTATGCCAAATTGGAAAGCAGCCAACAAGACAACTATGACCTGTTGAAGAAAGCTTTACTTGAGCGCTTTGAAATGAATGCGCGCAAATTTTTGCAACTGTTCCGCAACAGCAGGAAGGAGAGCTCTGAAATTTTTCAGCAGTTCTCCTCTCGTTTGAACGGATACTTCACAAAGTGCCTTGAGCTTTCACAGCTCCCCTCTACCTATGAAGGTCTGGAGGGATTTGTTATAACAGAACAAATAAAGAACACTTTGTCTGTGGACACCCGAAGAATTTTTAGCTGAGCATGGGTGCAGAAAAGCTTGAAGACATTTTGGAAAAGTGTCTGAGCGATAACACAATGCGCTGGCCAAACTGCCGGCCACAAAACGTACAAAAACCGACAGAAGAGCATTTTCGAAAGAATAATCTGACAAATCATTCTCATGCTTCTAACCAAAATAACCACAGAGAAACGGGACCCCATAACCCCCCTCCTGAAAGCGCCAAGTTCTACGAAAATAAGTAGCCCAACCACTGTAAACTTCTCCTTATGTGATCCGTAGCCGCCGACCGTCAAAGCAGTCAGTGGCCATCACTCAGCTAAGAATAAAACTGGACCTTGTAGGGGGCAAAACAGATTTTGATTCCACCATAATCGGTTCTGTGGCCATCCTTCATACATGTGCCCCCAACTCTGGTTCATTCTTTGCATCTCAGCCTCCACAGTCTCCGCCAGGTTGTTTTTGGTCGGCCTCTTCCTTCGCCCTGCTCCTTCAGGGTCCAAGCGTAGCCAGAAAGGCATCGGGGTAAACCAAGGTCTGATCAAACCGACGGAAGAACCACCGCAGCCAGCGGGACAAGGTGATCAAAGGAAAATCCCTGCGCGAGGACTAATGATCAGCCTCGAGCACAACGAGCCTAAATGCATTGGAATGGTTGCTAACAGTCTCGCAAGGCGAAATTATTGACAGTGATTCCCAACCTGAGGGAGAAAGACCCTCAACGCGAGGTACTGTTATTTTGAACGGTTCTCAAAGTCTTTGTTTATTTGACACGGGGCTTTCTTACGATTGCATTGTTGCCAGAAACCTGGTCAAACCCGGTCAAGAGACAGCAGAGACCGTCCAACTTTGTGGAGTTCGTAAGAGTGAGGCACCTACAGCGCTTCCCATCGCATTGGTGGAGATACACTCTGACTTTGTCAGAGGTGTGATCAAAGCGGCTGTTATGGATGACCCCATCTACCCAGTCATACTTGGCGGGAGATACGTGTTTATTGGGAAACCGGAAGAGCCGATTGTGGCAGCAGTAACTACAAGAGGGCAAACCAAGAAGGAACGGGCACCTGCGCCAAATTTGTTACCTATGGAACTTAAAGAAGCGCAATACAAGGACCCTACTTTGGCACCCTGCTTTAGGAAACTGCCCATGGCTAAGGAACCCAAACAGCACGGGGGACATTTTTTCTAAGGATGGCGTACTTTATCGCAGAATGGGCAAGCCTGATTCAAGGTTACAACCAGCTCCTAGTACCGAAACAGTACAGAAGCCAAATCCTAGAAATGGGGCAATCTCTTCCCTTCAGCGGACATATGGGACAGAACGCCACAAACCAACGGATAACCACTCATTATTGGTGGCCAGGAGTAAATACTGATATTATCAGGTATGTCAAATCCTGTGCCCAGTGCCAACGTGTACCACCCAAGCAACGGACACCCCCAGTTTCCATGGGTGAAATGCCAACAATGGGATCACCATTCGAACGGGTTGTGATCGACATTTTAGGACCCTTAGAAAGGACTAAAAGAAGGAACAGGTATATCCTGACCCTAGTCGATACATGCACTTTATGGGCAGAAGCTATCCCGCTGACATGCGCAGATGCCAAGTATGTCGCAGGAGCCCTAGTGCAGAGTTTTACTCGGTTGGGATTCCCTCAGCAAATGTTGACGGATAACGCAGCTCCATACCGAAACCTGTTGATGGATGAGATCGTTAAGATCTTGAGGGACCAGCCATCTACACTAAGCCTTACACTCTCTGGCCAGAAGTGGGTTAGTAGAACGTGTTAACAGAAACCTTAAACATGATGCCAAGTAAACTGGCAACAGTGAAACCTGACGATTGGGATCTTTCTATCCCTGCAGCTCTATTTGGCCACAGAGAAACCCCACATACGTCCACAGGATCTCCGCCAGCCACGCTTTTATTCGACAGACCCATTAAGGGCCTGCTTGAAGCCTTACTCAGGTCGCTGACAGACCAGAAGGCTGATGAGACAGTTGTCTCAGCAAGTAAATATGTGGTCGGATTTAAAGGAAAGGTTGGAAACTAGGATGGGACCTAGCAACGACCAACTTTTAAGCGAGCACGCACAAAGCACGCTAACCGATACAGGAAAATCGTGAAAAGAGAGAGAATTGGAAGCAGGAGAGAAAGTTTTTTTGGTGTTACTCCCTACCGGGCACACCAAACTGAGGATCGGATGGCAACGGCCGTTTCCCGTCCTGAAAAAGATTTCTAAGGCACTAACTACCAGATCTCTATTAAAGGAAAGGAGAAGGTTTTCCATTTAAATCTGTTAAAGAAATTCTTGGAAAGACCAAGTGCCGACCTCCGAACATTCTCCTCGGACGTTCGCCAAAATTGACGAAGATGACGATATAGTGGCAGGGAAATTCCACTGCACACACACAAAATCTTTCAAAAATGTCAAAAGCGGCAACGCTCTTTCAAGCGCGCACGGAACACATTCCAGAGAAAAGGAAACTTTGGGAGTAGACTTGAGTAGGAAATTGAGAGAGGAGATGAGAGGGAAGAGGACAGACACCCTGAAGATACGGATATAGGAAATGTTTATTTCCATAACGTAGTAATGATGTGCTTCCATATCTTAAAGGGGGGACGTTCTGTCGCATAGAGATTTATCTATGATCAATAAATTTTCTATATTCTTTTCTTTTCTACCCGTGTCCTCTACTTTAATTATCGCTCTTTTATCCTTTTCCTGTTTTTCGCATTCAATCGTTTGCGACAAAATATTACTTTCCCATTCAAACTTTCACCTGTTTCTTTTCTCAATTTAGAAACGCATTTATTGCATAATATGTCAGTCCCTGGATGTGAGCGTAATTAGTGTGAGAATTCGCCTTGTCAGACATAGAGAGCAGACATTTGTCTACATTTTCAAGCGGACACGAGTTTTTCTTCGGAGTTTCTCGGCGTAACAATCAGTAACATTCCGACGGAGTTTTAACTAAGTTTTGGTGTGACCCAAATAAGTTGTCTCACGGCTCCAACAAGAGATGAAGGCACCGACCTGACAATCCTAGCACTAGAAATCTAAGCTATTGACACTTTCTCGCTGTTAAGTTCGTGCCTGGACAATTTTGGTCCAATGTGACAGAACCAGATATCCTAAAATAAGAAATACCAAGGAAACGTTCCCTGAAGTAGCGAATTCAACCTATCTTTGTGGAAGCTGGGGTTCCCTTGGCCAATGACTAAACCCTGGAGATTTGTATGTGCATGTCTAAAAATTGTTTGGTCCAGAAGTTGCACTACCAAAGCTGTAAGTACGAACGAAAGCGATATTTAGTGATCACGGCTGACTGGGGGAATAGAGTGAATGCAGGACTGAGTGATTCCTTTATTGTTGTATTTTGGCACCCATTTTTAGCTGTCTTAAATTTCTTTATGAAAGTTTTTGTTGCTAACAATATTTTCCTTAGGATAGATCAGAGTATCAAAGTCTGTGTTCATACCTTTAAAGGGAAATCTTAGATCTAGCATATGTATCCATGACTCTTTGGGGGCTATCACTTGTCTCCTAACAGGACTGTGGGCTATACATTGAGGGAAAAGATCATACCAATGGGTCTATCATTCTTGTAGCAATTCATTGACTTTATGACTATTTGTATATGCTTGATGTAATTTTTATGTGTTGTGATGGAATTTTATTATGATAATTAAAATTCACTTAAACTTAATCAGTGTGTCGGTCGGCTCGTTCCCAATTATCTATATTTCCATTGTCATATGTTTTTTACGTCTGTGGTGTCTATTGTAGTCACTTATGTGTGTGGGTATGTGAGGTATATATATATATTAACCGCTATATATATTATACTAGACGGTCTGACAAATCTTAATCCCTGTTGTAGATGATAGGCTGACTGAGAGAAATCAATCTCTAATATATTTTCCTCATCTCACTCGTGAAATCTATTTTCTATTTTATCATCTCACCGAGCTATCACCTGTTTCTATTGCTATTCAGAAGGGGACCAAACCTAAGTCTTAATTCACCTATCCACAAATCTACGACAATATGGTTGAAGTTTGTTACTGTTTGTCATTTTAATGGCGTTGATAATATTATTGAGAGGTGTGTAAGTTGAAATTATATTCATTTAAAAGTACCTTAACTATCAAGGTTATGATTGACTGCAAGAGGTAATGCCAAACTCGAACATAGTAAAACATCTGATTAATAATTACAACTGGAAAAGTATCCAGATGGTCCATAATACCTTTATTCACAAATAAATACTGCATGTCACACTCAAATGTAATGTTGTCTGGACCCCAGGTCCAGGCCATATATACTTTCCATTAAGCAGACGCTTTCTCCTGTCATAGTAAATGCCAATCAAAGATCACTTGCCTTCCACAGACGTGTATCATATGATTCACACTAGCGAGAACACATCCGCTCGTCTCAAATACATGCTCCAATAGACTTCCAATAGATATACACTTTCGTCTGTTACAACCCATAGATGATTCAAATATCATTTGTCTTTATCAGACATGCATCACAGAACTCATACTGATGTGGACCACATTTGCTCGTGTCCAAAACACTTGCCCAAAGATCCCGACACTACCCACAGCGACTACCACCCTTCACAACCTGCATACATCATTTTCTTTCAAATTGCATTTAATTAGAGCCTATGTGGGCCTGTAATTAGTTCATGCCAAGTTTCTCATGTGATATCTGTTCAAGGTTTATCCACGTCTTGTTTATCCATCTGTTTGTCTGCCTCAAATTCTTTTCTTCAGTGTAAATTCTTTTGGGTCTCCCTCAATTACTTTAACCTTGGAGGTTTCAGATTAAGGACTGCCTTGTGATGCACCGTCAGCTGGTTTACTCAGTGTGTGTCCTGTTCACTGTCAAGATATTTTCCTCACCTCTCGTTCTACTCGTATTTTATTTGCGTGATGATATTTGATTTAACAGAGGGAAGTAATAGTTAGTACATATTGTGAAATAGTTTGCAAGAGTTATCTAACACACGTTATTCATTCAGAGAGTAAGAGTAGAGTAGGATATGAGATTAAACTGCCGTTGAGTTACAAATTTATGGTACATGAGAACTTTGCTTCTAATTTTATAAATAGTTCACAGTGAATAAGGAAGGAATCTTACATTCAGATCTCATGCCTACAGCTAGACATTTTTGTAGACGACAGTACTGACATCTGTTGCGGTGGAGTTTTGTCACGGAGCAATCTCTGGCTCCCCTGCAGGCATAGCCCAGCTGCTTTCTGATGGAACGCTTGAAGAAACCTTTACAGCCTTCACAGCTAATGGCTCCATAATGTCGACCTGATAGATCATGACAAAATAATCTATCTGTAAAGTAAAACTTTGTTAAAATCTTCAAAATTAAGAATTGTATAATATGAAGATTATCTTTAATTAATTAATTCTCCTTCAGATCTCTGAGGAGCATAGGCCTTCAACAAACCCATTCCAGGTCCTCCAGTTACATGCCATCAGCTTTAGAACTTTCCATGTCTTCCTCATCATTTTCATTTTCTGTCTCTAAGGTCTTCCTCATCGTTTTAATTTTGTCTCTAAGGTCTTCCCATGTCTTCCTCATTTTCATTTCTGTATCCAATTCTCTCTTCCGTGTGTTTTTCAGTCTACCTCTACATCTCTTACTCTGGGAAATAGATGCCGGCAAGAGATAGATGACTAACAATGAGGAAACTTGCAGATAGCATTACCAGGAAGTCCTTGTTCTGAAATCCCCAGAGTAAAAGAGATAGAGATCTTTAATGAACAGTGTGAAAACCTGATGTTGTTGCTGCTATACAAAAAAGTAAGACAAAAATACAGTTTGTATTTGTAATAAACTGACTTTACCATTATACTTGGGGAACAAAATCACAGTATACGTAAACATATTTTGTGAACCAAAAGCTTGATTCCAGTCACAAACAGGAAGCAAAGATGAACAAAGAATATAGTAAGGCTATGCGTGAATGGCAAAGGACTACTGGCTATCCAAAAATATTCTATTTTATTATCGGTCACTAGTTAACATCATTTTAATATAAATTTACATTTTTTTTTTTTACAACTTATATAATATATCAGTTTTATAGTGATATCTCGTTTTTCTTACACATATAATATTTAGTGGACTCACGGGATTTTAGAATATTAGCAGAAAGTTTTTTAATGCCACAAATACTAAAACATGGACAAGCATATGCTACGATTTTGCTCGGAAGTTAAATTTTTTAGGAGAGGGGGGGGGGGGGGGGGGAAAGCACCGTGAGAAAAAGGTGGAAACAAGAATTTACAAAACGGTGAGTGATTAATAGTTGACAGAAGAAGCAAGTCATAAAACTGTACAAACCAGTAAGTGGTTATTAGTATACACAAAGAAAGTGGCAGTAATTTATAATATGATGAGTAGTTGTTAGTAAGCAGAATTTATAAGAATTAAAAAGAAAAAAAAAAGGTGTGACTGTTAGCATGCAGGACGAGAAACGGAGATAATGTGACAAGAAGCTGAGATAATGAGACAAGAAACGGAGATAACGTGACAAGAAATGGGAGATGTTACAAGAAATGGAGATAATGTGACAAGAAATGTAAAGGGAGTTACCTGATGCTCTGTCCCCACAGACAACACACAGCTCGTGCTTCATCTCAAACTGCATCTTCTGTGTAACTCTATCCTGCACTTGTCCACACACTTCCAGGGATTCCCTCTGTGGTGAAACTTGTTGAGAACCAAGCATTGCACACTAACTTGGAGAAGTCACTTGAGCCCCCAGATGTTATTCATTGACTGCAAGCAGAAGGATCTAACTATGGACCCAGTGATAGGCAGTGGAAGCTGGGAAGTGGCTCTGTGCAGGATGTGACAATTCCTTGGGAGAGCCCAGAACCAGAGTACAGTTTTTTTTGGCTCTGCATAGTTGGAGAGCCCCCTTGGGGAATGCACAGTATGCCATGCACTTCTTACTCCTAGCTTGGGACCAGATGTGACGATCCTTTAAATGCAAGCCAAGCTGAAGAAAATGGAGCTCATGACTTCAACTCTTTAAACACGTTTCAGAATGGCAGAAAAGCCATGATCTACAGTGTAGATAATACCAAGGAGTCTTTCAGCCTGGTATTGGCTGCTAAAGATCGAGAAGCTCAGGAGTCCTAGTTAAACAACAACAACATATTTATAAGAAGCCTAGGTAGTATGAGCTATGAATACAGGTGTAAACTACTGATTATTGTACGGACACACTTATAACCGTACAGTAAATTTTGGGAAGTATAGGCTACAGGTACATGTGTAACTTTTAAGTCTGATAGTATATAATATATATATATATATATATATATATATATAATATATATATATATATATAATTTCATGTCTCTGTGGTATCTGTGAGGACATCTTGCACATAGCCAGTAATAAAGTATTCATATGAGCAAGTAACCCGTCAAAACATGATGGGAGATAATAATGTTGTGCTCTTTCTGCTGCATGTCCCGATGAAGGCACCAATTCTCCTGAGGTTACTGCATTCCTTTCCATTTCATAACTTCACTGGACCTTTGTCGTCAAAACTGTCATGCCTTACTGTTCAAATGCACGATGAAAAGATTGAAAGGCACGAGTGATCTTTTTAATGGGGCCACATTTTAGCTTTCACAGTGCAATGTGCGCTGTTTCAGTATTTTCCTGAAACTGCACCATGAATAGATTGCAAGACATGCACATTCCTCTAATGAGTGTTTCGATTTAGCTTCATGGTGTAGAGCTTGTCATTTCATATCTTCCCAAAAAGCTGGCAGGATGTCTTTCATTGTTGGTTACAGACGTTTCAGTTAAACATTAGTATAGAGGGTATTCACTGAATAAAACAAATATGAAGCAGTAAGAGAAAAAGACAAGCTGCCACAAATTTAGCATCCCCAATCAATTTCTGGTTTTCTGGCAAAATAGTCAAATCCCTGGCTTGCAAACACATCTTATTATAGTACTGAGGATCTTTATTCTAAAGCACAAGAAATTCATTTCAACTTATAAGTAAAAAAAATAAACAAGATTGAATTTAGTATCCACTTTCAATACATTTTCCGGGAAGCCCGCGCTAGCGTAGTGGTTACAACACCGCTCTGGCGACCGGGTGATTCAGGATCAAACCCGGGCGACGGCATTTGAGGATTTTTCGTCGACCGGGAATTGGACTGGATTAACTCGAGACCTGGCGAGAACATTTGAAGGAGTGTCGTCGACCAGGGATTGGCGGCTCCTGAGCCGACCCAGCTGCAATGGGTACCTCCGAAATCGGCGAGTATCTGCCTGAATGGCGAGGGACACCTGTCTCTGTACAAGAAAAGGGATACTCACGTAAAATCAATGTCAGTTAGACATTAATAATAACCTGAGATTTCGCCTCGAGTATTAGCGGGCGTACGAAAAAAAAAAATACATTTTCCACAAACTGACTGAAAAATTAGTGAGGTCTAAGCTAGAGGCCGAAATGCTTAGGAGTAAGCATTGATACAAATACCAAGGTATAGATACATATTTCACATACCTGCTATAGTTAACAATTTGTCTTGCAAGAGCTAACTATCTCATTGTGCTGAAACTTAGCACCCAATCAGAAATGACACTGAATTTTAGTCCTTTCAGAACTGTAATATCCTGACTAAATTATGAGCTACAGCTTGATAAAGTTGATAGATGATTATTGCTTAATCATACGCTCCAAAATTTGAAGATAATATCTGCAAGTTGAAATTTATTTCAGGAAAAGGCCCCTGCATAGTCTGGGGCCTCACACTGCCATAGGGAAGGCCCTACTTGGACATATTAAATCACAAATGCTGCTGCTAGATGTGCTCAACTACGAGGGGCGTTCAGAAAGTAATGCACCACATCATTTTTCTCAGCTAATAATGAATATAGAAGCATGAAATTTTGAACAGTTCAAATATGGCATGTGCCAATTATGTGCACCAAATTGAACCGCAACCGGCCAAATAATACGGCTGCCCTAAACCGTTGAAATGGAGCATGTTAGCAACTTGCGTTATAAACAGCGAATTGTGATAGAGTTTCTCGTTGCAGAGAAGGAAACTGTTGTGAATATTCACAAGCGTCTATGTGATGTGTATGGAAGTTTTGCAGTCGACAGGAGTACATTCAGTCGCTGGGTTCAGAGAATCAAAGAATCAGGAATTGCAACTCGACAGGATGTATCAAATTCGCGGGTTCGCAGAAATCACCGAATCGGAGCTTTGCTTGATCGGCCGCGCTGTGGACGTCCTGCCACAGCCACCAACGCAGAAATGTTGAAGTGCGCGGAGGGCATTATTCTTACTGATAGGCGAATCACTACTCAACAATTGGCCATACAGCTGTCAGTCAGCATTGGTAATGCAAATGCAGTTATAAAAACTCTCAGATTTTCTAAGGTTTGCGCAAGATGGGTTCCTCGAAGTCTCACAAATGACCACTGATTGCAAAGGAAAGCAATTTCTTCTGAATTGTTGGAGCATTTCAATGCTGATGGCGAGAACTTTTTGGCTAAGATCGTTACAGGTGACGAAACCTGGGTACATCATTTTGAACCTGAGACAAAAAGACAGTCAATGGAGTGGCATCATCCGCAATCACCAAGAATCAAGACAATTCCTTCAGCTGGAAAGGTCATGATCACTGTCTTTTGGGACATTGAAGGTGTGATTCTTGTGGACGTTATGCCAAGAGGAGAGACAATTAATTCGCAAGCTTACATTAAGACATTGAAAAAACTCAATCAACGTTTTTGCAGAGTTCGGCCCCACAAGAATCCAGCAGACCTGCTTCTCCTTCACGACAATGTGCGCCCTCACCCAAGTCTGGCAACATGGGAAGCAATCACCAAATTGGGTTGGACTGTACTACCCCATCCGCCCTATAGTTCCGATTTGGCACCCTCTGATTTTCATCTATTTGGTCCACTTAAAGATGCACTCCGTGGGACAAGGTTTGAAGATGATGAAGGAGTGATTCATGCAGCGAAGAAATGGCTACATGATCAAGACAAAATCTGGTACGGGCTAGGAATACATGCACTTGTTTCGCGCTGGCATAAAGCCGTACAAGTTGATGGGGATTATGTTGAATAATACCGATGTTTACATGACATATCCATGCATATTGTGTATAAATTTCATGCTTTTTGAATAAACAGCTCCTGAGAAAAACTTATGACAGTAGTTTTACAACAGAAGGAAATTAAAATAAAAGTCATTCTGAACTCAAGAAATGAAATTTTACATTGTACCGGTTAGATGAATTACACAAACACTCTTGGCAGTACCACTCTACAGCTACAGAACACATGCAAATTCTTCAACATGGCAAAGGCTGCAAAAGAGTGACTAGCTCAACAGCAGCCCTAGTTAAACAAGAATCCTTTCTGCCTCACCTCCCCCTGAAATTTCCCTAAGACAATCTGGGAAACGCTGATATAAAGGAAAGCTAACAAAACATTAATTAATGTTAAAAATGATACCTTGAGCTTGGATGCCCAGTCAACTTGTCCCAACGAATTTGCAGGCACCTGAACAACCTGAGTAGACAGTGGGCTTCCATCTCTCAGATGCTGGGCCAGGTCTGAGGCTGTCATGGCAGACATCACCACTTGATTTCCATTTGAAAAGTTTCCAGTCTGCTTGGACATGTTATTAGAAAAACAGTATTAACTTCAACACAGAAGTTAATTACTGCATGTGCAGCAGCTATAAAGATGTTCAATATTATTATGTCATTTTTAATTTTAGCATTGAAATGAACACACACAAATAATAAAGGAATTGATTTTAATTGTAAATTTCTTTAATTAAGCCAATCATCTTTGTAAGTGTACTTTTGTTTTGTTTTAATCTGGCAAAGAGACGTGAAAGTGGGCACAATTTGCACATCAGAGATAACAATGATTAAATTTCACATGCAAGCATTTGAAAAACTACTGACAAAATATATAGCAATATGTTGCCTTGATCTTGGAAGATTTAAATATACTTAATACAAAAGGTATACTTACGCCTTGCCCAGCTGAAGCAAGGGACATAAGTCCACCCTGTGTGAGGGTGAATGGTAGAGTAACAGTTCCTGAGGTCATGACGTGTATCATTTCAGTGCCATCAATAACTGTTGTGTCAATCTCTGAATCTAGTTCTTTCTTTGTCTCCATATTTGCTCCCTCCTCCATCATTGTCACAATGACCTGAGGGCAGTGCACAACATGCACACTTTTCTACTGAAACCAAAGAAGATATTCCACTTACATGCACCATGTACAATTTATACCAATATCTTTTTGACCTAAACATAAAGTTTTCCTTTATTTTGTTGTACTGCACTATTTTTTATTCACACTTTGTTACTTTTAAACAATTTATTAATTATAATATTATGTACCAGCAAAATTCCAAGTGGCCCTGCGTCATTCCCAGAGGTCGTTAAGGAGACATAAACAGAATAAGACCAGTATTAGACCACCTTCTTCTTCTTCTTCTTGCGATTGCATCTTTGATGTTTACACCGTCAGACGAGTTCTCATGATGAATTCGACTGTCGTTTGAAGTTCCTCTTTAGCTCCATATAGCTTTGAGTTTAGGGTTGAGTCATTGGGCCAGTATATCTTTCTTAACTGGTCATACAGAGGACAATCCTGTAGAACATGCTCAGCAGTTTGTTCGTTTAATCCACATGTGCACAGTGGTGAAGCAGACAATCGTAGCTTGTGCATGTGTTTATTCAGTTTGTTATGCCCTGTCCTGAGGTGAAAAATAGTTATCTGTCCCTGCCGGTCGAGAGTGTGACAGTCGTCTTTGGGTTGGTTCTGTTCTCTTCTGATAGTCTGGATAGCTCTCTTTTTCTCAAAGTATGTGACTTCATTATCTTCTTGTTCACATTCTCCTCCCTTTTTTGCAAGTTTATCTGCCTTTTCATTTCCGGGTAGGGAGCCGCGCTAGCGTAGTGGTTACAACACCGCTCTGGCGACCGGGTGATACAGGATCAAACCCAGGCGACGGCATTTGAGGATTTCTCGTCGACCGGGATTTGGACTGGATTAACTCGAGACCTGGCGAGAACATTTGAAGGAGTGTCGTCGACCAGGGACTGGCGGCTCCTGAGCCGACCCAGCTGCAATGGGTACCTCCGAAATCGGCGAGTATTTGCCTGAATGGCGAGGGACACCTGTCTCTGTACAAGAAATAAAGGGATACTCACGTAAAATCAATGTCAGGTTAGACATAAAATAATAACCTGAGATTTCGCCTCGAGTATTAGCGGGCGAACGCACACACACACACACAAAAAAAAAATTTCCGGGTACACCACAATGAGATGGTACCCACTGAAGTATGGTTCTCTTTTTGGCAGCTATCTTGTTTAGTTCATTTCTCAGATGCGGGAGTTTACCACTCTTGAGAGCTTGCAGGACAGACAGTGCATCTGTGAGGATGACTACCTGGTGGCAGTCAGAGTTGGTGTTATAAATCATATTTGCAGCTTGCTCTAGAGCTTGAACCTCAGCTGTATAGTTGGAACAGAATTTACCAGTGGGAATGTGCCTAGTCTCATAGTGGTTGTCAGGATATGAGATAAAGATACCGGCACCTCCATTCCTAACAGCATTAGTTGCTGATCCATCTGTATAGGCATGTATCCATGATTGATCGGGATAGCTTTCTTGGATCATACTCAATGTAGCAGTTCGTTTTTGCAGATCATTATACTCACATCTACTTGTGAGACCACTGACTGATGTATTAATTTGGAGAGCATTGCTGGCCTGCTCCCATGGTACAGGGTGGGCTTCAGTGGTGTTGTCTTCATGGATAGGTCTTCTTGATGCTGTCTTTTAAGTCTTTTTCCCCAATGCACAAAGCTGCTACGCTTTAGACATCCCAATGCCAGATCATCTAGTCTTGCCTTCATTGGGTGCGTTGGCATACTGTTGTACTTTTCCATCTGGATCATGGTTTTTGTGTCTCTTCTATGGGACAATGTCTGTAATCCAGCAACCTTCTGCATCTCTGTTATTGGTGTAGTTTTCATGGCTCCTGTAATGAGCCTGAGAGCTTGATTTTGCACCTTGTCCAAAGACTGCAGATGTGAGTTAGCAGCTGATAACCATGCTGCTGAGCTAAACTCTAAGTGTGGTCTTATTACTCCATTATAAATCTTCTTTAGATTTCGTTCATTTGCTCCCCAGTTGGTACCTGCTAATTTTCTGAGTATGCCTAGTCGTCTTCGGGCCTTTCCTTCTGCATTTTCAATATGCTTATTCCATGTAAGCCTTTGGTCAAATGTCACCCCAAGGTAGGTGGGGTAGCTTTCTTCCTTGATCACAGTTGTCCCTAGGTGTATGTTAGCTGCTTTGTCCTTGGGGGCGAGGGAGAACAGTGTTGTGGAGGTTTTGTCTGTGTTTATTGTGATAAGCCATTTCTCTGCCTATGACACTAGCATGTCTGCTGCCTGCTGCATTCTATAATTTGCTGTGGTGACATTTTCATCAGCGCACCAGAGTACTAGGTCATCTGCATATAAGGCAGCTTTCACTCCTGCGGGGAGATCTTTCACCAGGTCATTGATGTAAACAAGGAAGAGTGTTGGGGAAATTACTCCTCCTTGAGGTACCCCCTGATGGAGCAACAATTTTCTGCTCTGCAGACCGTCAAGAGTGACTCTAGTTCTCTTGTTATGCAAGTATGACTGGATCCATTTCATCATGTTGCCTTGGATTCCACTTCTCCTAAGTTTTGCAATAAGGCCATCTTTCCAGTATTAGACCAAAAAATAACAGAACCAATATTTCCTCAGGCGACATGTGAGGCTGTGCACAGGGCCAGCAACCTGATCATGTTAAACAAACTGTTACAAAAAGCGCTTTGGCGCAAGCCTCCTCGTAGAGAGTTAACAACAATAGTGGCCCTATGCTCCAGAACAAAAAAAATAGGAAGAAAAGATTTAAGTATTTTTAACACAGGGGTTCACAACCTTTTTGTGCCATGGACCCCTTTGTTCGATGGAGGCTACAAACACCTTTGATTGTTCAATGAATGAGGTTTTGAACCCTTTCTTGGAAAAAATGTACATAAAAGCATAATTAAAAATCTTACATTTTAAATTTTTAGGATATGTACATGAACCTCCCTAGAATCCATTCACGGACCCCCATGGACCCCAGATTAAGAAACCCTGCTCTAACAGTTCATAAAACTAGATATATTTTTCTTTTCTTCATTATTTATTATCCAGGAGTCTATTTCATATATCAGAGTGGACGGGATAAATCATCTTGCAATTATGGTTCCCACTTCATGGAAGAGTGTCCGGTTGACAGAGTGGTTAGAGCGCTGGTGTCTCGCGGCAAAGGTACTGGGTTTGAATCATGGTACCAACAAGCTCCAGTCTACCAGATGTAAATGAGTACCTGGTCACCCCATCTCTCAATGCTGAACCTAGTATTGTGAAGTCTCCAACACTTCACTTCCCCACAGCAGTATCTGCTAAGGGACTACTTTTTACTTGATGGAAGATCTCTAACAGATAAATATATTCTTCACCTCCTCTAACCTGTAAACTTACTCTATGGTTGTTCTTCAGTCTATTAATGCAACCTAGAAATAAAATGTTTTATTATACAATATATTTCATCATGGGATTCCTCAGTACTTTTTTCATTTGTTCACAGCAACCATTTCAGTTCTGTATATTGTTAGACCATACACATATACATCTTTAAATCATTCTTCTTCTTCTTAGATCCTTAACCACCGACCATCAAAGCAGTCAGTGGCCATCACGCCTAGTGGTGTCTTGTTGGGCAACAACAAATTGATTCCACTTTGCTCGATTGGTGGCCATCCTTCGTACAGTGCCCCAACTCTGGTTCATTCTTTGCATCTCAGCCTCCACCAGGTTGTTTTTGGTCGGCCTCTCTTTCGTTTTCCTTCAGGGGTCCAAAGCATAGCTGTTCTTGTGATGGCATCGGGGTCTCTTCTGAGGACATGGCCAACCCAGCTCCAGCGAAGGCCAGCTATGATGGTGTGCATGTCCTCCTGCTTGCTCCGAGTAAACAGATCTTGGTTGGTGATGGTATTCAGCCAAAAAATGCGGTGAATTTTTCTTAGACATGTTGTGAAAAGAGGACAATTTCGACATTTCCTTCTCTGTAACTCTCCAGCATTCCGCACCATAGAGAAGCACAGAGAGCACACAGCTCTGATATAATTTTAATTTTGTGCTTGTGCTGTATTGAAAGGACTTCCAGATGTTGTTTAGGCTAAAAAAGGCTGTTCTTGCTTTATTCATTCTGATGTTGATGTCTTTGCCTGCCCCGCCGTCTGGTGTTACTATGCATCCTAGGTATGTGAAGGTGTCTGTCTGTACCAGTTGCTGATTCCTTACTGCTTTAAATCATAGCTGACATATATTGCTGGCTCTGGTCTGCTTCGGCACATCCTGAGGACAGTAATATTTTGTCTAAATGTTAGTTCTTCCAGCTTCCTACCTTAAAATTCGTCTGCATATATCCAGTGTAATTCTGTATGTATTGCTAAAGAACGCCCTTCTTAACTGCCATTTTTAGTTCGGCTATTATGAACAGAACTACTTTATTCAACCAAGGAAAAACTACCATGGCAGTTCAATACTTCGTGGTTGTTGGGATACTAAGTATGTATTGCCCTTACGATCCATACTTAGTTTTCAGAAAACTAGTGCAGTGGACATCTAACGTGTAGGGAAGATGAGAATAAAAAGTGTTTGAGACAAAGACAATTTTTCGACCAACTGAACCAAGATAAATGCAAGGTATACGCGTAACGTTCATATTGTAACCAACAAGATGTGTGGGGGGAATAAAGATCGAAAGTGGTAAACGAAATCATAACATATGGGCTGTCACAAATACGAATTTAAGAAGAATGTCTGAAAGGCCCCAAAACGATGAGTGAATGCAGCAAAATGTCACTGTATGGCATATTTACAGAATCTGAAGTCGTGGCATACGTATTGTGTAAGAGTGTGAGGAACGTATGATATGTAAGTGCACGTTAATGTGTCAGTGGAAATGCTAAACATTAATCTATTTAAAAGTTAGATAATCTGAACGTGTTGCTTATTGATTTTCTTGAAACAAGTCAGCAAGCCCTCAGGTCTGGAAAATGCGGCTGTTTCTGGGTCACTGATGAAAGGCAAAGGGCCAGCAAAATTGTAATCTAGCGCAACAGTTCAGTGACCGACACATCTGCATAAAATATGATTCCGACCTAATTCTAAAAAGCTGACCGTGAGCTAAAGGACAAAGGTCGAAGAAAATCAATAATATCGGGAAAGGCAGTACGGCACTGGTGCTGTACCACACAAATTAAATGAACGCTTACTAAAGTACACCATATTCTTTAGGCCCTATGTCATGGCATGTATAGTCAAAGTACAATCAATAACTGAAGGGTCAATACCTGAACCTTATTCTTTCTTATATATGCAAATCTATTTAAAAAGTATTCAAGTGTGTCAGTGGTACACAAGTATACAAAGGTCATGCGCCCAGACCCATGTGCTGGTAGAGGGGTTATGTTTACGAACAGACGACACTCTAGAATACAAACTTCCTGCCTTGTCCACCGAGGCAAGGTTTGATCTCTTGCTATGAAATAAACTATGAATGATGGCTGTAACCAAAGATGGAGCAGTCGATTTGTTAGCAAGAGCTGGACTGTGTATGGAAACGTCCCCAGACCATCAGAAAATGTGTGCACCAGCACGTCGCTATGTACTACGTACGTGAATGAAACAGGAATGGCGGATCTCCGTAAACTACTACTTACGATTGCATGCCTTAAAACATGAAGATCAGACAAGTAAGAATGCACACATGTTTCTCGAATATATTAACAGCATCCATACTTACCTTTGAGAATCAATTCTAAAATAAATGTTAGGCTAATCGTTTTTAATGAAAATATGTTGGTTTGTTCTATTCTTCTAATCTGCAAATAAAGGTCAGAGGTTGTGACCCACCGATTTCGGAAAGACGCAAATGTTGCGTTTCAATTGGCTGGAAACCACATAGGCCAACGTCTCGCGAATGTTGACATGACTGCATTCAGCACGTATTAGGTACACAGGAAGCTGTCGTCTCATACAAGCGAAATCGAAAGTGGTATTTCACAGTTTAAAAAAAAATTCTTCTCACAATATAAAGTTACGGGTATACCGTTAATGTACATTTACATTAAAGACATTAATGTTGTATTTGAGTGTTCCTTTATTGCATTTTCCACTTCTAACATTATGATATCTGCATTTTTATATGAAACATCTGTTGGCCTATAGGCCTATTCAGACTAAAAACAGACACAGCATGAACCAAAAGAAACAAGATAATTAAAAAAAAACCCACACTATTAACTAATCATAAGGTAACGAAAAACAATAAAGTAATTCAAACAACACGAGGCATATGAAAACTGCTAAAACAACAAAAATGTGGTAAACTGTAAAATAGTCAAGAAGTAAACAAAAAATTATAATGTAAATTGTCACAACCAACAGTAATCAATTGTATGTTCTGCTTCCCACTTGCTCTTGTATCTGCGCTTGATAAAACTCTTGGCCTATTCACAATTTATGCTTGTGTCACGTTGAGGTAACTTTCCCCTTTGCTTTGCCAACCTGTCAGCCTCTTCATGTCCTGGGATGTTGCAGTGAGAAGGGATCCACTGTATCGCAACGCTTTTGAATTGCTGACACAGTTTGTGAAGTGTTACTCTTAGGCAGTAGGCCTGTGTATTTAAATACAGCCCAAGATAAAAATAAAATTGCATTAAATACCCTAATTTTAACCAACAGTTAGGTTGAACAGGATAGACTAAGATGGTGGATGAGTAGAAGCAAGTGAAGATTAACTGATGCAAGTCCACTTTTCCCCCATAACTAACAAACAAATATACAGTTGAAATGAAGAACAGTGGGCCATGTTCTTTGATGTCATTCTAGTAAACCGACAGTTTTGTTAAGATTAGGTTTAGATATTTAAACCCAGGGCCATAGATGGGGGGAAATTATTATGTACCGTACCGTACCACAATAGTGCATTAAAATTATTTTTTTTTTATTTCCCCCCCCCCCCCCCCCTTTCTTACTAACTCTGAGGACGTAGGGGTTTTACGCAAGGAATTTTTTGCGACTCAGGTTTTTCATATAGTGTTACCATGTAAGTGTCAGTTATTTCAACGTTTTTTAACAAATATGGTCATGTTATATATATTTGAAAAGGAAATTGAATGAACATTCTGAATATATTCAGTTTTATAAATTTACAAATTTTTGTATGAGTTAAAACTAGTTGAAGACTGGGAAGAAAAAAAAATTTGACAAAAAAAAAACCAAAAAAATCAGATTTGCCTACTCAATACAAGCTAATCCATCACTTGTGTTGTCCAAGATACAAATTTTTGTAAACTACATCCATTTTGGAAATAAAATACATATGGTTCAAGTTTATACTCTAACTACTTTTCAATTGGCATCAAGAAAAGGAAAGACACTCTATTGTCACAAATTTTCTGCGACACATGTTTTTCATATAGTGTTGCCATGTAAGTCAGTTATTTCAAAGTTTTTAACTAATAAAGTCATGTTATATATATTTAAAAAGGAAAATGAATGAGGATTCTGAATATGTTCAGTTTATAAAGTAAAAATTTTTTTATGAAAATAAAGTAGAGACAAGGCAGAAAAATATTTTACTAAACAAAAAACAAAACAAACATATCAGACTTACCAATTGAAGACAGCTAATCCATTGTGTTATCCAAGATAGAAACCACTGTAAACTACATCCATTTTGGAAATAAATCACACATCAAGTTTAAACTCTAACTACTTTCCATGTGTCATCCAGAAAATGAAATACACCACGGCGCAATGTACCCTATTGACCGGATCTGCTGCTCCAAAGATTTGACAAAACAATGGACAAGAAGGAGGCCAGAACTGTGATAACATTTCTCATGTTTCAGGGAAAAAAACACCCACAGAAATACACAGGGAGATAGAATCAGTGTTTCGTGATTCTTGTCCTTCATTTACTTCGGTAAAAAACTGGTGTCAATAGTTTAAGTGCGGCCACTCAAATGTTGCTGATCTGCCAAGATCTGGTAGACCAGCCTCAGAGTGCAACGATGAAAAGGCAACAAGAGTGAAGAAAATCATTGACCAGGATCGAAAAATGACAATTGTGGAGATAACTATTAGAGTAAAACTAAATGAAAGAACAGTTTATAGAATTTTACACAACAAAATGAACATGAGAAAAGTGTGTGCACGCTGGGTTCCACAACTGTTGACATGTGAACAGAAGCAAACGAGGGTCAATTGCTGTCAACAGTTGCTCAAAAAGTGTCAGTCAAAAATTTTTTAGAGACCATGGTGACAGTAGATGAGACTTGGGTACACCATTATGACCCCGAATCCAAAATTGCCAGCATGCAATGGAAAACCCCGGGCTCCCCAACACATGTCAAGCCGAGAGCGCAGAAATCTGCAGGAAAAGTGATGCTGACTGTTTTTTGGGACGGCAAAGGTGTCCTTTTGAAAGATTATCTGCCTTTAGGCAACACAGTTAATGGACAGTACTATGCAGATCTTCTCACCAAACTAAGAAAGGTTGTGACCAGGAAACGAGGGATAACGCGCACTCAAAATCTTCCTTTGCTTCAAGACAACGCGCCCTCTCACAAAGCACGGCTTGTGCAGCTAGCAGCCAACGATTTGAATATTGAAATTCTTCCACACCCACCATATTCTCCAGATTTGGCTCCATCAGATTTTTTTCTATTCCCAAATCTTAAAAAAACAGCTAAAAGGAAATCATTTTGACAGCGATGAAGAGGTTATACTGGCATGTGATGACTGGTTTAGTTCGAAAAATAGGGTGTTCTACTCCCAAGGTCTTTTCAAGGTCAAGCAGAGATGGCAGAAGTGTGTCAATTCAGACGGTGGCTATATTAAAAAGGAATAAACACTATACAAAATTTCAGCTCTCTGTGACATGTCCTTCATGGTCAGGCCCAAGACTTATGTCAATCCCCTTGTATATGCTGAACTGCTCTCACAAAGAACACTACTTACACAAAATTAGAGATATTTACAACTTAACTTTAGTTTGCCATTTTAGGAAATTTATCTATGTGCAGATGGGGGTGGCCAGTGCATCCTGCACAATAATAGTTTGTCCTTTTCCTGTCAGGTGTACTGCAAACTTTACACCTATTGAACTTAGTGCTTCTTTGCATTATATGTTTTGCACCCTCCAGTCTTTCCAATGGGTTATCTGATAATTTACTTGGCCTTGGAGGATTTAGCTTTCCATCCTATAATCATCTCATCAATAGCTACGTCTTGGTTCGGAGTGTATGCCGCAAAAAATTTAGAGCATAACATTTGAACGAAGGGCTCTATTTTATTTTTCCCTTCTGCAACTGGCTCACAGATATGCAACATAGTTTGCAATATAGACAAAAATCTGTCTCTCTCCATCATTTGGGAATAAAATGGAGTGTGAAACATAGGCTCTTGTGAGGAGAAATAATCTTTTATGCTTGGCCTTTTGTCGATACCCATTGCTTGATGCAGAGCAAAATATTTTAGCAGCTCATAATTGCTTACTGTGTTCCACCTATTATATCTTGATTGTTTCAGTGAAGGTGTATGCTTCTGCACTTCAATTTCTGCAAAGCAGTTTATGCTTTTTAAAATTTCCTCCCTTACAGCTGATGATACAAGGCTTTCAAAACACTGGATCGGGGTAGATGATTCATTTAGGCCTAAATTTGTTGACATCCACAACCACCTTGCCAATAACTTGCGATGAATTCACGCTGGACGAGATCAAACAAGCCGTTAAAAGATTAAAAAATTTTAAAGCTGCTGGAGTTGACGAAATTTCAGGGGAAATGATTAAAGCAGTTAATGACAACAACCTCTTGAGAATTTTAGATATTATAAATGAAGTATGGAGAGAAGAACAACCACCACAACAATGGAAAGACAGTATTATTGTAAAGTTACCGAAGAAAGGTGATCTATCAGACTGTAATAACTGGCGTGGTATATCTCTATTATCAGTACCTGGAAAATTATTATGTTGCATGATGTTAGAAAGACTTAAATTGCATGCTGACGAAAAGATCAGAGAAGAACAAGCGGGTTTCAGGCCGAAACGATCATGTATTGATCAAATATTCACACTAAGAAACAATTATAGAAGAATCAGTGGAAAGGCAATCGCCACTTATTATCACCTTCGTCGATTTTCAAAAAGCCTTTGATAGTCTACACCGCCCATCATTGTGGAAGATACTTACAATCTATGGTTTTTCCAACAAAATATGTGAATATAATCAAAGCGCTATATGACAATGCAAGATGTTGTGTTAGAACAAATAAAGGGAATACAGAATGGTTTACAGTAGAAACAGGGGTGAAACAAGGCTGTATTATGTCACCACTACTTTTTGGAATAGCTATTGATTGGGTTATGAGAAACTATACCCACAATGAACAATTGGGTATAAAATGGACAAATGGAAAATTCTTGGGGGACCTGGATTTCGCAGATGATGTAGCATTCTTAAGTTCAACACCAAGACAATCCCAAGAAGCAATAAATAATTTGTGTCATCTCTCGGTTAAAATTGGTCTCCAAATAAATGCCTCTAAAACTAAAGCTATGAACTTTTCTAACGAGACCTTTGATATCATCTTGAACGGGGAAAAACTACAGAAAGTTGAAAGTTTCAATTATTTAGGCAGTAAAATGACTCAGGATGGTGACACAACAAGAGAAATCCATACTAGAATTGCTTTGGCAGCTAGCGCCTTCAATAGATTATCTAACATTTGGAAATTACGATCATTGAATATACATACCAAGCTTCGTCTGTTTAATTCAAATGTTATCTCAGTGTTAACATACGGCTGTGAGAGTTGGAAAATAACAAAATCATTGGAGAACAAGCTGAATACATTCGAGAACAAATGTCTTAGAAAACTCATGAACATCAGTTGGAAAGAATTCAAGACCAATCGACAAATAAGAGAAGACTCTAGGCAGAAATATGTCTCCGACTATATAAGGAAAAGACGATGGTCATATATCGGTCATGTCCTACGAATGCAAAACAACAGAATACCACTACAGGCGCTCACTTGGGTTCCTGAGGGTAAGCGGAAAAAAGGAAGACCGAAAGAAACACTCAGAAGAACAATAATAAGAGAAGGAAGAACGTTGGGCCTAAATAATGTGCAAGAGCTAAGAGGAGTGGCGTCACAACGAACAACCTGGAGAGCACTGGTTTCTGCCTTATGCGCCGTGTTTGGCGCTTAAAGAATTTATTATTATTATTATTGTTGACACACCCACTGCTCTTCCATCTTTGGGTTGGAATCTGAAGCTATTCCTTGTTAGTGCACCCAAGTTTGCTTCCTGCCATTCTATATTTCCGACACACTCCTGTTTTCGTCTTTCCCCTTCTTGTAAAACTAAATTAGGTCCTACTGGGTCTGATGTTGAAGAATCAATGTTAGGTGATGGAAACACGCCCACTCTTCCTAACATAATACCTTCATTCTCTGAATCCACATCACTGGAAGAAGAATTAGACATTGAATTAACACTAAAATCACTACTGCTATAGCTATCTTCATCTTCGCTGACATTTTCTAGCAAGCTGGTGTAATTGTGCCTGCTGGGCACTTAGACGAGCAGGTCGCTTGCGAGAAGATGAACTAGATGCCATCGAAAATAGGTAACACAAATTTTGTAAAACTTACACGAGGTGGCTATTGTAAACGGGTTGAAAGTACTTGAAAGAGGGACGCTACAACTCTCCCGCGTTTGAAATAATAATAAAAAGTGGCTATACTTCCGCTTCCCAGTCATGGAAAACTTCTAACTGGGCTGAATCGAAACAAAAACTTAGTTAAAAGACAGCTACCAAGAAAACTGGCCGGCCGTCTTCAGAGCCTAGAAATATCGACCAAGAATACTGGCTCCACGTCTTCAAAGAGTTAAGTCCTATCAACAGCCCTGTTTAAACATAACCCTTACCCCTTTTACTCTGTCTCTGAATTCTTTTTTAAGGCTGTATTGAAGAGATGGCCCACTGTTCTTCATTTCAACCCATATATACAAAGAAGGCAAGACACCGAAGGCCTATAAATACAGTGTAAAGTTGATATCCCATGAAAGAGGGAAGGGAACAGACACTGCTGTCTTCATTTTCACGTCTGTATTTGGCAGCTGAAACTACCAGTCACAAGTTGAGATTGATTAAAGCATTAATTGACAGGTCCTGACCAACATTCAGTATTATAGCATTGTTAAGAATGCATGCTTAGATGAGGTCAGTGGTTGTCGTGTAGTAAGAATGAGAGACAAATGTTAAGAGATCTGTAAAGTACAATTTGATTTAATTTAAAACAAGCAGACATTCTCACTTTCATATTTTTTTCAAATTTTGTTATACTGTACCTTTAAAATATTCTAATGTCCAATTGACGGAGTAGTTAGGAGGAGGATCCCGTTACACGCCCATTGAGGAATATTGGGAACATGGTGTTAGGCCCATATTTTCTTGACCATCGGCACACTAGGGGTGACGTGGTCAACATCACGCCGGCTGCCTTAACCTTCCCAGAGTTGCTCTGGTACCCAGTTGGGGCTGGGTCGACCCAGGAGCCGTTTGCGGCCTAAAAAAAAATCCCACCTCATCTGGGGATCGAACCATAGACCACTGAGCTAGGAAGCCAGTGCACTAACCACTATGCTACCGCGGCATAGTTAAAGCGCTGGTCTTTTGCGGCAAAGGTGCCGGGTTTGAATCATGTTACCGACACGCTCCAGTCTACCCAGCTATAAATGGATACCTGACTCTGCTCTGACTTAGGGAAGAAAAAGGAAGGGAACTGGTCACCCCACCTCTGGATGCTGGACCTAGTATTGTGAAGTCTCCAACACTTCACTCCCCTACGGCAGTATCTGCTATGGGACTGCCTTTTTTTTACCTTTAAAATGCAGAGGAATGAGACAGTAATATATTTGTTATTAATATGATAAATGTCTTGCTTGTATGCTCTGACAAAATAGTTGGAAGATTAACTGTATTTATTTGCCATGCACCTTGCACACATATACACAAAGAAAACATTTCAGTAAAAATCAGTGGCTAGTATTGTTCTTAGGTTTATGTTTATGACACTCTTTGTCCACCTGAAATAGAGAGTATACATTTCAGAGTAAATGTGTTCCGACTGGAGCCACAGCATGAAGGGTTTATTATCTGACAGTTCAGATATCTCTTGATATCAGAGGAGTAATGCTGTAGCAAGAGCCTGATGTCAATAAAACAAACAGTCACCGCAGAAATTCCCAACGCAGTCAAGGTTAGCAGAAGGTAGATAACTGGTCATTCACATGGGCAAAATAAAAAATGTCAAGTAGCAATGACGCTATCTTTGTCAAATAGCCTTTCATTTTTGCAAGCACTCTTTCTTCATTCCTTGTTGTTTTTTTTAATGTCTCTCCATTTACAGTTTTTTTCTCATATAAATTGTGTTATCCATCCTGTTCTTTTTGGTTGTTCACATGATGTTGTACATATTATATCTCTTTAGTAGATAATGTCATTTTGTTAGCTTCTAATTATTTGATATGTTTAATCAGTTGCAGTATGATGTTAAACTGTTGCTCCATATAGCAGCAATGATTCTTCTTCTCTATTGAGCAGTGTTAATATCTTTGATTAGTCTCTTACTCTCTTAGTATTCTGTTTTCTAAACCATTAGCTGATATACTGTTATATAGGTTTGATGATGATGTTGCTTTTTTCAGTCATATTTTTTTTCTTGATTATGATTCAATACTGTAAATGTGAGTAGGATGTTATCATCATTATCTCAACCCATAACCCGTCATGGGTCGTAGGGGTGCCATGGTGGAAGCATCAGCAGACAGGGTCCTCCACTGCTCTCTATTCTCAGCAATGCGTACAAGTGTGGAGAAACTGTGTCCTGCCCATTCTTTGATGTTATCAGCCCAGGATTTTCTTTGCCTTCCTCTTCTCCGTTTACCTTCGACTGTTCCCTGGAGGATCGTTTTCGAAAGGGAGTCATGACGAGTTACATGCCCAAACCAGGCAAGCTTTCGACGTTTCACTATTGACAAAAGTGGTTCTTGGTGGCCTGCATAGGTGTTTATCTTCTCTCTAACATAGACATTTGTTTTGTGCTCTTTATAGCAAATGCGCAAAATTCTTCTATAACATTTATGCTCGAAAGCCTGAATCCTTCGCTCCGTATCTGCAGTGAGTGTCCAGCCCTCACACCCATACAAGAGAATAGATAATACAAGTGATTTGTATAATTTGATCTTCACAGGAAAACTGATGTTACTTTTCTAGATCACATTCAACCTTGTCATGGCAGCTGAGGCCATCTCAAGTCTTGTCTTGATTTCTTTATTTGATCTTCCATCACTACATATAGTGGACCCGAGATATTTAAAGGTGTTAACTTCTTCTAACGTTTGCCCATTTAACGTAATGTTGGTCGGAACATGTTTCTTATGGCTATTCACCAATATCTTGCTTTTTTCTATATTAATTTCCATCCCATATGTTCTTGTTACTTTCTCCAGTCTAGAGGTAAGGTCTTGAAGTTCTGATTCTGTTCCAGCTATCAGATCAATATCATCAGCAAAACGTAGATTACACAGAGGTGTGCCTCCAATCGATATGGTTGATTTATAATCGTAGAGAGCCTCCTGCATAATATGTTCTAGATATATATTAAAGAGCACTGGTGACAGGATACATCCCTGGCGAACTCCAACAGTTGTTTTGAAAAATTCTCCAATGTCGTTGCTTGCAAAAACAGCACTGCTTGTGTCCTTGTATAGTGCTTCAATGATATCTATGATGTTGGTATCAAAATTGAATTTTCTCATTATTTGCCATAAGCCTTCATGCCAGACTCGATCGAAGGCTTTTGTGAAATCGATGAAGTTATGGTATAAATCATGTTGATGCTGGAGATGTTTTTCGATCAGTAATCTAATATTGAAGATTTGTTCTGAGGTACTTCTTTTTGGTCTAAAGCCAGCCTGTTCCTCTGACAAGATTTCTTCTGATTTCTGTTTCTGGTAGGATGTTATGTTACTTGTAAAATGTTGCATTCCCTAAAATGAATATTTAAAAGCATGTGAGAATAAATAGATACAGTATAAAAGATAAAAGGAAGGAATAAATATTAGACTGGCTTACTTGTCTAATTCGCATGCCTTTGAAAATAAACATTTAAACAAATAAAGAGGGGAAACCCGAGGCCTGTAAACAGTAAATGAATAAATATTAAACACATAAAGGTATGTTTCGGGCACTGGTAAAAAATAAAGAAGCAGAAAACTAGACAACAGAAAAACAACAGAAGTGAGTGGCTTACCGGAGAATCAAAACTAGGACCTTCTGAATGGCACCCCCGCCAAGCTTACAGAAGCGAATCACACTATCCTCCCTGCCAGCAAGGCACCACAAAAATAGTGCTTCGAAGATGGGCCATTAGCGCGATTCGCAGCATGTAATACTGGATATGTACCTAGGGCGATCCAGCCTAATTAATGATGTAATCACTTCTGTTGTCCCCCTATTATACAGTGTAGGTCAGATTGCACAGGACAAAGACCTTAGTACTGTGTCTAATAAATGATAAAAGAATCAGAACAGTACAAGACATAGGGTAGGTTTGGTATTTTATAAACATTTAAACAAATAAAGAGGGGGAAACCCGAGGCCTGTAAACAAATAAATATTCTACACATAAAGGTATGTTTCAGGCGCTCGTGAGAAATAAAGAAGCAGAAAAACAACAGAAGTGAGTGGCTTGCCGGAGAATCGAACCCAGGACCTTCTGAACGGCACCTCTGCCTAGTTACAGAAGCGAATCAAACTATCCTCCCTGCCAGTTTATTTCTCACTTTGAAAATAAAGTTTGTTGTTCATTTTAATACCTTTGGATAGGAGTCGCGCTGGTGTAATGGTTACCACACTGCGCCTGCGATCGGGTGATCCAGGTTCAAGCCAGGGCGAGGACATTTGAAGTAGTGTTGCCGACTGGGATTTGGACTGGATTAATTCGAGCCCTGGCAAGTACATTTGAAGGAGTGTCATCGACCAGGGACTGGAATAACCTGAACGGCTCCTGAGCCGACCCAGCTCTAATGGGTACTCTCTGAAGACGGCGAGTATCTGCCTGAATGGCGAGAGGACACCTGTCAGCGTACAGGGAAAATAGACATACTAACCTGAGATTTCACCTCGAGAAATAGCAGGCGTGCGTTAAAAAATACCTTTGGATAAAAATGTGTAAAAGATGTTGACTTTTATCTTGGCAACAACATTGACAGTTCTTCTTTCACCTTTCAGTTCCCCAAGGGGCATGGGCCTTCAACAAACTAATGTCAAGTCTTCCTGACCCGTGCCATCTGCTCAAGGTCTTTCCATGTCTTCTTCACCCCCTTCATGTCTGTCTCCAGTTCTCTTTTCCGTGTGTTCTTTGGTCTTCCTCTACCTCTCTTACCCTGAGGATTCTAGAATATGCATTGTCTGGTAATGCTATCAACAGATTTCCTCAATGGGTCTTCTTCTCATTTCTTGATCCACTGGCGCTTGTCAAGCTCTTGTCATTAGTTCCACAGTAGTGATCTTGTTATACCACTTCAATCCTTCTGTTCCACGCAAGCATCCATTTATGAAAGTCATTGACAGAGTTGGAGGAATGAAAATCAGGGGAGATAAACGTCCAACACAAGAATAAAAATATGCAGCTCAGATATCCAGGCATTCTTCCTGTGTGGCTATAAAACACGAGAAACAACAAGATCAACAAACAAGAAGTTGCAGATATTCATAAAAGGGTTAACACATGACAGATGGGCTTAACATGAACTAACTGAAGTTCTGTAACCTTCCATCGGAAGCCAAAAGCCAAAGAAGAAGAAGAATTCTAATTTTATATACATGTCTATAACTTTTATCTGAAAAACCTAAATATTTCTCAAAATTGGAAGTTTCTTTGTACTACTTTTCTATCACAATTTGGACAGTCTCAATATTTTGGGCGACTTTGGTTTACTTGTGTATTGCAATTTGGACATCTGAACACTGGAAAAGGTGTCTGAAACTAAGATGTCCCCATGGATTTAGGATAAAAGGTTATAGACTTGTATTGTGCATTGTTATATGCAAGACTAGTTTTGACATATTACAACATTTTCAAAACAGAAATATATAAAGCACACGGGTAATAATTCATAAAACTATATATATATATATATATATATATATATGTATATATATATATATATATACATATATATATATATATATATATATATATATATATATATGTATATATATATATATATATATATATACATATACTAAAAATACACAGGGGATAAGCCTTAAATCAATTAATGTCAGACCCTCCTATCCTGTGCTATCCATTCAAGTTTGTTCCACACTTTTTTAAGAGGGTTTCCAGTTCTCTTTGTATTTGTAGGTCTCCATCTAATTCTGTTACTTCAGGAGTTACAGAATAAGGACTGCCTTACAATGTTATCAGCCTGTTTTCTCACTGTATGATTATCTAGCACCAGGACATATTCCTCATCTCTTTTTCCATCAGTATTCATCTGGATCTTTCTCAAGCTTTGCACTAGTGAACTTGCTGTACCATTATAATCCTTTTGTTCTGCACAAGCACTTATCCATTAATGAAAGTCTGTTACTTACTTTTTTTTTTATGATTTAGAACCATACAGTTAGACAGCCTTGACATTTGAGTTGAAAATCTTATTTGTGTGTTGGAATTGACTTCTTTTGATTTCCATCTTTTTCTAAATGCAATAAAAGAGCCTGAAACCCTTGTGTCATCCTTCCAATTTTATCTATGTTCTACAAAGGCATGTTTATGAATCCATTTTCTGTGGCGGTGTTTATCCAAGTTCATTCTGATCCCCTTTTGATGCATTTGTTCTCTTTAATAACACTGACAAACAACATTTTTCTTTCTTATATACGAATAAGTGTTCTTAGGTCAGTTTCTTGCACTGATTTCAAATCTGAAATCCGTTTATCTCTATCACGTCAGGTTCTTAAGATATTTGTGAATAAATATATTTTTGGGAAACCGTTATTTGCTCCGTTTCATTTTTACTATATAACTTATTAAAAATTAATAAAAAAGCAACATAATTCTACTTTTTATACTGCTAAAAGATGCATGACATATGTTACGCTACTTTTTCAAATAGTTACTGTATTTTGAAATAATTCTGAGCAAAATATGGCTTCTAGAAGTTGTAGAAATTCGGCTGATCTGTTCTGTTACGTGTGCGGATATTTTACCGATCGTGTTGACCAGAAAAAACTTTACACCATTACTAAAGAAAGCATAAGAACTTTATTTCGATTCGAAAGTTGAAGATGCAAATAAATCTTGGAAGCCAAATGCAGTTTGTTCGACTTGTGCAAATACATTGGCAGGTTGGTTACGAAAATCGCCGAAGCATAAGTCGATGCCTTTTGGAGTGCCAGTAATATGGCGTGAACATACAAATCACACTACTGATTGTTACTTCTGCTTGACAAATATCCATGGTTTCACTTTTAAAACTAGAAAGTCTGTGGTTTATCCAAATATTGAATCGGTTTCGAAACCAGTGCCTCGTGATCCAATCACGTGTCTGATCCAAGTACCACCAGAACAATATCCGCTGGATGTGAATGAACCATCAGAAAGTGATAGTTTACCTGCTTTAGAAACTAAATTCTTACTCAGATTACATACCGTTGAATGATGGTGTTTACTTAATTAACCATTCAGAACTTTCAGATCTAATACGTGATCTCGCTCTTACCAAAGGACACGCGGAATTACTCGGTTCGCGACTCAAAGAATGGAATCTTTTAGCGCCCAATACTCCGATATCTAAATTTTGTCATAGACACAGAGAACTTGTTCAATACTTTGAGATGGATGATGACATTTGCTATTGCAAAGATGTAAATGGTCATGAGTACATAGTCAACGAATGGCGATTTTTCATCGATTCTTCCAAGACTAGTCTAAAAGCCGTGTTATTGCATAAAAGAAATTTATTTTCATCAATTCCAGTCGCCTACTCTGTTCATATGAAAGAAACTTATGACAATATGGCTATACGTTTGGAAAAAATAAAGTACAATGACTACCAATGGCGGATTTGTGGAGACCTAAAGGTCATTGCAATTCTCACGGGCATGCAGACTGGGTATACTAAATTTTGTTGCTTCCGATGTGAATGGGACAGTCGCAACAGACAGGAACATTATGCAAGAAAGGTGTGGCCTATCCGGGATCGTATGCAGCTCGGGCATAAAAATGTAATACACGAGCCATTAGTTAACAAAGACAGCTTCATTTTACCACTGTTACATATAAAGTTGGGGCTCATGATAAAACGAGCAAAGCTTTCACTTATCTTCGAGAAAATTATGACGGTGGAGTGTGAACATGCTTGCCGATTATTGTTGGATGCTTCATCGTGATGTATCACATGCGATTCACCGATGAAAGTCGATTGCAAAGAAATTCAAGCCTACATAACTGTTATACTTATTGTACGAATGATGTTGTAATACTGTATGCGTTGTTAAAAAACTTCAATTGCGTATTTCTAGAGATCCCGACCTGATAGAGAAAAACGGTTTGCAGATTTAAAAACAGCGCATTAAAATTGACCAGAAAAACAGTCAGTGTAATTAGTCACATTTCCACATGTCTACACTTCACACGCTATTAAAAAAAAAACATATTTGCCTCATATAAAACTAACAACACTTCATAGTTTAAATTTAGCCAATTTACAAGTTTATGTATTCATTCACTCATTTTCTTTTGCACTGCTTAGGGAACATAACCCACATAAAGAACCACCACCGTAGCGATCCCCTGGCATGAAGCCTGCATCAAACATTCACATGCTCATGCAGCAGTGGTTTCTGTGGTAATTCACTTTACAAGATGAGGTTGTCAGTCCCTTGCGCATCCTCATATAAGTCGCCTCCTAGACCTGCCTTAGGGTACGGTAGTCCTATTCATTCTTGGTCTCTTCAGTTTTATATATATATTACGAGATACAGGTCTATAACCTTTTATCCGAACAGCCGAAAACTGAAATATCCTGAAAATCAAATGTTTCTTAATTCTTTGGACTACTTTTCGTTCACTCACCTACACTGGAAAACAAGCAGAATTCCTTTGTCACTCAGTAATAGACTATTTGAATAGTTCATGAGTTCTTATAACGCGCCACCCTAATCTGATTATGTCTCAAATCATTGTCTAATTTACTGTATGAAGAGTTAGATTTTTGTCTGTTTTTAAAAAAAAATCTTTTTTCGTTACTTTATTGTATTTTAACAAAATTTATTTTAAAAACATACTTTGATTATAATTGGATATTGCAAATGTATGATGTTATATTACTTTTATAATGATACATGCCTAAATAATTCTTAAAGTAAATGTGAGAATGAAAGGGTACAGTATGCATGATGAGAGAGAGAGAAAAGGCATAATATCAGGCGGGCCTACATGCACAAATTCTTAAACCCTTTGAAAATAAAGTTTGTTCGTTCGTTCACACTTTGTACAATTTCTGACTATTTTGGGCAACTGGGCTATTTTTACCACATTTTGGGCATCTTTTAGCTACATTTAAACACATTTTAGGTGACATCTGAAAACCTAAAATATTCAGTTTCCAAAACAAAATTGCCTTCAAGGATTCTGGATATAAAGATACAGGCCTGTATTTTCTCACAAATATAAATGTAGACTTTTTTTTTTTTAAACAAACTCTGTGGGAAGAATAAAAAACAACATAAAAACAGTACAAGGTTCAAAGAATTAAATTTTCCAGTTACATGGAGATTATAGTTATTGTTAGAAATGTGAGAAGTCTTTACACTGAGCTTAGTAAATTAAAAGATATTGACACTGAGACTGCAACCATCAAGTATTTCAACATTTTATAATTATACTTAACTAGATCACTGATATTGTCTCCATTTCTTTATTACAGAGGATGTACACATGGATAATTATGGGCCTCATTATGAACTTTAATGAAGCAGACCTGGCCTATGAATGGGGCAGACTCAACTTGCCGCAACCACATGTGCCTTTTTTCTTTGCTAACAATCCAGAGCTTTGTTTTCAGTGTGCGCATGATGTTTCCTGTCCATTTAAGGTAGGCCTGGTATAAATTTAAACATAATATTATACATTGCTGTTAAAATATAACATTGCAATATTATTATAAAGATAGGCATGGAAGCTGCAAAAAAAAAAAAAAAAAATATACTGAATAAGTGAAACTGCTTTTGAAAGTATTTTAATTTTCATCATCATCATCATCATCACCCTTCAGCTCCCCAAGGAGCATAGGCCTTCAACAAACTTATGCCAAGTCTTCCTGTCCCGTGCCATCAGCTCAACACGGCTGTTTGTACCCTATACCAAAGTGCTCTTTTAGTTTCGGTGACCGGAATTCTGACACCGGGTAATAATCTTCCCGTGCACCGTAAAAGCCTACTGCTAGTTTTGGCGCGGAAAATCAGCTGATGTGTGTGTAAAATCAGTAATTATATAAATCATTACACACTCGTTCTGGATAAACACAGCGCTAAAATTCTTTTGTGTACTATAACTTTGTTCTGTGTTCTATTTTTGATTGCAGTTTTATTTATTTGAAATTATTTTTGACGGAGTTACAGACTTTTGACAACAGCGTCATCATTTGAGGAAATTCATAACAGAAGTAATCTATTTTTTAATTTAATATCTAAAAATAGGCACATTCGTTTCAGTTTATAATTATAAAGACTTCTCGAAGGGAAGCTAAAGATTATTTCCACATACTTTTTTTTTTTTGGTTTCATATCTTGAGAATGTGTGGTAGTCAGTTTTGTGAGTTGGCATTACAAGAACAAGCATATTGTCACCAGATTTTATAACATTTAAATCACTATAAACGCATTCCTGATACTCGCAAATCTTAAATAAGGTAGTAAAAAAATAACTTTTTGTAAACACCATCTGTTTTTGCATTTTCATTCATTTATAGTGATATTTAGCTGCGTATTTAAGCGTCAGAAAACATGTAAAGCTATAGATAGATTACTCCCACATACTTTGATTTATCTTTCAAGTCTTGTTAATCTTGTATTTATAAAATGAATGTCTTTTTTTTATTGTGTGTGAGATAAGGACTGTTCCATTAGTGTTCTTTGGTAGACAATCCTGTGCACACGATGGCTGCCAAAGAATTCTAAGTAACTGTTTGTATATCTTCTTTCATTCACAGTTCAAAGTTACAATGCAGGTAGTAAATTTAGAGAAACCAAATTCTAAATCTAATACCATCCTTTTATCAATGGCTAGAGTCAGAGATACATATGATAATTTAGAAATATTTATGAATGGCATGAAAGCTCAGATAGAGTCACTAAAAGATTTAGAGTGGGGTGGTAAAGATGTTGTTGTTTTCTTATTCGGGGATTATGACTTTTTGATGAAAATGTTTGGTTTGTCTGGAGCTCAAGGAACATACCCATGTCTGTGGTGTCTCCAGCAAAACAAGGAAATAAAGACATCCAGAGAGCATACAACTTGCAAACCAAGAAGTTTGGCCATGTTGTTAAGAGATTACAATAGATATATGAAATATGGGAAAGGGAATAAAAGGCAAGTGGCACGTTACCATAATTGTTTACATAAACCAATGTTAGAGATTGAAATTGAAAATGTAGCTCCTCCTTACCTTCATATTTTATCAGGCATTGTTTTGAAACACCACAGACTTCTAGTACAGGTAGCCGATACAATAGACGCAAAGATATTTGAGAATCCGCAAGAGATACATGCAAACATTAGTACTATTAAGTACTTGAAGAGATTTATTAGGAACTGGAAACAGGCAGAAGAATTAGAAGCTAAAATTGAATTTTTTCAGGCAGGTATTGAACTTTATGAGGATAAGGAGGAGACAGATAGTTTTAAAGTTAAACTTGAAAATGCACGAGATGCGCTGGCCAAACTTCAGTTTCAAGATCTGTGTTGGGGGGATCACTTGGGCACCAGACTTAATACTGGCTCTTGACTGGATGGCCGCATGCAGGAGATTTCTACAATGGAGGGTTGGCAGGTGGTGGGTATCGGGAAGTGGCTCTGTGCAGGACGTGAGGATTCCTTGGGAGAGCCCCGAACCAGAGCACAGCATTGTGCAAGCTCTGCATAGTTGGAGAGCCCCCTGGATGACGGGGAATGCACAGTGTGCTACCCCACCTATCCCCAACTGCTAACTTAGAACCAGAAGTGGGGTCCTCTGTATGCGTGCCAGGCCAGGATAAAATGCCTGGGAAAGAGACTGGAGCTCAGAACTCCCTAACTCAAAGTTGCAGGATGGCAGAAAAGCCACGGGAAAGACAGGGCTATTTTGAAGATAACGCAACCATATTTTCACCATACGAGCTCGGACGCCGCCTCGGTAAACAAGGTCCGCGCAGAGCAGTGACACCCCCAGGCTGCTTGCGAATAGTCTACTACTGGGAACATAAACAGATTAGGGATGAGCCCACTCTCCCGTTGAACAGGTGCTAAAGTCGTAGATACTGGGCCAGAAGGCGCACCGGAAACCACAGTATCATGCAACTCGCTTTTTTTTTTCTATGGAGAGTACACCGTCAAATAAATCTCGTTCTGGTGCTCGCCCTGTGGAGCTCCACCAGGCAGGTGCAGTGCCGGGCTCTGAGCCTCGACAGAGCCCACCCTCAGCTACTGGAGGACCCTCTAGACCGTCTTGTGGAGTCAACAGACGGCGGAGGAGAACTACTGACCAAAACAAAACAGAAAAAAGAGAAACCCAGAGTGCCACTTGTCATGATGCACTGGAATGCAGAGGGAGTGAACAGCAAGCAGGCTGGATACAGCAAAAAGACAGAGCTGGAAAACATCTTGTATGAGAAGCAAGTCAGTGTTTGCTGTATCCAAGAGACTCACTTGAAAGCAGATCAAACCTTTAAAATAAGGGGATATCAATGCTTCAGATCTGACAGACAAGATAGACGAAAAGGAGGAGTACTTACTCTTGTAAGGAATAACATTCCTGCACACGAAAGGAAAACCTTCATGGATGGAGCAGAATATCAGCTGCTGCAGATAAAGGTAGACAAGATGGAAATAGAACTCCTGAACTATTACTGTCCGAACAACAAACCCCTGAGTCTCAGCTCTATACAGGTACCAGCCACCAACTTTATAGCAGTTGGAGACTTTAATAGCCACTCCCAGAGCTGGGGCTATAACCATCTGGATCACAGAGGTGAAGAGGTTGAAACTTGGCAAGATGATCACTCCCTAATCCTAGTCAATAATGCCACAGATACTCCTACCTTCTACTCCAGAGGATGGCACACAACCTCAACACCAGATCTTGCCTTCTCCACACCAGATATAGCTGGATCTATTAGTAGAGAAGTAGGAGACCAACTAGGGGGAAGCGACCATCGCCCAATCTTTCTTACTGTCCAGAGTGCAACTCTCAGTACAGGCCCAGCCATTACAAGATGGAACTACAAAAAAGCCAACTGGGGTTTATTCAGGCATCAGGTGAACACGCTGCTGTCTACCCTCAAGGTACAGAACAGAGACATTAATGAAGTGGTAAAAGACTTCAACAGATGCATACTACAAGCTGCAAAAGAAACCATTCCCAAAGGATGCCGGCGTAACTACATACCATACTGGTCCAGCACACTCCAAGAACGTCAGGAAGCTATGGACAAGGCTAGAAAGGACGCAGAGTCTCAGCCTTCACTTGAAACTCACAACAAATGGAAAAAGGCTGTAGCAGAGTTTCAGAGAACAAAGCTAGAAGAAAAGCGGAAAAGCTGGAGAACTAAAACGGCATCGCTGAACCTTGAGAAAGACGGCAGGAAACTTTGGAGATTAGTCAAGTCTCTAAATGAAGAGCATTCCTCACCAAGGCAGACTATCACATTGGATGAAGGTGGCAAACTTTTCAGAGGAAAACAAGCTGCAGACTTGTTTGCTAGAAGATACAGTTCAGAAAGCAACTTACCCATTAACATAGACCATCAGAGAGAGATAAGAAAAGAAATACTGGCAACCATGGGACAGACAGATACTCCTGCCCCAATGAGGGAACCCATCACACTAGGAGAACTACAGAAGGCTATTTCCAAGCTTAAGTTTCAAAAGTCACCCGGCCCAGACAAAATCAGCAACGAAATGCTAGTAAATCTGAGCTCAGCAGCAAAGACAAAACTGCTTGAGATATTCAACCACAGCTGGTTGAAAGGAACGGTACCCCAAGTATGGAGAGAAGCCATCACAATACCCATACTAAAGAAAGGGAAATGTAAGACCGAGGCTGCAAGTTACCGGCCAATCAGTCTCACAAGCTGTGTTGGGAAGACTATGGAGCGAATAGTCAACCACAGATTGAAATGGTATTTAGAGTCTGAGCAGATCCTGGTGCCGGAACAAGCTGGATTTAGAGAATGCTACAGTATAGAAGACCAAGTTACTTACTTGTCTCAAGCAATAGAAGATGCCTTCCAGGAGAAGAAAAAGGTCCTAACGATCTGGGTCGACTTCAAGCAGGCCTTTGACAAGGTGTGGAAAGATGGCCTCATTGCAAAACTTAGGAGAAGTGGAATCCAAGGCAACATGATGAAATGGATCCAGTCATACTTGCATAACAGGAGAACTAGAGTCACTCTTGACGGTCTGCAGAGCAGAAAAGTGTTGCTCCATCAGGGGGTACCTCAAGGAGGAGTAATTTCCCCAACACTCTTCCTTGTTTACATCAATGACCTGGTGAAAGATCTCCCTGCAGGAGTTAAAGCTGCCTTATATGCAGATGACCTAGTACTCTGGTGCGCTGATGAAAATGTCACCACAGCAAATTATAGAATGCAGCGGGCAGCAGACATGCTAGTGTCATGGGCAGAGAAATGGCTTATCACAATAAACACAGACAAAACCTCCACAACACTGTTCTCCCTCGCCCCCAAGGACAAATCAGCTAACATACACCTAGGGACAACCGTGATCAAGGAAGAAAGCTACCCCACCTATCTTGGGGTGACATTTGACCAAAGGCTTACATGGAATAAGCATATTGAAAATGCAGAAGGAAAGGCCCGAAGACGACTAGGCATACTCAGAAAATTAGCAGGTACCAACTGGGGAGCAAATGAACGAAATCTAAAGAAGATTTATAATGGAGTAATAAGACCACACTTAGAGTTTAGCTCAGCAGCATGGTCATCAGCTGCTAACTCACATCTGCAGTCTTTGGACAAGGTGCAAAATCAAGCTCTCAGGCTCATTACAGGAGCCATGAAAACTACACCAATAACAGAGATGCAGAAGGTTGCTGGATTACAGACATTGTCCCATAGAAGAGACACAAAAACCATGATCCAGATGGAAAAGTACAACAGTATGCCAATGCACCCAATGAAGGCAAGACTAGATGATCTGGCATTGGGACGTCTAAAGCGTAGCAGCTTTGTGCATCGGGGAAAAGACTTATAAGACAGCATCAAGAAGACCTATCCATGAAGACAACACCACTGAAGCCCACCCTATACCCTGTACCATGGGAGCAGGCCAGCAGTGCCCTCCAAATTAATACAACAGTCAGTGGTCTCACAAGTGGATGTGAGTATAATGATCTGCAAAAACGAACTGCTACATTGAGTATGATCCAAGAAAGCTATCCCGATCAATCATGGATACATGCCTATACAGATGGATCAGCAACTAATGCTGTTAGGAATGGAGGTGCCGGTATCTTTATCTCATATCCTGACAACCACTATGAGACTAGGCACATTCCCACTGGTAAATTCTGTTCCAACTATACAGCTGAGGTTCAAGCTCTAGAGCAAGCTGCAAATATGATTTATAACACCAACTCTGACTGCCACCAGGTAGTCATCCTCACAGATGCACTGTCTGTCCTGCAAGCTCTCAAGGGTGGTAAACTCCCGCATCTGAGAAATGAACTAAACAAGGTAGCTGCCAAAAAGAGAACCATACTTCAGTGGGTACCATCTCATTGTGGTGTACCCGGAAATGAAAAGGCAGATAAACTTGCAAAAAAGGGAGGAGAATGTGAACAAGAAGATAATGAAGTCACATACTTTGAGAAAAAGAGAGCTATCCAGACTATCAGAAGAGAACAGAACCAACCCAAAGACGACTATCACACTCTCGACCGGCAGGGACAGACAACTATTTTTCGACTCAGGACAGGGCATAACAAACTGAATAAACACATGCACAAGCTACGATTGTCTGCTTCACCACTGTGCACATGTGGATTAAACGAACAAACTGCTGAGCATGTTCTACAGGACTGTCCTCTGTATGACCAGTTAAGAAAGATATACTGGCCCAATGACTCAACACTAAACTCAAAGCTATATGGAGTTAAAGAGGAACTTCAAACAACAGTCGAATTCATCATGAGAACTCGTCTGACGGTGTAATCATCAAAGATGCGATCGCAAGAAGAAGAAGAAGAAGAAGATCTGTGTGCTAGTCTGGTCCAGTTTGCTCACACTTGGACAAGGTACTAGCCAAACACAAAATCATACCACAGGCTTATCATAGCAGAGCATTCATAGGGAATCACTGCCACAGATATCTCACACAAAAAGTTTATAAAGATTTTACAAGAGCAATCATTACACAAACACTGAAAATTACAGACAAACAAGATATAACTGACATAGCTTTTATTGCCCAAGAACAATTCAAATCACTGAACGAAGCATTTGAGAAAGTACACAACAAAATATCACACAGTAAACCAATTAGTAAAGAATCAATATCATCAATTACAGCATCAGTAGAGACATATATGTCTTTGTTCAGAAAGCTATTCCACAGTAAGACAATTCCTAAACAGCACATTGTTGCGTGATAAATTCTCGCAACATCGTTTTATTTCAATATCTGTTTTATAACGCAAGGGCAACAACTGCTTGGAATTTATAGTCACTTTTCTCGGTAAGCATTTGTCTTCTCGCGTTGGTATCGAATGCAGTTAAGTTTGAGCTGTGGTCGTTTTGCGCTGGACTGCGCATGACTTGTCTTGCTTCTTTGTCGATCGGTTTCCGCCCACGACTAGTGGGAGTGAGCGATTTGGAATGGCGAAAGAGATGCCTCGTTGAAGAGAGGATCTCCGCTATTTTTTGTTCTGTCAGGGATGTGTAGTCCTCTTATGGATATTTCGTTTATTCGGGATAATACCTCTAGTGTATTTGCACATGCCGGGAGGCGTGATATTTCTGTATTTCTTGAAAGCAAGGTAAATTGACTTTTTCATTAACTCTATCGATTTTGGGTCGTGAGCGATTTCGATTCATAGCCTGTCTCCGAAAGTCGTCGTCACGAGATGTTCTTTCCCAGCTCACATGTCGCTGCATTGTACTGCATCGGTTGATGCATGTACCAAGGACCATTACTTGCTACTTTGTTAAATGAACTAGGTTTAGAAAACCTTTATTATCTAGAGGATATTCTTGAGGACATTATGTATACTTCGGCAGACGTGTCTGTCTTGCTGAAGTCAAACTAAGGAGAGTGAACTGATCTCATACATCTGGTTATCTCCTGGCTGTTATAGAAAAGGATGGAGTTTTTCACCTGACTACATTTACAGCACTTTGAAATATAACATGCATCTGACTCATCATTGTAATGCTGTCTACCGTTTATTGCTGTATTGAATGTTGCTGTGATAATGACTGTTTGATGTGCCTACACATTTGCGTAACCATTTTGTCACTGTGGCGTCCACAATAAATAATGAAGAAAAACGTCAACGGCTGTTTCAAGACTCATTGACTTTATACGTCGTGAGTTTACTGACGTCCTATGTGGATTGCCCTGTTATTGTTGCATGAACATTGTTTTGACTGAACACATCTACACACTACACAAAACCAGACATGCGGATGCCATCCATCATCATATGGCATCACGCATCATTTGGTGGCCATAAGCTGGTTTGATTCTGGTACCAGCAAACACGGGGTCCCTTACCCACTTCATTTTCAACAAGAATTCATCAGCATCCTTCAAGAAATTAACATTCTTCAATACAGTCAACATCTTCAAAATTTTCAAAGTACTCGGCGTTGCCCGGTAAAAGTCAAATTTCAATTTTTTGACGGAAACAAGAATTTGACAGTACCCGGCGTTGTTACATGTTGCCGGATAACTCGGACTGCTGTTATCTTTTACGCAAGTCAAGCAAGTTGCTGCTGTCAAGGTTCCAGTGCTGTCGTTTTTTGAGAAGGTCAAGTGCCGGTTGAAACGGGTTGTTTTCTGAAGAAGGCCAAGTACCGATTTCCATCAACTTACTTTTGGATTAGAAGGTCAAGTGCCGAAACAACTCAACACACAGTATGTCAGAAGCTCTTGTACCATCGTGTTAGCAGTGGAAGCAGTTCAGATGTGCCATCATCGTTGGAGCTTCGCTCTTTAGGACGTTGATTGACATCCGTTTTTCTGCTGTTCTACGATTGGAAGCCTATAAGTTAAGTGGCCTGTTTGTATGTAAACTGTGCCCTTATACTTCTGCTGAGTCTTCTGTGTATCATCTCATTCTATATGTTATATGTTTATATGTTATTTGTATATTTATATGTTTATATTTCAGCGGGTTCTCGGTTGGGTGGTGTCTCCGTTAGATTATGCCACGTCATAGAGGTCGTCTATTGTGAGCGTTTTCTGTAGGGTTTGCAAATTTCCGATACTGGAATTTGCTAAGCGACTTCTGTTGCTATTTATGTTAGCTGTGATGACATGTTTTAATATTGTTTTCGTTATTATTTCACATTCTTTAGTTTTGTTGTGATTTGTTTGTATTTGTTAGCCTACTCTTGTCTATAATTTAGTTTCATACAACATTTTTGTTTATACACTGTGGTGTCATGTATTTTGTTTAATTCTATCGCAGATATCGTCACATTTTTTGTGATATTTCATTAATTTCTGCTTTATTTTTAGTTGATTTCTGCGAAAGTTTTTGTATTGTTGCTGATCTTTGTTATTGTTTACATTGTTATTGTTTACATTGTTTGTATTGTTTACATTTTCAATGTTTACATTCTGCATGTGTTTACATAGTCATTGTTTACAGTTATAGTAATTAGTTAATGGGCTATGCTAATGCACTGTTACTACTATACTGATGATAAATGAATGATGAATAGTGTCGTGCACTATTGAATGAGAAGTGCACTTATGATCAAGAATTGAGTGCTGATATTTCATATACAAGTTCTTTGATTGGAGACTTGTTTCCCACAGAGACTGGGATAATATAATGTGATGTGAATATACAAGTGCTTAATTAAGACTTGTTACACTTAGGTTTGAAATAAATTAGTTAATTATTTCAGGTTTTGGACTCATATGTTAGACAACATGTCTACATTTGAGCACTTTATTGAGCAGGGTAAATTGCTTGGGAAGACTGGTGATAAGTTAGAAGAATTTGCAACTGCTCGATATGATAAAGCAATGGAAGCTGAACAAAAGAAACTGCATATGGAAGCTGAACAAAAGAAACTGCAGATGCAGGTGGATGAAAAGAGATTCCAAATGGAAATGGAAAAAACAAAAAAGGGAATCAGAAGCTGAGGAAAGAAAGCTACAGCTAGAGGCTGAGAATAAAAGACTTGAAAAAGAAGCTGAGAATAAAAGACTTGAAAAAGAAGCTGAAAATAAAAGACTTGAAAAAGAAGCTGAAAATAAAAGACTTGAAAAAGAAGCTGAAAATGAAAGACTTCAAATGCAGGCTCAAGCTGAAGAAAGGAAGTTACAAAGAGAGTCTGATGAGAGGAAAGCAAAAATGGAACATGAAGAAAAACTCTTAGCTTTAGAGTTGGAGAAATTGAAATTGACGAGCATGAGTAATGGTAATGATTCAAACAAGGGTTCATCTTCTGGGAAGGCTAATAATGATACTTTTAAGATTAAGTTACCAACATTTAGTCCTTCCAGTGATGACATAATGTTCTATCTGGACAGATTTGAACAAGCATGTACAGCTCATAACATAGACAAAGCAAAATATGTTTATCAGTTATCAGGGATACTGACAGGTAAAGCTCTAAGTATATTAAATATGGTGGATGAACCTGACAAGAGCAATTATGAGGTTGTCAGGGCCGCTTTGTTAAAGAAATATCAGCTTAACGAAGACGGCTATCGTCTACAATTTAAAAACATGTTACCTGAAAATGGAGTTGAATTCTCCGAGTTTATTGCAAGAATACGCATTACTTTCTCACGATGGGTTGAACTATCTAAGACGGAAAAAAACTTATGAAGGACTTATGGACTTAATACTTAGAGACAAAGTCATGTCGTCTGTCAATGAGTCTTTCCTTGCTTTCCTTCATGAACGTAAACCTAAAACAATAAAAGAAATGGAAGATTTCTGTTGCCAATACGTAACTGCGCACCCACACATAACCATGGGTAACTCTAAGGTGAAAGAAGGTTTACCAGTTGCTTCGGCAGCTCCGTATGGTCAAAACTTTGCTCGTAGATCCCAACAAAATTTTGATAGAAAGGGCAGCGGTAATTTCTGTCAAAATCATGGAAACCAATTTCATGGTGATTCTTCTTCGAAGAATTGGAGACAACCTGATAGTGGTCGTTACTATCACCCTAATAATTATAAGCATTTCAAAAGAGGATATGGTAATAGAGGTTATTCCTGCCGAAGACCTCAGAACCAAACAAATAGATGTTCGCATCAATGTGAACATGATAGTAATCGTGGAAACTGGAATTCGAACCAGTATAACAATTACAATAGAGACAATAATAACTGCAGAGATAATAATAACTCTGATAACTTCAGAGGTAATAATAGTCGGGGTAGATCTCAACACAAAAAAAAGAGATATCAGCAGGCTAATGCTGTACAACAGGAAACTGAGGGAGCCTGTAATCATGTTGTTGATAGTAAAAACTTTGACGCTGTCACTAGTTCTGCTTTTGACTTTGAAAGAGCAAACAAATGCCCCCAATGCAGTACTTTATTCGAACCGGGTACCATAACTACTTTGAGTTGTGGTCACCCACTTCCCGCTCTTCCTGCTGCTGTTGCGCATGACGGGAGGGGTTCTTTAATTCTACATAAGGGTCTTGTTAATGATACTCCGGTCTCACTACTTTTCGATTCCGGATGCACCACTATTGGTGTTAGACAATCGCTTGTAGATCCATCTTGTGCTACAGGAAGGGTTATTAAATGTGTCACATTTGGCGGCACTCTAGAAAAATATCCTACTGCTGTAATTCGCATTGCCACTCCTTTCTTTACTGGAGATGTGCATGCTTGTCTCTTACCTAATCCTATTGCGGACCTTATTATTGGTCGTATTCACGGAGTTAGGGAGTGTACCCCACAGCAGATTGCTGCTTGGGAAGATAATAACATGCAAGCTACAAATGCAGTAGTTACAAGAGCACAAGCTCTACAAACACCCGAAACTTCACTGAATAGTGATAATGAAGTTGATAGCCAAGATAGTCACTTAGTAATCACTCGTGACTCTTTCATAAAATTGCAAGAAGAAGATCTTCTTTAAAAAAATTCTTCGTTCTTGCGAAGAAAGGTGATCCGAATCAGGATACAAATAGAAAATCTTGGATTGCAATGAGAAACGGCGTACTTGTACGTATGGTACAAGATTCGGCTACGTCGGCACATTCGCAAATTCTTGTTCCCAAGAGCATGAGAGTCCAAATATTGCAACATGCTCATGACTCGCAATGTGCTGGACATATGGGTTTTGCCCGTACGAAGTCGAGAGTCCTTGCGGCTTTCTTTTGGCCTTTTGTCAATAAGGACATTCGTATTTACTGCCGATCATGCAAGGTATGTCAGGAGGTCAAATCTAGACGACCACGACATGCTGCGCCTATCCAGGCTGCTGACATTCCTATTCGGCCGTTTCAGAAAATGGCCATAGATATTATTGGCCCTTTTAAGGTCAAGTCGGCCAGAGGACATCAGTTTATCCTTACATGTGTCGATATGTGCACACGTTGGCCAGAGGCTATTCCTCTTAAGAGCATATCTACTACAGATATCGCAGATGCTCTTTGGTTGATATTTTCTCGCTTGGGGTTCCCCAGAGAAATATTGTCAGACCATGGCACTCAACTCATATCTGACACTATGTCACAGGTAATGTCTACCTTACATATTGAACGATCTCTCAGTAGTATCTACCATCCTATGTCTAATGGGTTAGTTGAGCGTCTGAATAGAACGCTCAAGACTTTCCTTGGTAAGATAACTGAAGATCATCCTCAAGATTGGGACAGGGTTTTACCCGCGGCTCTCTTTGCCTATAGAGAAGTCCCTAATGAACACACAGGATTTTCTCCCTTCGAACTTGTCTTTGGCGCGCGTCCGCGCGGCCCTATGTCTTTATTACACGATCTCATCACTGCCGATGATATTAGCGATGAAACTCAATCCTCATATGAGTATGTCATTGCTCTTAGACAAAAGATCATTGAGGCATGTAAGCTAGCAACTGCTTCATCAGAAATTGCTAAAGAGAAGGCAAGACAGTTTGCTAACAAGAATAGATGTCTACGACAACTTTGTCCAGGTGACAAAGCATTCGTCCTACTCCCCAGTAGGGAAAATAGAGTTCTTATTGCATGGAAAGGTCCGTATGCAATAGTCTCTCGGATTTCCGATGTTGACTATGTGGTCGATATTGATGGAAAGCATAAAACTTTCCACATAAACATGCTTTCGGAATTTCACGAACGTCCGGACTATTTGCTGCCTATTTTCCAGGCAACGGATGATGCTCCTGCACCTCACGGTCATTATTCATCCCTGTCTGTCATTCAGGATGAGGAAGCTACCTTCTCTGATGTCAACCTTCCCCTTCCAGTGGTTCCATTACATTCCACGGAATCTTGGAAAAACGTTTCTGTTTCTCCTAATCTTTCTGGTGACGAACATCGACAAGTCTCGTCGATGTTACAAACATTTCAGGATGTTCTCACTGACATTCCTGGACACACAGATGTCATAGAACATGACATAATTCTTACCGACAATAATCCAATTAGGGTTAGGCCGTATCCTATTCCTATACACTTTCAGTCGCAAGTGGAAAAGGAATTGGATGAAATGATTCAATTAAATATAATTGAACCATCGACTTCACCATATTCTTCTTCCATGGTTATTGTCCGGAAGAAGGATAAGAACATACGAATTTGCGTTGATTATCGCAAATTGAATCAGGTCACAAAGTTCGACGCTGAACCGATGCCTTTGTTAGAAGATCTACTGATTAGACTTTCTAATTCTAGATTCTTCACTAAACTTGACTTGTCTAAAGGTTATTGGCAAGTGCCTTTAGCAGAGCATGCCAAACCTCTTACTGCTTTTTCTACACCTAGGGGTCTATTTCAATGGAATGTTATGCCTTTTGGTCTCATGAACGCCCCTGCCACTTTCGTTCGCATGATGCTTCGAATTCTGTCACATCGTTCGGATGTCATCGCATACTTAGATGACATCTGTCTCTTCAGTGATACCTGGGAAGATCACTATTTAGGGTTATATGACTTACTGTCCACTCTACGTGAGAATAATTTGACAGCAAAACCTTCTAAAGCTTTTGTTGGTTTTGGTGAAATCTCTTTCCTGGGTCATCGTGTTGGTCATGGTCTCTTGAAGACAGAAGACCACAATACTTCCAAAATACTGAACATCTCTGTTCCTAAAACGAAGAAACAAGTTAGGAGTCTCTTAGGTTTAATTCAATTTTATGGGAGATTTATTCCAAATTTATCTTCGATCATGGCACCTCTCTCAACATTGTTGAAGAAAGGTTCGCCTAATCTGGTCCGTTGGTCTGAAGAATGCCAATCTTCACTAGACCAAATCAAGAATATATTTTCTTCTCCTCCCATCTTAAGATTACCTACTCTTGATAGGACTTTTGTTCTTCGGAGTGATGCTTCATCCACTGGGATTGGAGCAGCACTGATGCAAGAATATGCAAATACTCTGCATCCTGTTATGTACATTTCTAGAAAACTAAATGCGGCAGAGAGGAACTACTCGGTTTTAGACCGTGAGTTGTTAGCGATGGTTTGGTCAATTCTAAAGCTACAAAGATTCCTCCTGGGCGCACATTTCATTCTAGAGACTGATCAGAAAGCTCTTACAGCTATTCAGACTAAGAATTTGAAGAGTTCGAGATCCACTCGATATGCTATAGCTCTTCAACCTTTTCACTTCACGGTACGAGCTATCCGTGGTGCGGATAATGTGATGGCTGACATTTTGTCTAGATGCCCACATGACTCCAACTAATACTTCTGTCCTATATTTCTATATATTACAGAGTCATAACACACCTATATTTCTACAATAGATTAGCACATCTGTACTTACTTTATATGTACACACTATCGTGCTTTGTTGTCATCTTCTTCTGTTCGTTTTTTAAAATGATAGAGGAGGACTGAGTAGTTAATATAAGGGCCGTTAGTTTACTAAACAGCCACAATTATTAATAATGTATTGTACCTTATGAAGCATATTAGTTATTAATTAGCATTATATTGCTTGTAATTTCTCAGAATGTCATTGTTGAGCTGAGGACTTACCTTACGAGTTCTAGATTGTGTACTTACCCTCGGAATACCAGAGCATATGTCCTGGATCGTCATGTAGTTTAACTTTACTATGTACTTATGTCATTACATGTCAAAGAATGTACTATCTAAATTTTCCTATCAGATTTGTACATCCATTTTTAAAGACAATATTAGAGTATGCTGTTTAATGATGATTATAGTAACTTGCATACGTATATTGTGTTTACATGCTAACGTGATGTGTGTTGGTGACACCTCCCCGATGTGAATATTTTTTGAGACATATTTATTTTTCTGTTGAGGTATATCCTCACCAGACACTCTATAATTAGCCTATTGTTTGGCAATTTAGTTAATTATCAGCGCATAATTCGTGCGTTTTGAGCCGCTTATCGCTTGCTCTTTGATATTGAAAAAAAAATATGTTCCACATTTTTTTTTTATCGGGAGGAGGTGGTGATATGTTGCGTGATAAATTCTCGCAACATCGTTTTATTTCAATATCTGTTTTATAACGCAAGGGCAACAACTGCTTGGAATTTATAGTCACTTTTCTCGGTAAGCATTTGTCTTCTCGCGTTGGTATCGAATGCAGTTAAGTTTGAGCTGTGGTCGTTTTGCGCTGGACTGCGCATGACTTGTCTTGCTTCTTTGTCGATCGGTTTCCGCCCACGACTAGTGGGAGTGAGCGATTTGGAATGGCGAAAGAGATGCCTCGTTGAAGAGGGGATCTCCGCTATTTTTGTTCTGTCAGGGATGTGTAGTCCTCTTATGGATATTTCGTTTATTCGGGATAATACCTCTAGTGTATTTGCACATGCCGGGAGGCGTGATATTTCTGTATTTCTTGAAAGCAAGGTAAATTGACTTTTTCATTAACTCTATCGATTTTGGGTCGTGAGCGATTTCGATTCATAGCCTGTCTCCGAAAGTCGTCGTCACGAGATGTTCTTTCCCAGCTCACATGTCGCTGCATTGTACTGCATCGGTTGATGCATGTACCAAGGACCATTACTTGCTACTTTGTTAAATGAACTAGGTTTAGAAAACCTTTATTATCTAGAGGATATTCTTGAGGACATTATTTATACTTCGGCAGACATGTCTGTCTTGCTGAAGTCAAACTAAGGAGAGTGAACTGATCTCATACATCTGGTTATCTCCTGGCTGTTATAGAAAAGGATGGAGTTGTTCACCTGACTACATTTACAGCACTTTGAAATATAACATGCATCTGACTCATCATTGTAATGCTGTCTACCGTTTATTGCTGTATTGAATGTTGCTGTGATAATGACTGTTTGATGTGCCTACACATTTGCGTAACCATTTTGTCACTGTGGCGTCCACAATAAATAATGAAGAAAAACGTCAACGGCTGTTTCAAGACTCATTGACTTTATACGTCGTGAGTTTACTGACGTCCTATGTGGATTGCCCTGTTATTGTTGCATGAACATTGTTTTGACTGAACACATCTACACACTACACAAAACCAGACATGCGGATGCCATCCATCATCATATGGCATCACGCATCACACATATTAGAAAAACATTGCGCAGACTGGATCAGAACTCATGGCTTTGGAATGGGCATGCATGGAGAGCAAGGAGGAGAATTTGTACCTTCCACTATTTCCAAAATTGAAAGACGCACCAGCGGTATTAAAAATATAACTTCACAATTCAAATTTATGATGGAAACTCATTTGTTACAAATTTCTCCATCTGTGAATGTACAGATTCCTCCTATAAAAAAAAAGGAAGTGTGAATGATAATTTAGCAAAATTTTGGGGCTAGAGCAAATTATGGCAGTTGTTGCGTGAGAGTGACAGAATTAACAGAGTGTGGAAATCATTTAATAGGTGTATGTTTTATTTATTAAATTGAACATTTCGTTTTACTCATGACCATACTCATTTTTACATGACCATCGTGATGTATGATTGAGATAATTGTTAGCTGTCATGTTTTGGGGACAAATGGGTGTGTTATTTTAAGGTAATAAATGTGGACTTGCAATTTAATGTTTCAATAATTAATGTTTGACGCATGAATCCAAAACAAAACTATGATATCCTTTTTCTGCAGGTTTTCAACTTTTGATTTCTGTAATTTGTTATGCATGTTGATTGTGATCGTTGTAGTGTAAATTGCATAAGAAACAAACCATAACAAAATATAAAAAAAACGTAAATTGTATACTATTTCAGACTACTATATCTTCTGTTCTAATTGTGATAAAATGTTTGTTCTTGTTCTAAAATTTACTCTAACATTTCTAGTCTAGCTGAATGCAAAATTAAAGCCGGTATTTATAATAATAAAGTAGCCTAAAAGCATTAATTAAGCCCTATCAAAAGTAAACACCGCCACATTTTTTTCCTGTTAGGAAGTTGACCACGTGACCTCTGTCATGATAGCTATAAATAGCGCAGTCAGGGGAAAAAACTAAAGTGTCGCTGGCAAACAGCCGTGTCAAGGTCTTTCCATGTCTTCTTCATCCCCTTCAGGTCTGTCTCCAGTTCTCTTCCACATGTTCCTTGGTCTCCATCTACCTCTCTTACCCTGTGGATTCCAGAATAAGGGTTGCCTTGTAATGCTATCAGTAGGTTTCTTCAGTGTGTGTCCTATTCATCTCCAACATCTTCTTCTTATCTCTTGTTCCACTCACATTTTTCTGGTTATTGTCATCTGTTCTAAATTAGTGATCATTTCATAGAAAGTCTTATTGATTTAATTGCTTCAGTTAGGCTTTTACCATTTCTCAATTGCTTAATAGCTGTTAATCTCCCCTGTGTACTTTACGCAGAATTCTGCTTGATTTTCCTTGCAGGCAATGTCATTGTTTTCACTATTAGGTAAAGGATGAAATTAGGAAACTTTAACATAGAAGATTTACACTAACACTTTCACATTCTGACAGGATGTTCTTAATCTGACACGTTGCTGGGGATATGAGCAATCTTGTCCCACATCCAATCGTCTAAGTAACCCAGACTGTTCTGGAGACAGTAGACACTGGTATGTATGAAGGTCCAATGGCAGTTATTGCTCTTTGTTCTGACATTTGTTTCATGTATATCTAATAAATACAAGTGAGGATATACAAATTTAAAAATTGGAAGTGTCTTTTCAGTCGCCCTGTAAAAATATAATAGTATATAAACACTGACATTATCTGCATTAAGCACTATTTGGAAATCTAATTTTGCCAGATACATAAATATAAATTAAAGACACTTGTCTATTGTTGAAGGGGTCATGCTTTGAGGAAACGTTAATTTAGAAAAAAAACAAGTACCATCAGCATAATCTGATTGTTTTGTTAGACTCCGGTGAATTTAGTTTCTGGTGATTGATGCTTTCATAATAAAAAATTATAGCCACAAGGAATAGTAATGGGGGTCAGAGGCATCTCTGCAGTCCTCTACTTCTTATCTCCACTAATGGTTCTGTATGTTGCCCTTCATGAAGGACTCTGCATTTTGTTTCTTTATGTTTTCTTTTTCAGAGTAATGAATTGGGGGGGGGGGGGGGGGGGGGGCTCCATAGTGGCCCAATAGTTTTCACAGTGTGTCTGTGTAAACCAGTGGTTCCCAAACAGTTTTCTCTGGGCCCACTTTTGAAATGAAAATTTGCTCGCATCATACAGAACATTTTATTGATACGAAATACCTTCAAAAACAAAAAAAATCAACCCCTAGCAGTGCTTTATTCAAAACATAGAACATAACTACTTTATAATATGATCACAAGAAATCCAGAAAGTATAAAACAATACAGCTACATAAAAACATGATTCCTTCACAAAATATACAAATTCAATGAGAGGTGTGAGCTAGCTTTTGTCTGGTAATCTCATTTATAGTAGTTTCTTATTTGAGACAAACAAACTCTCATCTCCTCATCAGCACAATGAATCCTTTCTCTTTTCTAGTCTTTGATATTTGTCAGAGCTGAAAATCCCTATTCACAACAATATGCCATGGAGAACTAAAGAAAAATGGATAATGCTCTTGAAGAGATGTGTGAATACTGTTTCTGGTTGTATATCGAAAAAGAGTCTAGTGGCATACTCCCTTGTTTCAATTTCATGGTGCGATTTCCCAAAATGCAGGCCATTTCCTCTTCCTCATCCAATGTCAAATCCATACATGCCAAGTACTACGGCTTACCCTTAATCTGTACAAGTAATTCTCATTTTCAAATTTGTACGCCCCATAATAATTTCCGTACAGGTTTTTCACCTAATTATTAAATATACCGGTATATGTAAATAGATCGTCTTGCCCCACACCTTATCTGATATTTGTGTCATTAGATTCGGCAAGATAATAGTCCATGTGAATTTTTAAAAAATCAGCCAAAGAAATCAAGCTGCCTATTTTTCAGTTGATGTGAGAATTGCGAGAGGCCACATGACGTGTTTTTCATAATTCTGCGCTAATGCTGATGGCGGCCGGCAGGTTACTGATTATTTTAACAATTACGTCTAATTGAGCATAATTTATTAGGTAATGTTCACCTTTAGCCCCACCGATGTTCTATTGTAACTTTTCGTTTACTTTGTACTTGGAATCGGAGTTTACAAGTAAGGAAACATTCGTACGAAATACCAATAGCATAAATGATGTTCCTCCGGTGGTCACGACAGTCAATAATTATAATCACAACGTTACACAATAAATAAATAAATATAATTAATTTGTTTGTAAGATAATGACATGTATTGACTTTAAAACATACATAAATATTTTAAGATACCTGTTAGTTCCCCAAGGAGCATAGGCCTTCAACAAACACATGCCAAATCCTCCTGTCAGATGCCTTTCGCGAGAGGTCTTTCCACGAAGTCCTCTTCTTTTTCAGTTCTGTATCTAGTTATCTTGTCTGTGTGTGTGTGTTTGTTTTTTTTTTTGGTTTACCTCTGACTCTCTGTAATAATTATAATCAATGTATAAAACACTGTGATTATAATTATTAAAGAGCCCATATATATAACAAGGTAAAGATAGTCCCATAGCAGATACTGCCGTAGGAGAATGAAGTGTTAGAGACTTCACAATACCAGGTCCAGCATCGAGACGTGGGGTGACCAGTTCCCTTCCTCGATACTTTTACTTCCCTAACTCAAGAGCAAAGTCAGGTATCCATTTACAGCTGGGTAGACTGGAGCGCGATAATACCATGAATCGAACCCATCACCTTAGCCACGAGAGACCAGCGCTGTAACAACTCTGTCAATCGGACGCTCATATATATATATATATATATATATATATATATATATATATATATATATATATATATATATATATATATGTATATATATATATATATATATATATATATATATATATATATAACAAGTACGCGGCACAAACAAGTATGCTGCAGCGACAGAAACGCAAAATTCATAGCGTTTCCCGCTTTAAATCTCGATTAAAAAGTCGATATGGATATCGTACGAATGTTTGCTTAAAGTCGATGTACAAAGTAAACGAAAAGTTACAATAGGACATCGGTGGGGCTAAAGGCGAACATTACCATTTATTATTTATGGCTGCTTATAAGCAAAATAGCGGATGTCACTACATATTACATTATTTCACTAAAACTTGTAGAATCTGTGTAAGAAATGTGCATTTGAATAATAATGTAATAAGAATTATAAAACTGAATAGAAATCACTAAAGCAAGGCAAATTTACATCTCAACCCGATCAGAGCTCCGGGAAAAGTTTTTTTCTAGATACTTTTCTTCTAAATTTTAATTTAATTTCTTTAGAAAAATAGATTTTTTCATTGGTGGATATATCATTATTAGAATCATCCAGTGAGTTATTTTTATTAAATAATTAATTACTCTCAATGTTTGTCATATTGACAATTGACACTAAAAGTCATGGTTATTTAAAACTGACAATTAGGCTAGAATGGCTATTTTCATCTTTTGAAGTTTGGTAGAGAATAAATAACGCTAATGCCAGTTTATATTTTTTCGTAACAAATTAGAGCTTATTGTTTAAAAAAAATTATTATGATCACGTAATTTTATTATTTTTAAAATTACACCAGATATTTATTGAAATAATTTGAAACTACCCTAGGAACCTCCCCATTCCATATATCATATAACAGGATAATATAGTTTAGTTCAATTTTGTGTTTGTAATAATAAATAATAATGAAGCAATTAAATTAGTTGTGAGAACAGTGGGATGTCTTCTTCGATGTCATCCTTGTAAGTCGCGAACGTCTTTAGGTTTAAGCTTAAGGTTTGGGTTCAGGGTTAGTTTTAGGATTTCTAGCCCATACCCCTTATTACTGTGTCTCAGAATTCTTTTATAAGGTCCTATCGAACACAGGATTTCCCAGTCTGTTAGTCATAGTTAAGTGCAGAAACAGACTACCGGTAAATGATGACACGATCACATCATTTTACAGTATAAAATAAACTCAGACACTTATTGTTTGAGTTTTTAAATAAGCGAATAATAAGCGAATAATTGTAATGCAGACAACTGTAACTGAAAACATTTTTACACGAATTAACTCTTCATATGTTTTTTCGGTCTTTTTACAGTTTTTGTGGGTCTTTGTACTGTTTTTGTGGGTCTTTGTACTGTTTTTATTTAAATTTTTGTGCAGGCTTTTCATTTTGGAGGTGTGGCATGCATGCAGGTCAGAACATTTGGAATTTGCAAAGGGATCTCCAACCCAGTCGAATTGTGACTGAGTATTTATGCATGATATGACAAGATTACCTATTTGAAACTGATGACAAGAAGCAGACAGGTGCCATTTGAATGTGATGAGAAGAAGATGCTGGTCATAGATTGGATACATATTGAGAAAAGCTTGTTGAAAGCATTAAAAGACAGTCCTTGTTCTGGAATCCCCAAGGTAAGAGGGAGATCAAGGTAAACTGAAAAACACATGAGAAGCAAACCGCAAACAGATATGAAAGGGATGAATAGGACGTGAAAAAACTTCAAGCGGATGACACAGGACTGGAGGACCTGGCACAACTTTGTTAAGAACCTTTGCTGCTTGAGGAGCTGAGAGGTGATGATTTGTACATAGCACATACAACTTTGTGAGTGGTAGAATTGTTGTGCGTGTGTGTGGCTGCACAAGTGCATAGCTTACAGGGAACATGGGACATACAACTTTGTGAGTGGTAGAATTGTTGTGCGTGTGTGTGGCCGCACAAGTGCATAACTTACAGGGAACATGGGACATACAACATTGTGAGTGGTAGAATCTTTGTGTGTGCGGCCACTCAAGTGCATAACTTACAGGGAACATGGAACATACAACTTTGTGAGTAGTAGAATCTTTGTGTGTGCGGCCACTTAAGTGCATAACTTACAGGGAACATGGAACCTACAACTTTGTGAGTGGTAGAATTGTTGTGTGTGTGTGGCCACACTAGTGCATAACTTACAGGGAACATGGAACGCACAACTTTGTGAGTGGTAGAATCTTTGTGTATGCAGCCATGCAAGTGCATAACTTACAGGGAACATGGAACATACAACTTTGTGAGCAGTAGATTCTTTGTGTGTGCGGCCACTCAAGTGCATAACTTACAGGGAACATGGAACATACAACTTTGTGAGTAGTAGATTCTTTGTGTGTGCGGCCGCACAAGTGCATAACTTACAGGGAACATGGAACATACAACTTTGTGAGTGGTAGAATCTTTGTGTGTGCGGCCACACAAGTGCATAACTTACAGGGAACATGGAACATACAACTTTGTGAGTAGTAGAATCTTTGTGTGTGCAGCCACTCAAGTGCATAACTAACATGGAACATACAACTTTGTGAGTAGTAGATTCTTTGTGTGTGTGGCTGCACAAGTGCATAACTTACAGGGAACATGGAACATACAACTTTGTGAGTAGTAGAATCTTTGTGTGTGCGGCCACACAAGTGCATAACTTACAGGGAACATGGAACATACAACTTTGTGAGTGGTAGAATCTTTGTGTGTGCGGCCACACAAGTGCATAACTTACAGGGAACATGGGACATACAACTTTGTGAGTGGTAGAATTGTTGTGCATGTGTGTGGCTGCACAAGTGCATAGCTTACAGGGAACATGGGACATACAACTTTGTGAGTGGTAGAATTGTTGTGCATGTGTGTGCCCGCACAAGTGCATAACTTACAGGGAACATGGGACATACAACATTGTGAGTGGTAGAATCTTTGTGTGTGCGGCCACTCAAGTGCATAACTTACAGGGAACATGGAACATACAACTTTGTGAGTAGTAGAATCTTTGTGTGTGCAGCCACTTAAGTGCATAACTTACAGGGAACATGGAACATACAACTTTGTGAGTGGTAGAATTGTTGTGTGTGTGTGGCCACACTAGTGCATAACTTACAGGGAACATGGAACGCACAACTTTGTGAGTGGTAGAATCTTTGTGTGTGCAGCCATGCAAATGCATAACTTACAGGGAACATGGAACATACAACTTTGTGAGCAGTAGATTCTTTGTGTGTGCGGCCACTCAAGTGCATAACTTACAGGGAACATGGAACATACAACTTTGTGAGTAGTAGAATCTTTGTGTGTGCAGCCACTCAAGTGCATAACTTACAGGGAACATGGAACATACAACTTTGTGAGTAGTAGATTCTTTGTGTGTGTGGCTGCACAAATGCATAACTTACAGGGAACATGGGTCATTAGGCTACAGTTTGTACATTTATTTTCTCAAGCTTAAGCTTCCAGATATTATATAAAGGTAAAGGAAGTACCATTGCAGATACTGCCTTAGAGGAGTGAAGTGTTAGAGACTTCACCATATAGATCCAGCTTCTTTTTTAGGTAAGATGACCAGTTCCCTTCCTGGCTGCCTTTGCCTTCCCTAACACAAACAGAGTCAGGTACCCATTTACAGCTGGTTAAACTGGAGCATGACTCCACCAGGTTTCAGTCGCGGAATATGGTCGCAGTGTTGTGAGAGAAAGCTCTCTGACCGCTTATCCAATGAGATTCTCAAATACTATAAATACCCTCACATTTTGTATTATATATAGCCCCATCAAATTGTCGTTTGTTACTGTGTCCTTTAACTTCAGTTTGTACATGTCCTTTATCTTCAGTTTGTACGTGTCCTTTATCTTCAGTTTGTACATGTCCTTTATCTTCAGTTTGTGCATGCCCTTTATCTTCAGTTTTTAAATATATGTCTACATGCTACACATTTTAAAAAGTATGTCCTCAAGTTACAGTTAGTAAATACATGGTCATAGTTTGTTCCTGTGTTTATTTCATCCACAGTTTGCATATGTAGCCTTCTGCATTGCTTTATGTAGATAATCTCACATACCAGACTAATAAATTATCACTTTCAGACTTAAAGGTCTTTTATATTTGGTCATGCGCCCTAATATAACCGGCTAGGTTGAACGGGACGTGCCTCGCCAAAACGAGGCAAAATTTTATTTTTAAAAAAACGTACCATACTATAATGACATCCCTAATGTATATTTTTGTGAATATATATTTAGTCAACTGCAGTTGGTAATTCTTGTCGTTACCTTAGTTTTTATGTAGTTCCATCTTATACATTTTTCCAATTTTGTTCTCTTAGGGTGCAAAGCAAGAATGAGCAGCTTGACCACTTCTGGAAAACTGCTGATTTTGGTATGATTTTGGAAAGACACAAGGAAATGAAAACCTTCTGCGAGCCTCAAAAAGAGGTTGGCATTGCTCAGGACATGGCACTTTTAAAACATTATAATATATTTTGTTTTTGCTTTTAGTGTTTACTGGCTTTTCGTATTGAATAAACTGCAATTGGGGGAAAAAAGCATGAATATTTAGAAAGTGAATATAGCTTTGTAAGACCTAATTAGCAAATTCGCGATAATGCATATATTTATAGTAAAGTGATGTTTACATTCATTCTCTTATAGGGTGATTCCAGCCTTGAGTGTTGTCGCTACCTCAGGTATTGTAGAGCACGCAATATTTACATTGATCTCACCACCGCAAACATCCTCCAGGGAACAGAAAGGTACAAGTTTCCTCATCATCACATGCATTGTGCCTAATGACGCTAATGACCATTGCTCACCAGAGCTGTCTGTCTTTACAGCATGCCAGTATGTTTTGCTGCTAGCCTGTTCTTGTTTTGTCCTATTTGTACTTTATGTTGCTGGTTTGTGACTGGTAATAGAAGGGTAAACCCCAAAATGTCCTGTGTTTTCAGGATATTGTTCAGTTGTGAGACTGACTCAATATCAGTTGTAATTATTTTTTTTTGCATATCTACCAGTTTTACAGCATTCTCCTTTATTATTTACACATATTATATTACATCTATTGCTGCTACCCTGTTCTTATTTTGACCTATTCATACTTTGTGTCTTCTGTTTATGAACTGTGCCTGATGATGGGTAAACCCTGAAACGTCCTGTGTTTTGAATGTATTTTTCAGCTCCACCAATGTCCCAGTCTTGACGTATGAATGCAAGTCATGGGCAATGACTACAACCCACAAAAGTGAGATCCAAACCTCAAAAATGAAGTATCTGAGAAAGGTGGTTGAAGTAACAAGAAGAGACATGGTCCGCAACCAGATGATACATCAAGGCCTAAAAACGCAAACCCTGCAGACCCAAGTAGAACAGTCCCAACTAAGATGGTTTGGCCATGTCTGCAGAATGGGAGAAGATCGGCTGCCACGGCAGGTATGGGAGGCTAAGAGCCAGGGATCCAGACCTCCAGGATGACCTAGAGTCTGCTGGGAGGACAACATTAGACAAGCTCTGATTTCTCGACTTATACTTAAGTATAAATGTCTTTACATGCTCTATCTAGCAGTTTTGCAGCTTTCTCCATTATAATTTATACATATTATATTACATCTATTGCTGCTTTCCTGTTCTTATTTTGTCCTATTTATACTTTGTGTCTTCTGTTTATGAACTGTGCCTGATGAAGAATAAACCCCGAAATGTCCTGTGTTTTGAGTGTTCAGCTGTAAAACTAATTCAAAGCCAGTTTTTATGCAGCATTTTAATGTTTACCAGATATTGTGTCATAGTATCACAGATCACCTTTCTCTTTCTCGCTGTGCTTCTGTTGCTGTCAGTCATTTCCATTGTCACCAGGTTTTCCAAGCCTTCCTTTCAAAGTATAATGTGCCAGAAGACCAAAAGAAAGAGTTCAGCATTCCTTGATATTACACTTGACAGCAGACGAACATGGAAAAATTGATTTGACAAGTTCCAGCATAAAGCTAGATAGCAAATGACTCTAGTGAAAAAAAAAATCCATGAATGTACAGACTTTCCTCATTTGGTGTACGCACAGAATAGAAGGATTACAGTGATATGAGAGGATCATTTGTGTGAAGTAGATGGAGAGAACCAGAAAATACCTGTGGAAGAACAGTTGAGGAAAAGACATTGGTAATTGATAGAAAACACAATGAAGATGCCAGGTAATAGCATCTCAAGACACTCTCTAGACTAAAAGAAATAAAGTTTGATCCAAAAACATTGGAGAGAACTTATAGACAGACATCAGAAGGGTAAAGAAGATGTGGAAAGAAATTGAAAAGATGGCTTGAGAGCTTGGCATAAAACAATTGAAGGTATGTATTCCACAGGGGGGAGTCGCGGTTGCTTAGTGGTTAGTGCACTGGCTTCCTAGCTCAGTGGTCTATGGTTCGATCCCCAGATGAGGTGGGATTTTTTTAGGCCGCAAACGGCTCCTGGGTCAACCCAGCCCCAACTGGGTACAGAGCAACTTCTGGGAAGGTTAAGGCGGCCGGCGTGATGCTGACCACATAACCCCTAGAGTGCCGATGGTCAAGAAAATATGGGCCTAACACCATATTCCCAACATGCCTCAATGGGCGTGTAACGGGATCCTTTACCTTATTTCACAGGGAGCTTAAAAATAGGCAAAGAAGAAGAATTTGAGAATATATGAAGAAACAGAAGAGGATTATGATGTATCAGTTATTTGATCTGCTTTTTTTATTCCCTTCCATGTGTATTTCATATTTCTCTTGCATTCATTTCTCTAGGAGTCCAAATTTTGTTGTTTACTAAATGAATTAGCTGATGCCATGCCATTATATGAAGTCTGCATGGTAGTGTGCAGTGATCCTATTCTCTACTGTCTTATACTGGCCTCGGGGGTTCGCACAGAAGAACATGGTTTAAACCACATCTCTAAAGGGGAAGTTGGTTTATTTGTACAAACATTTATTACAAATAAGGGAGGGAAACCTGAGGCCTGTAAACAGTAAATTAATATGAAATTAATATGAAACAAATATAAAGGTATGTTATCAGGCACTCGCAGGAAATAAAGAAGTAGAACACCAGACAACAGAAAAACAACAGACATGAGTGGCTTACCCAGGATTTGAACACTGGACCTTCCGTGCGACAACCCCGCCTAGCCATGCAAGCGAATCACACTATCCGCTCTGCCATCTACGCATCATCAAAAAATGATGTTTCAATATTTCAGATATTATAATTCATCCATTCTAATTCCAGTTTTCTAGTTCGAGTGCAGTTTTAAGCCATTGTGGTGTGATTAAATTATTATTATATTCAGTGTCGTTATCGTATATTAATTCTTCCGCAGTGTTGGTTAGATTATAGTTAGTCTTAGAAAATACCTGTGATAATCTGGACTGACCTTGCAAGGATTAATGACAGTCACAGCACAGAGTGAGAACTTGTATAATTCAGGCAACCAACAAGTTCCATGGACGACTGAACAATTTAATATATCCTTTTACACAATGGGGTGCAACATCGTGTATTGTGGTTTGCACTATTGACCTGCCATTGAAACATCATTTTTTGATGATGCGTAGATGGCAGAGCGGATAGTGTGATTCGCTTGCATGGCTAGGCGGGGTTGTCGCACGGAAGGTCCAGTGTTCAAATCCTGGGTAAGCCACTCATGTCTGTTGTTTTTCTGTTGTCTGGTGTTCTACTTCTTTATTTCCTGCGAGTGCCTGATAACATGCCTTTATATTTGTTTCATATTAATTTCATATTGGTTTATTTGTAACATGACATATCCTATCTCTTCTTCATAATGTTTTCATTGTTTATGCAGTAAGATGAAGGAGAAGTTAATGGGGGGGGGGTGGGGGGGGGGGGGAGGGGGGGGCAGTTGAAAACATTATTAAGAGCACTTCACCATAGGCAAATTAAAAAAGCCATGATTTCTCTGTTTACAGAAATCGCTATCGAGAGGACATTTTGGGTCATAACCAGATTGGAGGTCACTGTGTGCTGGATGTGGATGGCCTTAAAGCAGAAGGGGAACATAAGAGCCCTCTACAATCATGGGGAGTTACATCTTCATTATAATCTAATGTTACCATAGGAGTTAATACTACCTAAAAATATACCAGAAACATAAACTTGGGGGGTCAGAGTGGCTAAGAGGTATGGCATCCGCCTTGAATTTTAAAGGCACTGGGTTCGATTCCCAGTAGAGGGAATATAGTTTATGAAATTAGTTTTCAGAACGAGTGGTCTTAATGATGTCATAGTCCCCCCTGGTCTCCTGGGTAGTGAGATCGGATGCTTAGCCTTCTCGGATAAAGGTGAAAAAATAGAAGGTCCTGTGTGCAAGTTCCACATGTTAAAAATCCCACAGCAGTTGGAAATCGTAAAGAGTAGGCCATAAGGCTGCTGCCCTGGCAGAATTTATAAATTAGAAACCTACCCACCACAAAAATATTTATAGAATGTGTGATTCCTATATACATACATTGGGATTCTCACCATGCTACAGAGTTTGTGCACTGTGCTGAGATCCTTGTGATCTAAGGGAGGAGATCGAAGCACTGATGAAGTTGTCTGTGTGCAATGAAGATAGACCTTAAAACCAAATCAAACCAAACCAAACTTGTGCAAAGGTTTACAGTACATAAAAGTATAGAGCAGATAACGGTACTTAAAAATGTAGAATAGTTAACATTGTGTACAGATGCAAAGAGCAAACAGTATTTAATGATGAAGAAGAGTTAAAAGTACCCAACAGCACTGCAAAATTAACAATACATAAAGATGTACTAACAGTTCACAATTATCAAAGCATTAACAACATATTAAGATATGGAAGAATTTGCGTAATCATAGGGTTTGTAATCATGGGTTTTACTTTGTACTTACCAGTACATATGCATATTCACTTTTATGACACCTATCTGAATTTTTTCCTTTTCTCTTTCACAGGTTTGCAGAATTAGAGCATTTCACTTCCTTGAACTTTGTCCCTTCGCAAGGTGAAGGATGTGATATTGTGTTTGACAAACCAACTTATCTGATAAAACTTGATGCAGGTGACTTTATTTTGTCATTGTCATCACCATCTTTCCACCATCATCACATGTCAAATCACCATACTACAATCCCTCATCACTGCAAGGCCAAAATCTGGATACATAAAAGACTATTGCCATTGTTTCCTATAGCTAAAATTATGTCTGGTCATGCACTAAACACAAATTCACCCAAAAATCACCATAACTTCTTTCCTTACTTACCTTCTGTTTTTGTTTTTTTCCACGTATATTATTGAATGATGAGAATGAACTTTTGTTCTTGTATGAGTTATTATCCTTTTCCAGCATCTTCACATGTTTCTTCTTTACAAGCATTCAATCATGTTTCTTGAGGATGTCTTTATTATTGTCTAACCAACTTCCTCTTTGTCGTCCACTTGTCCAGCTGCATTATTTGCTATTGAAAGCTTGTGCTGGTAGCTCACAAGCAAACAAAGAAGAAGGAAGCTGTCATGGCTGGATTTTTATAAGTTTTCTATACCATTTTATTTTCTCTTTATGCGTGGTCTTGCGCCCACTAATTTTCCAATTGTTTGTGTTTTTCTCCACCTGTCTCTGAAGGGGATGTTTGCAGTATTTCTTAGACATCCTGCTTACATAGATACTAATAAACAGGTTTGAATATGCTATTTCTCAGCTGTCACTTTGCCTCCATGAGATGTGTGAGTGCCTTAGCAGTGAAATGAATCACTAAGTTAGTGCCTTAGATTTCTTTATTCGTTTCCATTCTGTCATCCCCTGTAAACATCGCTTATCTCCATTTTTGCTTCTTGTGGAGCATGGAGCCTCTGCTTATAGTCCCCCTTGGGAATGCCTATGCCACAGCACAAACTTTTACAGCAGTGGTTTCTGTATCAATTAACTTTATATGATAAAGTTTACCAGCTCTATCCACAACCTCATTTTAGATGCCTTTCTACAACATTGTCATGAAGTGGATTTAAGTTTAGAGTTTGTCTGAGTATGTAGACAAGACACTAGTATGAGAAAGTCTGAGAAGATAGATTTTGTATGAGAAATGACAGTGACTGTGGAAAGATGAGACTTATGGCTTCGAGGGTGAGAACCTAGATTGACTCTCCCTCGCCACTCACGACTTAGTTAAGAGCTATTGACTCACCACCTCTGACTACCATAAAGGAGATAAGGTTTTCTCTAAACGTCCACAGACACAACTATACAGACAAGCATATACGTACAGTATAGTTATAGAGAAACTGATCCAGTGTACATTTTATAGTTTATTAAACAACAAAATAAATAAGTGCGAGGTCACACACCTGAAAAGAACCAAAACAATTAAAATGACAGACAATATAAACCAACAAGGTCACCCTCTCTTTCAACCTGCAGGGAAAAAAGTTAAGTATTAAACAAAAGAATCTACTTCGTGGGGTCTCTAACGTAAGAGCCACCGCTCCAACCTATCCTAGTATTATTATTAAATCTAACCCACCGTCTGGCTGCAGACATATAACTAACTGTCTACACCCATATGAATGCACTATCTGATGTCCAACACAGATAACACCTGTACCACAAGCACTGATCCACTAACGGACTCTTCAGTGCTAACTCAGAGGCTGTCCTCTACTCGATCTATCTGCCTCTCTATCTTCTATCTCTCCTCTGCTTCTGCTCAGTGTCTCTCTGACACTCCCGTCTTCTGCTGAGTGGCGTCTCCATTACGCCCCTCCTCTCGTTAGCATTCGGAAAAGGAATGTTGACCATCTCTCCTGTTCCTGACTACTGCAACTGATGACTTTTGTATTTAGAACCAGGTACTTGACTTGGGTTTGTAAATGCTTCACTGCTGATGAACCTTATTTCAACTGCCCAGTTAACCTGTTTGGGTTTAGGACGAACGACTTTATTATGGTCGTGTAAAACCAACAACACCTGGCCTCGCACCGATTTGGTGTGTTATAACGAGCTAAGAGCTCCGGATTTTAAGAAATCTGCTCCCACTGAAGGATGTACTTCACTGCATGAGAACTTCTTTTTTTTACTGGTGCAGACGTACTGACGCTGGTAAAAACCGCGTCACCAGTTCTCTTCACCTCTGTCGATGTCTAGAACCTTCTACTCCTGAGAAGGCAAGTCACTTTGTTAAGTTGTAGGGCAGGTTACACCTTCCCTATGTGCCGTGAAAATGCTGTGAACAAAAAGATAACCACCTCTGTACAACAAATTCAAACCATTCTCATCCCTAACATATAACCACCTTAAATTAATACAACTCCCCTACACAAATCTACGCACAAGCAATAACAAATGTTCCTACGCATGTCAAACTAATTTTTCCATCTCCTTCCCCCACCTCAACGTAAATATCTGTCTGGTAGGAAAACCCCCAGACACCGGCTGACCCAATCTGTTACGCTAGTCTAGCCTCAGCGTCAAAACATTTGCTTCGTTGAAGCGAAAACATTCCCTGGTATAATTCCTAGGCCCTACTTTTAACAACTGACCCGGGAAGGTTATCAATTAACACAATATTTATATATACCACCTAGGTAATATTAACTCCCGTCTATGTAATATAAAATTCACTTCTCAGTAATATTAATTACATCTCTTACAACCCGGTCTCCTGACTACACAACAATTTAATACACAATTAAATAAAATACACAAATACGCTCGTGTATATACACTGCAATTATCATAATCAAAATGCGGTCATATGGTCGTTATAATTACATATTACAAAGCCCCTGTTTATCTTAGCGCTTATCCTCTTACAGTTGATATCTCAAAACCGCTACACACTCCTAGATACTGATACTTATCATAGAAAAAATTTATATGCACAACTTACATTTTTATTATAAGATAGCAATTGATGGCACTTCTGTCTAATAAATTTAATTTAACTCCCAGAAGAAACTACTTTAACATGCTAAGATCTATTATGAAATGAACTATCTACGACACTAATTAAGTTATGGACACATACCCAAATTATCGAATTTCTCACAAAGAGCAAACGATATGACGTCGTTTCCACGGCAGAAAATTATGAAACCAGAGAGACCGCTAAAGACTACAATGCTGTTATTTATCATAGAATACCGACGCTATAACCCACGCCATGAGTCATCGCGTGGCATCCCTCTGGGGCCGCCCTAGACCAATAATATTGCTTCAATTTAATAAAGTCTGACCTTGCCAATGATATCGTAAACCAACTCATGACTCATGTTTATTCTGCTCACTGTTGCTGTCGTTTTTGACGGAGTCATAATAGGTAAATCTATTTAATACTTTTGTTGTAAAACTTTGTTGGTCAAAGTTGGATAATTGGGTATTTACTTCCATGACAGGTTGTTTTAGGGTTATCTGCCCTTGCTTTCAATTATTGTCGTTGATCTGTCTTAACGATGCTGTCTAGGCATGCGCAAGTTCTGGGCGGGAACTGAGAAAACTTCCATCAGGGAGGTTGTGTTTTGGGCTGTCGGACATGATGTCCGTTGTGATTTTCTCTATATCATCGTGGGGATTGGAAAGTTTTTGATATGACTGAAATGTCAATGTTTTCCCCAGTGATTCTTTGTTCGTCAAGAGTGACGACATTTATTAAGTGTGTATCCGGAAGATTCTGTAAAAGGTAAATGACATTCTTATTAATATGCCTTTGGTTGCAGAACATTTGAAGTTACCTATCTGCGAGTGAAGCTCACAGATCTTGAGAGACAGAATTCCTTCTTTGCTTCTTGTTGTAGCCAAATAAGACTATGTGTTTTCAATTGAACAGAAGCCTAATGATGATGATAAATTATTGTGGACGCCGCAGGTTGGCGGTATATATGTTTAGCATGGTTTGATCGTGCCTGCTATCAAAGGATACACAGCTGTCTACATATTGAGGCCCTGTATTACTTACTTACTTACTTACTTAGTCGTTCCCCTTCTACCGTGAGGTGTAGAGGTTTGGAAGAGAGAGCGCCAGACTATTCTATCGGCCGTCTTCCCCCCGGCCCGGCTCCACTCCAGTCCTCTGTCCTCCAAAGACCGTCCAACGCCGTCCTCCCAGCGGACTCCGGGTCGTCCTCGGGGTCTGGATCCTTGGCTCTTTGTTTCCCATGCCTGTCGTGGCAGCCGACCCCCTCCCACTCCGCAGACATGGCCAAACCATCCCAGCCGGGACCGCTCCACCTGGGTCCGCAGGGGGTGGCATTTTAGGCCCTGACGCATCGTCTGGCCGCGCACCGCGTCTCCTCCTGTTACCCCAACCACCCTCCTCAGATACCTCACCCCCGAGGTTTGGATCTGACCCTTATGGGCTGCAGCCACCGCCCATGACTCGCATCCATATGTCAAGACTGGGACACAGGTGGAGCGGCACACAGCCACCCTCGCCCTCCCACCAACCTCTCTCTCGCCGAGGAATCCTCGACTCACGGCCTGAAAAAGTCTCCCAGCCGCTGCTTCCCGAGCGGCCAACTCTTCTTTGATGCCTCTCTTTCGGTCTATAATAGCTCCGAGGTATTTAAAGTGGCCAACCTGCTCCAGGACCTGCTCTCCCAGCCCAATCTGATGCCCCCCCCTCCCGCGACATCACCATGGACTTTGTTCTAGAGCTGCCCACAACCATCCCCCCCCTCTCCAGCCCCCCCCCCCTCTCCAGACCCGCAGGTTGGACCGGAGATGCGCCTCCGACCCAGCAACCAGGGCAACATCATCAGCAAACGCCAGCTCTGAAATACAGACCCGCCCCATCCTCCAGCACCCCACCGAACACCCTCCTGCCCTCTCCCCACATGCCCTGACGACATCGTCCATAAGGAGCATGAAGAGGCAAGGTGATAGGATATCACCCTGTCCCACACCAGCGGTGGTCCCGAACTCCCCTGACCCATGGCCCGCCGTCCCCACACAATCTCTGCAAGACCCGCAGAAGCTCTGCACAGCATGAATCAGAGGTGCTGGAATATCCCTCCCTGACAAACAGTCCCAAAGTTTGCTCCAAGGGACCCCGTCAAACGCCCCCTCCAGATCTATGAAACAAAGACGGATCTCACTCCCACACTCAAGGGCCCCTTCACTCAGCCGTCCGAGTGCGAAGACCAGGTCCTGAGCACCTCCGCTCGCTCGGAATCCGCACTGGACCTCATCCAATTGTGGCTCAGCTAGGCGTCGGAGTCTCTGCTCTAGGATTCTAGAGCAGATTTTTCCAGGGACACTGAGAAGGGATATGCCTCTATGGTTTCCACACTGTCGGTGGTCACCCTTTTTGAAAATTAGTGTTATGATGGCGATCTCCCAATCCTTTGGTATGGTCTTGTTGCACCATGCTGCCTGTTGGACCCTTAGGAGTAACAGGTCGCCTGATGCTCCCATGTACTTAACCATTTCTGGTGTTATACCATCATGCCCTGCTGCTTTGCCCATTTGATTTTCTCCAGTGCCGCCTTCAGTTCTTCCATCTTTATGTCATCTTCATCACCATTGGTTTCCTCTTCTGTGCTAGTGGTTATCATTTCTGATGTTTGACCTTGCTCACCATCAAGGAGTTCTGAGAAATATTCTTTCCATCTTTCCATTACTTCCTTCGGGGCAGTAAGCAATTTGCCTTGCTTGTCCTTTATAAATTTGAGAGGGCATTGTTTTTCCTTCCTCATGTTCTTTAGGGTCTTATAGAACAATTTCTGGTTTTCTTGTGCATCTTTTTCTAGCTTTTCTCCAAATTCTTCCCAGGACTTCTGTTTTGCTGCTAGCACTTTGTTCTTTACTTCTGTTCTGAGTGTCACATATTCTCTATATTTTTCCATTTGTCCTGTTGTGTTTTTAGCTCCTAAGTATTGTTTCCATGCCATTTTGTTCTCTCTTATTTTCTCTTTGACTTCCTCTGTCCACCAAGGTGTCCTCTTTCTCTGGTTCCCAAGTCGGACTTCACCACATGCTTCTGCAGCAGCTGTCTTTATGATATCCTTGAATTTAATCCAGAGGGTTTCCAAGTCATCAGGTTGTTCTTCTGTGTTGCTCACCGCTGCAGCAATAAGCCCCTGATATCTGGTCTTAATTTCTGGCTCTCTCAGCTTGTAGGTCCTAATGCTCATTTCTCCTGCTCGTTTACTTGGTTTCTTGCGTGATGTTGAGCAGTTCCTAGGCTGAGCAACTCTTTCAGTTGTTCGTTTGATTGTTAGCAGGTAGTGATCACTTCCAATCTCTGGCCCCCTCCAGACTCTTGCATCTCGGACATATTTGAATGAGCTTCTCCGAACAATGGCATAGTCGATCACTGACTTCTCATTCTTTGTTGGTTCACATCTAGTGTATGCATGTATGCGCTTATGGGGGGAACTTTGTGTTTGTAATGATCAGATTCTGCTCACTGCAGAATCTAAGGAGTCACTTTCCATTGTCATTGAGAGTATCTTCTCCATATCTTCCGATAACTCCACCCCATCTAGCATGGTCATTTCCAACTCTGGCATTAAAATCTCCGAGCATGATAACTTCATCTAGGCAGTCATCCACTGTCCTTTGAAGCAGCTCGAAGAATTCCTCCTTGACCTCTGCTCTCTCATCCTCATTTGGCCCATACACTATGACCAGGTTGACTATGGTTTCTCCTTCTTTTAGTTTCACAACCATAATGCGCTCTGAGACAAAGTTCCACCCCTTGATACTATCTTTTTGATTTTGGGCCACAATGCAACCCACACCCCCTTTAGCTCTTTCGGATATGGGTACACCACTGTAGAGCAGCGTGTTGCCATTGAGATCCATGACTCCTTGTCCTTTTTTCCTTGTTTCCGTTATAGCCAGGATTTCTAGTTTTGCTTTCCTCATCTCTTCCACCAGCTCCTCTTCCTTCCCATTTATACTTCTTGTGTTCCATTTTCCATAAGTCGTAGTCCGTAGTCCGTTCCAGTTCGTCACCTTTAGAATCAGTCCGGTTTTCTCTCTTGTGTTACTCGTAATCGTGGTTTAAAGCAAACAGGTGATTGGCCTGTTGTGCCTTTGCATGGTGGAGGGGCTGCCTCCTTACGGCCTCCATGCAGGCCGCCCTCCTCCTTTTTCATCCGGGCTTGGGACCGGCATGGGCGGAGTTGAGGCCCTGTATTACGGCCAATATTTTTTCAGCAAGAGGAAATATATCTGGCGGGCTATGCCAGTTGAATAACAGCCTTAAGTATTATTGCTACGCAATTTAGGAGCTCGTTTGTTGGATGACAGAGCTAATTAAGTACCTGACGCGCTGAGTCAATGGTACGGAAGCTACATTGTAAACTGTAACATTAGGACAGATGATGTTTGGGTATGTCCTAGTTGATGTATGATGCAAGCCTTTGGTTACCAGACATTTAACAGTCATTCATTATGATGTGGAGTCCTTGATCTTGTCAATTTGACTGTCCTGTTGATGCTACTGTCAGTTTCGTAAATAAATGTTTGAAACGTGCCAGCAGTCTTCAATTCATCATTGACTACTGCATGCGAGTGTATGGGTGCATTTATTGACTTTACTAAGAGCTTCAAGCATTCGCGTTCTCGTCTACACCCACACTCAGCACATCATAATACCAGTACCACACATCTACAACATGTACGCTGTTTTGTGTGAGTGATCATAGTACCCCTGGCAGTGCCTCACGCTGGTGGCCGTTACATTTCTGGCTGTTACATTTCTGGTGACCTACATCAACACCACAACATTACACAGTCCAGGTGATAAACGACACGTTCACTCTGCCAGCTTTCACATCACGCATAAACAGTACGTTACATTTATGGTGGACCAGATTTGTGGGTTTTCTACATTTTCAAGACAGTGGTAAATAGGTCAACAACTGGGCTGACTCACATAAACACTGGCATTGGCATTTTTGTGTTACTGCTACATGGACCACAACTGCTACGGAAGTGAAGTGACATTGTTATACATTTCTGGAGTTCTACAAATGATGGCAATATATCTGGGCTATCAAGTCACATCGTTACCTGTCAGCCTAAGATCGTAAACAGTACCGCTGGATCTTCTAGTCTCAACTGGTGTCGAGTATGATTTTTGTAGCTACACTTTGTAGACCACTGCCTGTTATGAAGTTACGGTGACCTTCAACGGTGGATCGTCTACCATTGTTGTTGACAGTAGTACCGCATTATACTGCATCTGTGCAGCTATCGAGGATTGTGCTTAAAGATAAGTGGCCTGTTTTGTGTGTAAACTGTGCTCTATACACATACTGTATATTGTGTATTTACATATGCTATGCATGTTTTTTGTATACATGTTTTTGTTTACATGTTTATTTAGTGTGTATTTCTGTGGGTCGGTTGGGAAGGTGACTCCTTTTAGAATATACCACGTGAAAGAGGTTCTATCTGAGAGCGTTTTCTGTAGGGTAACAAATTTTCCACAGGAAAATTTGTTAGCAATATTTGTTGCTATTTACGTTTAGTTGTGCCGAGGTGTGCCTTTTCGTTGTTTTTGTAAAATTTTTTCTGTTCCTTAGTTTTGATTTCATTTGTTTGAATTTGTCTGCCTCTTCTGTCTATCATTTATTTCTATACATCTTTGTGTTTATAACAGTGTTGTCATTTGTTTGTTTATTTTCGCATTTTGTAACAATTTTTTTTAGTTTCGCTGTATTGTTTATTTGACTTCTGCGAACGTTTTCGGTTGTTGTTTTGTATTCTTGTCTTTGTATTTATTATTGTAATACATTGTTGTCATACAGTCTATAGATATACTTGATCATGGACTATTATTATTACTAATATCATACACTTTTTATATAAAGGTTATTTATAATGATAATATTAGAGAAAAACAAGGTAACTATACAAGGTCTTTGACTAAGACTTGTCTCTCAAAGAGAGTGAAATAAAGTGAAGTGAGTATACAAGTCTAGTATTACAGACTTGTCTCCCATCAAAGTGGGATAAGGTAATTTATTTAATTTTTCAGGTCTGATCTCACATAGTTAGACAGAATGTCTACACTAGACTACTTTATTGAACAAGGGAAAGCCCTTGGGAAGACAGGTGAGAAGTTGGAAGAATTCGCAACTGCTCAATTTGACAAAGCATTGAAGTTCGAAGAAAAGAGACAAAAAGAGGAAAATAAAAGATTAGACAGAGATTCTGAGAATTTAAGATTACAGATGCAGGCAGATGAAAGAAAATTTCAAGCTGCTGCTGAAGAGAAAAAACTTCAAGCTGCTGCCGAGGAGAGAAAACTTCAAGCTGCTGCTGAAGAGAAAAAACTTCAAGCTCAAGCTGCTGCTGAGGAGAGGAAATTGCAAGCTGCTGCAGATGAAAGAAAATTTCAAGCTGCTGCTGAAGAGAAAAAACTTCAAGCTCAAGCTGCTGCTGAGGAGAGAAAACTTCAAGCTGCTGCTGGAGAGAGAAAATTTCAGGCTGAGGCTGAAGAGAGAAAAGCAAAAATGGAACATGATGAAAGACTCGCAGCTTTGGAGTTAGAGAAATTGAAATTGATGAATGCGGGTGCTCATCAAGCAACTTCGGGTACGACAAAGGAGAAGTCTAATAAGATCAAATTACCTCATTTCAATCCTTTAAAGGATGATATAACGGATTATCTTGATAGATTCAAATTTTTATGCGATACGCATAAAATAAAAAAGGAAAAAATATGTCGAGCAAATGATGGAATTTTTTTTCAGGTGAACCAGTAACTACTCTTATGACAATAGAGGAACATGACAGGACCAACTATGATGTTGTCAGAGCAGCATTACTTAAAAGATATCAACTAAAAGAAGAAGATTATCGTCTTCGTCTTAAGACAATGTTGCCAGAAAATGGAGTGGATTTCTCTGACTTTATTATAAAGATACGCCGTACATTCACACGTTGGATTGAGTTGTCTCAGACTGAAAAAAAACATATGAAGGCCTAATGGACTTATTACTTCGAGACAAAGTTATGTCATCGGTCAACGAATCTTTCCTTGCTTTTCTTCATGAGCGTAAACCTAAAAACATAAAAGACATGGAGGAATATTGTTGCCAGTACGTAACTGCGCATCCCCATGCTACAGTTAGCAATTCTAAAGTGAAAGAAGGGTTGCCAGTTGCTTCGGCAGCACCATATGGCTCTAATTACAATCGTAAATTTCAAGGTGCTAAACAAAGCTTTAATAAGAAGAGTAATCAGAATTACACTCAATATCAAAGCAATCCATCACACAGTGGGTTTTCTTCAAAGAATTGGAGACGAGCTGATAGTCCCCGTAATGTTGGGTCTAACAATTATAGACACTTTCACAAAGGTTATCACAATAGAAACTATCCTAGTTTTTCTTTCTCGAGATAATTATCCTCGCCGTCAAGAATATTACGATGATGGTTATGGAAACTGTGATGCAAACCAGAATAATGGTTATGATGGGCAATATAATGATAATTACAGGGGAAATAATAATCGCGGCAGACCTAGACATAACAAAAGAAAATCTTATCGTCAGGCAAACGCTGCACAACATGAGTCTCAGGAAGCCTGTAGTCAAGTGAACGATAGTAGAAACTCTAATGCTATCACTGGCTCTGCTTTCGATTCTGGGAGAGGACGGGAGAGGATCTCTTATCTTACATAAAGGTCTAGTGAATAATAATCCAGTCTCAGTACTTTTTGATTCTGGATGTACTACTATTGGGGTTAGGCAATCTCATAGATCCTTGCTGTGCCACGGGAAAGGTGGTTAAGTGTGTGACATTTGGTGGAACTTTGGAGATATATCCTACTGCTATCATCCACATGGATACTCCCTTCTTTACAGGAGATGTCCACACGTCTCTTCTTCCTAATCCTATTGCGGATCTTATAATCGGTCATATTCACGAGGTTAAGGAATGTACCCCGCAGCAAATTGCTGCTTGGGAAGAACATAATATCCAAACAGCCAATGTGGTTGTAACAAGAGCACAAGCTCTTATTCCTTCAACTTCATCTAATGATAGTAATGAAGTTGGTAGCCAAGATGATCACTTGGTGATTTCACATGACTCGTTTGTGAAACTACAAGAAGAAGACTCTTCTCTAAATAAATACTTTCTTCTCGCTAAAAACGGTGATCCGAATCAAAATACAATTCACAAATCGTATATCACTATGAAGAATGGTATACTAGTACGTATGGTACTCAGACAAATCTATGCACTCTCAAATTCTTGTGCCCAAAAGTATGAGAGCCTTAATTCTTCAACATGCACACGATTCTCAGTGTGCTGGACACATGGGTTTTTCTCGCACAAAGTCGAGAGTTCTAGCGGCTTTCTTTTGGCCATTCGTAAACAAAGACATACAAATTTATTGCCGATCTTGTAAGATTTGTCAAGAAGTCAAATCTAGAGGTCCACGACATGCTGCACCTATCCAGGCTGCAGACATTCCCATTCGACCATTCCAGAAGATGGCAATAGATATTATTGGCCCTTTTAAGATTAAGTCAGCCAGAGGACATCAATTCATCCTAACATGCGTCGACATGTGCACACGTTGGCCAGAGGCTATACCTCTAAAGAGCATATCTACTGCCGATATCGCAGACGCTCTTTGGCTAATATTTTCTCGTTTGGGTTTTCCCAGAGAAATATTGTCAGACCATGGTACTCAATTGATATCAGACACTATGTCGCAGGTGATGTCTATCCTAGATATTAAAAGGTCTCTCAGTAGTATTTATCACCCAATGTCTAATGGGTTAGTTCAGTGTTCCTCAACCCTGATAGTAGCAACGCCCCCTTTTGACAACTAATATTTTAAAAAGCCCCCCACCCTTTTAACACCACCTTGCTCTTTATCGTGTATACACAAACACACACACACACACACATATATTCCACCATACTTTTAAAAAAGCAATGCAGTTAATGAGTTATCTTTTCTTATAATATAAAGAAAGAGAGAAAGCACATTTATAAAAGCATAGTTATATTAAATATGTGTTTAAGTACGGAATTATATACACCGCAAGTTCATTATCCTTGAATTACAAATTGGCGGAGCAAATGATATAAAATTAGTTCTTACAACTCTATAACTATCATAATCATATCATTTTAATAGCGCCTAAATGACTGCATATATATCTTCAAATCTGAATATTTAAGCCTCTCCTTATGTAACCACTTTAAACATGAAAAAATTAAAAAAATTATTAATTGATAATAATGATATAATTATAAAAAAATTCACTTACTAATGAAGCTTAATGAGATCCTTGCGCTTGGTGTGACTCAACCAGTTTTGTAATATTTGGTTCTGAGTTTGTTAAAATCCTGTTAGAAATCTGCAGTCGGTTTCGTTGCTTTTGTAGTAGAAACACTACTGCACTGAACCCCTTCTCCACCAAATACGACGTTGGGAATGCTGTAATTAGCAATTTAGTTTCACACCAAAGAACGGGATACGCAAGCCTCTGCTGGATCCAAAATTGTTCGTAATGTGTGTGACTGAATCGTTCTTTTGCATAGAAGTCATTTTGTAGCTCAATTAATTCTTCTTGTAAATGTTGACTAACTTGTTCCACGTCTGATTCAAACTATTAATCACCCAATCCAGTATTATTAGTTCTTGCAAGTCTTTAAATCTTATGCTCATATCATTTTAATAGCGTCCAAATGACTGCAATAAACCTCTAAATCTGAATCTTTAAGCCTGTCCCCACCTAACTGCAGTAAACATGGAAAATGAGAAAAAGGTATCAGCGACTAAGATTATTTTTATATAATGTCAATTTGTTGATGAACCCCATGATAATTCCATTCACTTTAATCAGATTGATCTCATTTCCTTGTAGCTTAAGAAGAACCTCATTTAATTTTTCAAATATATCTGAAAGATAGGCCACGTCGTTTCGCAATACTTCTCTTTCGATGCTAAATTCTTCTTTGATAGAATCCAAAAACGCTACTGTCTCCTGACAATGGTAACATCCCAGGTACTAAAATTTTGCGTTTGGAATCCTTGAAACACTCCATGGGACGCAGGGCAAATAAAAACTATTGTGTTACAAGCTATGCAAAGGGGAATATCTTTTGTAATTGTTTCATATTGATTCTTGTAAAAATGTACAAACGCCCCCCTGAATGGAAGTAGCGACCCCCAATCGTTGCGACCCATCAGAACGCCCCCAGACATCGTGAAAACGCCCCCGTTGAGAAACACTGGGTTAGTTGAACGTCTTAATAGAACACTTAAGAACTTACTTGGCAAGATTACTGAGGATCATCCTCAGGATTGGGACAGGGTTTTACCCGCGGCTCTCTTTGCCTATAGAGAGGTCCCCAACGAGCATACAGGGTTTTCTCCCTTTCAACTAGTTTTTGGCGCGCAACCGCGCGGTCCTATGTCCTTGCTACACGATTTGATAACTGCCGATAATATTGACAATGACACTCAATCTTCATATGAGTATGTCATTGCTCTCAAGCATAAGATTATCGAAGCATGCAAGTTAGCGACTTCATCCTCCGAATTTGCCAAAGAAAAGGCGAGGCAATTCGCTAATAAGAAGAGACGCCTACGTCAACTTTGTCCTGGAGACAAAGCGTTTGTCTTACTTCCTTCGAGGGAGAACAGACTTCTCATTGCATGGAAAGGTCCATATATAATAGACTCAAAAATTTCCGATGTCGACTATGTTGTCGATATTGATGGAAGGCATAAAACCTTCCATATAAATATGCTTACAGAATTTATTGAACGACCAGACTATTTGCAGCCTATTTTCCAGGTGACGGACAATTCTCCAGTCCAACATGGTCATATCTCATCCTTGTCAGTTATACAGAGGAGGAAACTACGTTTTCAGATGTTAATCTACCTCTTCCTATGATTCCACTCAATTCTACGGAATCATGGAGAAACGTTTTGGTTTCTTCTAATTTGTCTTTTTAGGAACAGCGTCAAGTATCTTCTTTGCTACAATCATTTCAGGATGTCCTTACCGACATTCCTGGACACACACATATTATCAAACATGACATTATACTTACTGATCATAATCCGATCAGAGTAAGACCATATCCTATCCCTATTCATTTCCAAGCGCAAGTCGAGAAAGAATTGGATGAAATGATACAATTGAAAATAATTGAACCATCCACTTCAGCATACTCTTTGTCCATGGTTATTGTTCGAAAGAAAGACAATAACATACGTCTTTGCGTCGATTATCGCAAATTTAACCAAGTTACGAAGTTCGATGCTGAACCTATGCCTTTATTGGAAGATCTACTTACTAGACTTTCTAAATCGCGATTCTTTACTAAACTTGACTTGTCGAAAGGCTATTGGCAAGTTCCGTTAACTGAACGCGCCAAACCTTTCACTGCTTTCTCAACACCTAGGGGTTTGTATCAATGGAATTTTATGCCTTTCAGGCTGATGAACGCCCCAGCTACTTTCTTACGCATGATGCGTTGAATTCTCTCATATCGTACAGATGTCATCGCATACTTAGATGACATCTGTCTTTTCGGCGATACTTGGGAAGAACACTTCGGGTTTACATGAGTTACTGTCTACTCTATGCGAGCATAATTTGACTGCAAAACCCTCTAAAGCCTTTGTTGGGTTTAGTGAAATTTCTTTCCTAGGTCATCGTGTTGGTCATGGTCTATTAAAGACAGAGGACCAAAAATAATTCATGGTCTATTAAAGACAGAGGACCAAAATATTTCTAAGATATTAAATATCTCTGTTCCTAAAACAAAAAAGCAAGTGCGTAGTCTCTTGGGATTAATACAATTCTACGGAAGATTCATTAAGAATCTGTCCTCCATTATGGCACCTCTTTCAACTTTATTGAAAAAAGGTTCTCCTAATATGGTGCGCTGGTCCCAAGAATGCCAATCTTCATTGGATCAGATTAAGAATTTGTTCTCATCTCCTCCTATCTTACGACTACCATCGATTGATAAGACTTTTGTCCTTCGTAGTGATGCGTCTTCCACTGGGATCGGGGCGGCTGTTATGCAGGAGTATTCAGGAACTCTGCATCCTGTGATGTATATCTCTAGGAAATTGAATGCGGCAGAAAGGGACTATTCGGTTTTAGACCGTGAATTGTTAGCTATGGTCTGGGCCATTCTTAAGCTACAAAGATTCCTTCTAGGCGCGCATTTCATTATGGAAACCGACCAAAAAGCTCTTACAGCTATGCAGAACAAGGATTTGAAGAGCTCAAGATCTACTCGATATGCTATTGCTCTTCAACCTTTTCATTTCACTGTGCTATCCGTGATTCGGATAATGTGATGGCGGACATACTGTCTAGATGCCCACATGATTCCACTTAAGTCTTGTGTCCTAGATTTCATGATACATTTCCAGACTCATGTCTGTTCATAATATACATTAACACATTTGTTTCATCTTAGATTAGTAAATTGATTGTTTTCTTTCTCTATTACTATCTTTGATGTAATGTGGAAGGTTAAGGTTAACATAAAATAAAGGTAAAAAAAAAATAAAAAAAGGAAAAATGTTAAAATGGCCACATATAATATTTAAATAATTTTGTAATGACTATAGTGCATTATAGCATGTTACTAATTGTGTCATTTATATTGTTCTCAGTGCAAACTAGTACCAAGTACGGAGCGCTTGTGAGAACCATGATGATGCCATACCTTACATTTGTTCGAGAGATCGCAGCACTTATTTGTATATAATATACTTCTATTGTTAGATAATATGTAAGGAATTTAACAAATTTGGTCATGTCCATCCATTACGTATATTAATCGTATAACATTGTAATTTGTATATTGATATGACTTCTTGAAATAGATTCTCATTTGTCATTGCTATGATTATAGTATTGCATAATTGTTTGATAGTTATGTAATTTTTGTTAGTATCGCCAGCAACTGAGGTTTCTTTGATGGTACCTTCCCGAATATATCTTCTATTATTTGGTGAGATGATTTGATTCTCTCCGGACGCTCTATGTGTGCATCGATTCAACCTGACATTAGGTTGATTCTTTCATTGGCGCATTATTCATGTGTCATGAGCTTGTGGTATCTTGCTCATTGATGTATTTTTAAAAAAATGGGTCATTTTTTTTTATACGGGGGGTGCGGTAGTCTGTTGCTGTCGTTTTTGACGGAGTCATAATAGGTAAATCTATTTAATACTTTTGTTGTAAAACTTTGTTAGTCAAAGTTGGATAATTGGGTATTTACTTCCATGACAGGTTGTTTGAGGGTTATCTGCCCTTGCTTTCAATTATTGTCGTTGATCTGTCTTAACGATGCTCAGTTTTATGCTGTCTAGGCATGCGCAAGTTCTGGGCGGGAACTGAGAAAACTTCCGTCAGGGAGGTTGTGTTTTGGGCTGTCGGACATGATGTCCGTTGTGATTTTCTCTATATCATCGTGGGGATTGGAAAGTTTTCGATATGACTGAAATGTCAATGTTTTCCCCAGTGATTCTCTGTTCGTCAAGAGTGACGACATTTATTAAGTGTGTATCCGGAAGATTCTGTAAAAGGTAAATGACATTCTTATTAATATGCCTTTGGTTGCAGAACATTTGAAGTTACCTATCTGCGAGTGAAGCTCACAGATCTTGAGAGACAGAATTCCTTCTTTGCTTCTTGTTGTAGCCAAATGAGACTATGTGTTTTCAATTGAACAGAAGCCTAATGATGATGATAAATTATTGTGGACGCCGCAGATTGGCGGTATATATGTTTAGCATGGTTTGATCGTGCCTGCTATCAAAGGATACACAGCTGTCTACATATTGAGGCCCTGTATTACGGCCAATATTTTTCAGCAAGAGGAAATATATCTGGCGGGCTATGCCAGTTGAATAACAGCCTTAAGTATTATTGCTATGCAATTTAGGAGCTCGTTTGTTGGACGACAGAGCTAATTAAGTACCTGACGCGCTGAGTCAGTGGTACGGAAGCTACATTGTAAACTGTAACATTAGGACAGATGATGTTTGGGTATGTCCTAGTTGATGTATGATGCAAGCCTTTGGTTACCAGACATTTAACAGTCATTCATTATGATGTGGAGTCCTTGATCTTGTCAATTTGACTGTCCTGTTGATGCTACTGTCAGTTTCGTAAATAAATGTTTGAAACGTGCCAGCAGTCTTCAATTCATCATTGACTACTGCATGCGAGTGTATGGGTGCATTTATTGACTTTACTAAGAGCTTCAAGCATTCGCGTTCTCGTCTACACCCACACTCAGCACATCATAATACCAGTACCACACATCTACAACATGTACGCTGTTTTGTGTGAGTGATCATAGTACCCCTGGCAGTGCCTCACGCTGGTGGCCGTTACATTTCTGGCTGTTACATTTCTGGTGACCTACATCAACACCACAACATTACACAGTCCAGGTGATAAACGACACGTTCACTCTGCCAGCTTTCACATCACGCATAAACAGTACGTTACACTCACGCGCATCTTATTGCGTCACGTTAGATAAGGTTTTCTGACCGTTCGCGCTACAAAAATAAATTTGATTGGTTATAGCGTTTGGTCTGCGTACCTGGGTCGTGGTTCTACCCCCACCCCCATCTAAACCCGGGTAGGTGTTCCTAACGTCTGAAAATTTTACCCAGCCTAATAATATAACTAAAACGCCTAATAAAATAAAATGCACGCAATTACTTACAGAGAGAAGAGGACGGGCAAAATTTAAATTAAAACCCACAGTAACTCCTCATAATTAAACCGCAAATTATACATGGAGATGAAGAAAGGGGCCCGTTGAAAATAAAATCACAGTAACTTCTCACATTACTCCCCCCTTTTAGGTTGGACCTCCGGCCTTACTACTGTAATCTTTGTTTTCATACTGGTCCCTATCTATATGCGAAGAGCTGCCTGTCACTACCTCTTCCTCTTCAGTAGCGGTCATTACTGGGAACCACTCCTCTGCCGTACTGTTCCAAATGGCCACAAATCCACTTTCCTTCCCTCTGTCTTTTAGTCGCTCTGCATCTGGCAGGTGGCTGGGCCAATCAACCATAACATACCTCCTCAAGTCGGGAGACATGGTTGCCTTTAAATGTTCTGACAGTACGAGCTCTTGCATTCCCTCAAAAGTTTTTGCCAGTCCTGACAACTCCCTCCAACGAGCAAGATAATTCCTCAACCTTTCCGCAAACTGGGGGAAACTCTCTTCCTTCTCCGGCCAGCTCTCCCTGAACATTGTTTGGCACTTTCATGGGGTCCACTGGAATCTTTGTAACAAAGCGTTCCATAGGGCTTCAAAGTTATTCTGGTCATCGATGAGCATCTTGCTGTAGATGTCATACGCCTGACCTTTCGGGGACTGCAATAACTTTAGACACCAAAGACTTCCATCCAAATCATATGTCGTCGCCATGCTTTCAAATTTCTCCAAAAACACATCTATTTTCTCATTCCCACTAGGAAAAGAGTCAAATGGGAAATTCATGGCTGCCACCTGGGGCCCTCCGTTTCCTGAGGGGTCTGCCGCCCCAGCTCTGGGGGAATCTCCATTCCCCGAACTGTCCTCCGAGGCTTTACTTTAGAGTTCCAGAGAACGCATGGCAAGTTCATGTTGTCTCTCTGCTGCCCTTTCCTCTTTATCTGCTTCCATTTTCCGAAGTTCTATCTCAGCCTGCTGGGCCCTTTCCTCTTTCTCTGCAGCGGCTGCCCTTTGCCTTTCCTCGGCTTCCATTTTCCGAAGTTCTATCTCGGCCTGCTGGGCCCTTTCCTCTTTCTCTGCGGTGGCTGCCCGTTGCCTTTCCTCAGCTTCCATTTTCCGAAGTTCTATCTCGGCCTGCCGGGCCCTTTCCTCTTTCTCTGCTTGCCTATCGGTTTCCCTTTGTATGTAGGCCTTAGTCTCGGCCTCATCCATTCTCATCTCTTTAGCTGCCTCATTCCAGGCAGTTAATAACTTGACCAATTCAGCCATCTTCTCTGGAAAATCTGCAGTAACTCACAATTACAGAGAAGGACCGTAAGAAAAAGAAAAACTTTACCCGTTACCTACTAGGAATTACTCCCTCTATAACCGCTGTCTCTAAAAACCCGAACTCAGACTCGCGCCAAATCTGAGTAATCACTGCCACCTGAAAAGAACAATTTGATTATGAAGCTACCCTAAAACCTGGAATTACTTTCCTGTGTAAAAGTCTGTTTGTTCGTGTTAAAGTGTCATAGAGTGGGCGTGTCGTTTTTGTCACCTGGACAGTTAAATGTTGCGGTGAATATCTGGGTCACCAGCATGAGACGCTGTCAGGGTGTAATGAAGACACTCACACACAAACAGCATACATGTATTCAGGCGTGTAGTACTTGTAATATCATGTGGGATGATGTGGTAAGTGTGGGTGTAGGCGAATGCATCTAGGCTCTTGGACAGCTGCACACTGAACCCACTCACCCACATGCAGAAGTCAGTGAAGGTAGGTAATGCTGCTGACGTTTCACAATATTTATTATACGATGTTTCATAGTATGGATGACACAGTCAATGGCATAATAATCATGGACATTTTAGGATGGTAATTGTAGTTAACCCTTTGCATCAGCTCAGATACATGGTGCCAACAATAATGAATTGTCAATCTACTTTCTGCTTTCATCTACTGAAGTTCTGGTACCCTGACAGAACCCGTCAGGTACCCCTCTGCAAATATACCGCACGGGAAGGGCGGTTTCAATGGCCTAACAAAAGGCTATGACTTTTTCTGGCATCACATGCCAGGCACTTCTTCTCATGAAGAATAAAGGCCGTAACCACGGACCTTTATGGCGACAGCATCAGGCCGCAAGTAGCGGACCTCAAATATTAGGTAACCTTGGTGTTTTAACTTTTCGTGTACATATTCCTGCCAATCCTCTACTAAAGTAGATAAGTTTATCTGGGCTCTAATGTTCAAAAGACGCTTGGTCTTAGCTCCCGTATCAGGCACCAACAATGGGGCTCTATATAATATATCAGCTGTGAGCTCTGTTCAACATGTCGCCGAAATGTATTTCTATACTCTAGGCATACGAAAGATCATAAATGACTTTATTACCTTTGTTAAGAATCCTAGAAAAACACTAAACACCACACTGCCATTCCTGGCATACAGAATGAACTGGGGAAGGAAAGATGACATCTCAGTCATACAATTAACTTCCGAATCCCCGAAAAAGATGGCAAGGAAAATCTTCGGACCTCTGTCCGATCACAACGCCCAGGGTACACTCGTACAAGACGGAAGTCCCGGTCTTTGTGCCAAAAACCTGCGCATGTGCAAACAGCACAGACCTGAGCGAAACTTAAACACAAGACCAGGGCGTTTCCTCAAGCGAGAGGCAAAGCCACTCCGTATATGGTCATGTGAATAGTAACTTAAGACATGCCAGCAATTTAAGACAGCTCAACATAAGACAAGGGGAAGATAACCAGGAATCAATCCTGTCATTAACGTAAATCACCAGTTCCCTTTCTTAGACTATCAAAATAATTAAACAGGTTGATGTCTTTAATATATATATGCTAAATAGACAGCAACACCTGCTAGAGAAAAAATTTTCGGTTAGCCATCAATTACCTCTATGTCATCTAAAACCTAAATACAACTACAATAATCTATAATGAATGCACCCTGTGGAAAAAACTTATGACTGGATCAGTTGTAACAGCTCAGAGTCTATGGGTAAAATAAAGAAAATCTATTCTCAGAGAACTTCCTATCGAAAAAAATCTGTGAATCTTCAGACAAGATCACAGAAATGAATCGAAGACGATAGCCACCCACTTGTCACAAAGTGGATTTAAGTTTAGAGTTTGTCTGAGTATGGAGACAAGACACTAGTATGATAAAGTCTGAGAAGATAGATTTTGTATGAGAAATGACAGTGACTGTGGAAAGATGAGACTTATAGCTTCGAGGGTGAGAACCTAGATTGACTCTCCCTCGCCACTCGCGACTTAGTTAAGAGCTATTGACTCACCACCTCTGACTACTATAAAGGAGATAAGGTTTTCACTAAACGTCCACAGACACAACTATACAGACAAGCATGTACGTACAGTATAGTTATAGAGAAACTTATCCTGTGTACATTTTATAGTTTATTAAACAACAAAATAAATAACACATCAAAATAAATAACGTGCGAGGCCGCACACCTGAAAAGAACCAAAACAATTAAAATGATAGACAATATAAACCAACAAGGCCACCATCTCTTTCAACCTGCAGGGAAGAAAGTTAAGTATTCAACAAAAGAATCTACTTGGTAGGGGTCTCTAACTTAAGAGCCACCGCTCCTACCTATCCTAGTATTATTATTAAATCTAACCCACCATCCGGCTGCAGACGTATAACTAACTGTCTACACCCATATGAATGCACTGTCTGATGTCCTACACAGATAACACCTGTACCACAAGCACTGATCCACTAACGGACTCTTCAGTGCTAACTCAGAGGCTGTCCTCTACTCGATCTATCTGCCTCTCTATCTTCTATCTCTCCTCTGCTTCTGCTCAGTGTCTCTCTGACACTCCCGTCTTCTGCTGAGTGGCATCTCCGTTACGCCCCTCCTCTCGTTAGCATTTGGAAAATGAATGTTGACCCTCTCTCCTGTTCCTGACTACTGCAACTGATGACTTTGGTATGTAGAACGAGGTACTTGACTCGGGTTTGTAAATGCTTCACTGCTGATGAACCTTATTTCAACTGCCCAGTTAACCTCTTCGGGTTTAGAACGAACGACTTTATTATGGTCGTGTAAAACCAACAACACCCGGCCTCGCACCGATTTGGTGTGTTATAACGAGCTAAGAGCTCCGGATTTTAAGAAATCCGCTCCTGCTGAAGGATGTACTTCACTGCATGAGACCTTCTTTCTTTTACTGGTGCAGACGTACTGACGTCGGTAAAAACCATGTCACCAGCTCTCTTTACCTCTGTCGATGTCTAGAACCTTCTACTCCTGAGAAGGCAAGTCAGCTTGTTAAGTTGTAGGGCAGGTTACACCTTCCCTATGTGCCGTGAAAATGCTGTGAACAAAAAGATAACCACCTCTGTACAACAAATTCAAACCATTCTCATCCCTAACATATAACCACCTTAAATTAATACAACTCCCCTACACAAATCTACGCAAGCGATAACAAATATTCCTACCCAAAGGTCAAACTAATTTTTCCATCTCCTTCCCCCACCTCAACGTAAATATCTGTCTGGTAGGAAAACCCCCAGACACCAGCTGACCCAATCTGTTACGCTAGTCTAGCCTCAGCGTCAAAACATTTGCTTTGTTGAAGCGAAAACATTTCCTGGTATAATTCCCTAGGCCCTACTTTTAACAACTGACCCGGGAAGGTTGTCAATTAAACACAATATTTATATACACCACCTAGGTAATATTAACTCCTGTCTTTGTAATATAAAAATTCACTTCTCAGTAATATTAATTACATCTCTTACAACCCAGTCTCCTGACTACACAACAATTTAATACACAATTAAATAAAATACACAAATATGCTCGCATATATACACTGCAATTATCATAATCAAAATGCGGTTATACAGCCTTTATAATTACATATTACAAAGCCCCCGTTTATCTTAGCGCTTATTCTTTTACAGTTGATATCTCAAAGCCGCTACACACTCCTAGATACTGATACTTATCATAGAAAAAAAATTATATGCACAACTTACATTTTTATTATAAGATCGCAATTGATGGCACTTCTGTCTAATAAATTTAATTTAACTCCCAGAAGAAACTACTTTCACGTGCTAAGATCTATTATGAAACGAACTATCTACAATGCTAATTAAGTTATGGACACATACCCAAATTATCGAAATTTCTCACAAAGAGCAAACGATATGATGTCGTTTTCCACGGCAGAAAATTATGAAACCAGAGAGACTGCTAAAGACTACAACGCTGTTATTTATCATAGAAAACTGACGCTATAACCCACGCCATGAGTCATTGTGTGGCGTCCCTCTGGGGCCGCCCTAGACCAATAATATTGCTGCAATTTAATAAAGTCTGACCTCGGCCAATGATATCGTAAACCAGCTCATGACTCATGTTTATTCTGCTCACGTGCATCTTATTGCGTCACGTTAGATAAGGTTTTCTGACCGTTCGCGTTACAAAAATAAATTTGGTTGGTTATAGCATTTGGTCTACGTACCTGGGTCATGGTTCTACCTCCACCCCCGTCTAAACCCAGATAGGTGTTCCTAACGTCGGAAAATTTTACCCAGCCTAATAAAATAACTCAAACGCCTAATAAAATAAAATGCACGCAATTACTTACAGAGAGAAGAGGACTGGGGCAAAATTGAAATTAAAACCCACAGTAACTCCTCATAATTAAACGCAATTAATACATGGAGACGAAGAAAGGGGCCCGTTGAAAATAAAATCACAGTAACTTCTCACAAACATGCATGAGGGAGCAGTAAGCATATTCTTTGTTTCCTCAGAGACCCCTGGGAAACTACACATGGGTCTGTGAACATTCTTCCTAGGTATTTCTTCTTCTTCATTCTCCCTCTGATGTCAACTTGAATATGTTCAAAGGAAGCAATGGTCAGTGTGAGGCTGTTGACATTTCCGTAGAACTTTTCTAGGAATGGCACTGGTGATGGCCATATGCGTTGAGTGCTTTGAGTTATATGATCTAGGAGTTGTTGACTTGGCTGTTGAGTGAGCTTGTATAGCGGCTGACCTTCATTGATTTAATTGATTCTGTTTTTCAGATATCTTGATCTTAATATTGTATCTCTTACATGCTGTACACTGATTCTGTTAGCAGAAGTTTTAAGATTTGCCCACCTGTACAGAATGCGTCACTTGTTTGGTGCAGGTTATTTGTTTTATCACCAGGCATCAACATGTACCACCACTTCTGTGACTTTGTCAACCTTTATGCATCTCAGCACATCAACAACTCATTCGACACTGATGTCAATATCATCATGTGGGATACGGTAAGCCTGACACTTTTATCAACATTTTCATATACGATATGGTAAGTACTTGTCAATATTGTTCATATCTCATTAGTCGGTTATGTTTGTTTGATGCTTAACCTTTAGCATGCTGCATTAGAAATTTCGGAAATGTGCCCTGCCACTGCATTCTCTTTCACAACACCCCGTTTTTATAGTGGGCGACTTGTAACGTCTATAGTTTTTTTTGTTTCTTGGTCAATTGCTATCATTTTTGGAATTTATATAACTAAATGAATGATGAATCTGATGATATAAAATTTGTTTGTGTACATGTTAGATGTGATAGGAAGAGAGGAATGGAAAGATGAAAAAAAACGATTAAAAAATTTTTAAAAATAAAAAAAAATTTTTTTTAATTAAAAATTTTTTTTTTAAATAAAAAAAACAAACCAACAAACGAAGAGTCCTTATCCCTTGCATCTCAATGAAAATCATTTGACCAATACAAATCAAATGACGATCTTTTCGTTACACCCATCATCAGTAGCAAAGCAACAAACGCCCTCGTCAGCAGTGACATTCGGCCGTAACCCTAAATCTTTCCCACAAACCTAAATCTAACCCCTAAAATTAGACATACTAGCAATGACATTCTACTTTCATTTCCATCTCTGCCATCACTCATATTCTGAGAACCGATATTAGCGCTAATAAAGACAAAAATCTCCTCGTCCTCGCATCGGAGTCAGAATCCATTAAAATTTGAGCGAAAATGGCCGCGTGTTCGATGCCGATTGATTTCGATTAAAAAAATTCACAGAAAATAAACGAGAATACACCCATCACTAAATAAAGATCGGAAATGGAAGGTAACTCTCTCGCAAATAACATTAAAACTTAACATCCGGGGCTGATATCACATGTGCACAATTCCTAATGCTAGAAACCGACGATCTCCGAAGGTGACTTAAGTCGCCTGCAGCTGGGAGAACATAGGTTTCTACGGGTGACTTAAGTCGCCGGCAGCATGCTAAAGGTTGCTGTTAAAATAAATTGTTATATATTTTTTTAACGCTTAAAACACTAGTGAAACAAGGCAGGCAGTGGTTCTTGCTGTGACACCTCTGTTGTGTGTGTGTGGGGGGGGGACAAAATAAATCACTTTTACCACTTCCTATTTCACATTCACTGTCAACTAGTACTTCAGTTGCACAGAGAACTGACATAAATGAAGAAATATTGCAAAACGCTCTCTCCAGTGTCATTTATATAATCGCTCGAACATTCTTTTCAGTGCACATGGAACAATAGCTGGCATGCAAAATCAAGCTGATATTATATAACAACTGGCTTTAGGAAACAGCTTACACTATAATATCCACATAATGGCTTCTGAAATATGCTGGCATAACTGAGACACTAGGCCAGAACTTTCTGACATTTTCTATAATGGGGGATACAGTTTATGCCCAGAACACAGCTTATCAGTCCAACTTCGAATGACAATCTGGCCCAAAATCAGACTAAACATTTTGTCCTTCCAACTGTATTCACCTTTAATGAACTAACCAGAATATCACTCACATTCAAAACATAACACTTCCCCCAAAATAATTTCAGACTCGCCAACATCTTGAATACTGCATCCGACACTTGAATAACGTTCCTGCTATCAACTGACTTCACTTAGTGGTCACAAGTCACTCCATCCTTCGATCACACCCAGTGACAAGTACGCAAACTACTAAAATAGTTTTTGATGCTTGAAACTTTGCATCAACTGCTAGCAGTAGTTTTTTTTATGTTTGTTTGATCTTAACACCCTTTATCAACTTGTCCAAAGTTTGTTATGTCTTTTTTATGTTTAACACACTATGTCAGCTTTTATAGTGAGTAAATGTCCCTTTTTAATCACTCTTTAAAGAACATGGAAACACTGTTGGGTTGACTGTCGACCCGGAAGCCTACGCCCAAAGCAATTTATGTGCTGATGCTACAGTGGTTTCTGTAGCAATTTGTTTTTGCTCATGCTAGCCCATGCAATAAACCTTTTATGGGTTTGCCTGGTGTCACGAAAGTGTTTTATGTTTATAGAGTGTGCCTGAATGAAAGCAAGACCCTAGTATGAGAAAGTCTGAGAAAATAGAATTTAGATGAAAATGACATGCCTGTGGACAGACAGCGGACTATTGGCTCAAGGGATAGAACCAGGATTTGAATCTCCCCTTGCCGCTTCGTGACTTGAGACTGGCTATAGTCCTCGCCTTCTCTAAACTTCCTTTAAATACAAGGAGATAAGGTGTATAAATATGACCACAAACACCACTATACAGACAACATAGAGTATGTATAGTAAAGAATTAGAAGCTGATCCAGTAAATAATATATGTATATATATTTATTTACAGACAAGAAAAAACATTAAATGGCATCATACGTCATCAAGTCAGTCGATAGCAGTGCACACTGTTGCACGGCCTGGAAAAAACCAAAGTAACAATTAAATTGAGAGACACGAGAGACAAAAAAAAAAACCTCCAATCACATTCACTCTTCCTGTCACCCTGCTGAGGAACAATAAAAATGGTTAGTGATTTAAACCAAAATCTAATTTGGTGGGGCTGACAACTTTTAGCCTCCACTCTCTAACACTAATAAATTTCTACTGCCTTAGTCCTGGTGACTTCTTCCTCAAACCGAAACGCTACACAGCTTTCTACTTGTTAGGCGATATGCGCCGATAACTACACCACAAGAAATGCTAAAAAATAATAGACTTGGTTTTTCGAAACGCAGACTCAGTGTCTATCCGTCCAATGGATACTGAAACAGACCCTACTGGTCCTGTCTATTTTCTCCCTCCGTCTCTCTCGTGGTCTCAGTGTCTCGATCTAACACTCGAGGACTGATGATGCGGGTGTCTCCGCTACTCTCTTCTCTACTATCAGGACCCAGGGATGTTAACCCTCTCCTGTTCCCTGCTCCTGAATTTCGGTGCTTGATTTACTGTCGAAATCCTCACTGCCGCTGAATAATTTCCCTCTTTTAACCCGCTCCGGAGTTAGAGGAAAAAATAAATAACAAAAAAAAAAAAAAAAACACAGCCTTGATTTCAGGCTGTTACAAAAATGAAACCATATCTCTCCCGGCCACACTGCCGTTGCTAGAGACTATAATAGCGATGCTCTCGGCTGTATGATAAATAAGCCTCGGTCCAGCTGAAGCATAGGGACTTCACTGCCAGAGACCATAGGGTAATTTTCTTTTGCTCCTGACGATACTCGAGTACTCTGACCCTGAGATATGTCTTTTGCCGTGGATATTTTATTTGACAAAATTATGCTCCCCACTGTTTTCGCCGAGACTCGCTGAAATTAAAAGAAACAGCGACTCATGTACACCCACTCTAAAATCGCTTATCTCTAACAATATACGATACAATAAAATAATTTCTATTACACGTGTCTCACTTCCATCTCACTCCTTCTTCTATTCCCCTTCTCTCGTTCTTCACGTAATACATGAAATACTATTATCCCACGTGGCACTAAAATCACACTTATCCTCCCCTTCTCTCGTTCTTCTCACAATACATAAAATACCACCATCACACGTGGCCTCTTCATCCCCCCTCCTTCTACTAAAATCTGCCAGGTAAAATAAACAAAACCTCCCGACACCGTCTGGACACGTTTAACATGGCCGTTACGCATGGCCGATCACGTGTTCAAAACTTGACAAAAAATAGGGAAATCCTTTTACCCATTAACACAGGAGTTTCCCCGGCTTACTCCTATTAAAATTAAATCTCGCCCTAGGAATAGTTCCCTCCCCTACGCTGTATCATTCCTTTCCAACGTAAATCTGCACCCTCTGACAATATTTCTAACCTTTTTACGGCTCAGACACACTCACGAACCCACCAGGGATTTCCCCATAAATTTACATTAGAAAATATACAGGAAATAAATGGGGGTTTCCCAATATTCTACCATTAGGCACAAGCACACGTGTCTCTCATAACTTCACACTCTCCGATCTACTGCCAAAAAATCCTAAAAAGACTTATGCACACTTTTTAACGTTTACATCATTCTTACAAAGATAATAAATTAATGGCGCAACCGTTTTGAAACTTTAAGTTAATGTCCTCCCACTGTCTTAACTTACGGGCCGAGATTTCTCAAAGACCCCACTAATAAGTAAAAACGATTAATTAAAATAGGTACATACCAATTTTATCGCGGTTTTTCCCCCAATGGAGACGATAATTGCGAAGTCTTGCGGCTGACACTTATTTTTCATAGAGACCGAATCCCGTTTTCTGTCTCTCATTATATACAAGAGAATCCGCCCACGCGTCCTTCCCGTCCTACACAAATCGCGGACCAATGGGAGCGCTAGGAAAAATCAATACTAGCCACCTTTGCAAATCCCGCGTGGCTTAAAGTTGCGTCACGTCCTGTGACGGCCGCGTGTTTCCGGACCGTGATACCGTGGTGTCTCAGGAAAATTGCGGTCACATTACGAGATGGTCTCGTGCCTCTGACGCGTCATACAGGAGTGCCCGAAAATATCGATTTTCGTAATTAAACAATGAAATCTTACGGGAATCGCGAAAAAAATTCAGAAGGGGGTAAAACTGGCCGAGTGCTAGAATTTAAATATAAACCTACCACCATAAAATGAACCCATATAAATTACCTCCTCAAAATTACCAAACACGATATATTCACATGAGAAGAACCAAGGCAAACCCCATATAATTACAAAGAGAAGAGAGAAATGGTGTAAAAACTCAAAACAGAACCACAGAATCGGGCCGGAAATACAAAAATAGACGACAGAATCGGGCCGGTTGGAATTCAGAATTACAGTGTAGCGTCACATAAGTCCCCCCTTTCAAGTACGGGAATCCGTGCTAAATCACTGAAATCTCTGGAATTCATACTGGTCCGTATCTAGATCTACATCCCGATCTAATCACTATCATAATTAGGATTGTCATACAGGCCCATTTCCATATCCTTGAAAATCTGTGCCAGCACTGGATTGTGATGGTCACGCCTGGTGATTTCCTCCTGGCGACTGCAACTTGTCTGGTCGCCCTTCCTCCTCCCTCTCATGTGTTTCCTTCGCCCACGAATTTTCCTGGCGGCGCGTGGTAAATAATTATTACCAGCTGGTGCGACCTCCCAGTATTTAGAAACAGATTGACTGGCTTGGCCAGGCATCGCCGTAACAGGGCGTAACTGTTTGCGGTTGTCTGAAGAACCGTGCACATGTTCCTTCTTGTCAGTATTTCCCTCCCTTGAGAGATGTAATACCATCGGGGGCCTAATTCCCGACGACAAAGAAGATGCTTCTGAAGTAAGAGGCGTCACCGCTGTTTGACCTTTTGGCTGAACAGGGCTGACAGGCGAATACGCCTCTGTAAATAACATTCCACTGTCTTTAGAGGCGTCTCTCCTCCTCATAGCAAGACAAGGATGGTTGAGCTCCCATGGGGCTCCGTGAATTTGGGGCTTTCCCCTTTCACTTTTCTGGCCTGCAGTAGGCCCCCTTGCATTAGCAAGGATCGGTGTGGTTGGGTTTCCCAAAACTAAGTAAGGTGTTCCCAGGATGAAATCATGTGCTGGCTGTGCCATTACAGCTGCCTTGATGGTGCCAGACACAAACTTGCATTTCACCTCAATATTGGCTACAGGCAGACGCTGTGAGATCCCTCTTCTCAAAATTCCACCAATCTCAACTATTTCTCCTGTCCATTGCCCTGGTTTCACCAAATGATGAGCGATGATACTGGGGTAAGTAAGCCCGCTGTCAAACAAACACGTAGTGGCTGTCCCATTCACTACGGGTGGTCCACTGTTAGAGAACAACTTCTCTGCCTGGACTGGTTCCCATTTATTCCCTTTAGTCCATCTCACCGGCTTTAAACAAGCTGCATGATGAGCTGGGGGTTTGTTCATGCACCGGGATGTCCAGTGGGAAGTGGTTCTGCAATTCTGACAATACCTCTCATTATCTCCCCTGTTCCTAGCGGATTCCTGAGATGGTGTTGTCGGTGCTCTGTTATGCTGCTGGGGGCGCAAGTTATAACCAGAATGAGGCTCCTTGCGAGACGGCCCTGGTTGCTGATGAGCTGGTGAAGTAGCTGACTGTGATGACGAAGCTCCTTTGTCTGGGGCTTGCAGGTCTGGGTTTTTCCGTTTCTGTCCCAGTACTTCGGCCTGTGCTGTCTGGAACCTTTCAGCGAACATGATAATCTGATCGAGTTGCTGGGCACCCTGCTCTGCCAGATACCGCCTCAAGTCGGGTGACATGTTTGCCTTAATTTGTTCACACAGAACTAACTCCTCCAACCCTTCAAAAGTTTTTGCCAGTCCTGACAGTTCCCTCCACCGGGTTAGGTAATTTCTCACCCGCTCTGCAAACTGTGCGAAACTCTCTCCCTTCTCCGGTCTGCTCTCCCTGAACATGGTTTGGCATTTCCGGGGTGTCCACTGAAACCTTTGTAATAAAGCGTTTCGCAGTGCCTCGAAGTTGTTCTGATCATCTATGAGCATCTTGTTGTAAACTTCATATGCATGACCTTTGAGGTATTGTGATAATTTTAGACACCACAAACTCTCATCCAACCCGTATGCCTTTGCCATTCTTTGAAATTTTTCCAAAAACACGTCAATCTTTTCATTCCCATTAGGGAACGAGTCATATGGGAAGCTCATGGCTGCCATCCGGGGCCCTCCGTTTCCTGAGGTGTCGGTTGCTCCTGCTCCGGGTGAATCGCCATTAGCTGAACTGCCCTCCGAAGCTCGGTACTGCAGTTCCAGAGAACGCAGGGCAAGTTCATGCTGTCTCTCCGCTGCCTTCTCCCTCTCCTGTGCTTCCAATTTCCGAAGTTCCATCTCAGCCTGCCTCTCCGCTGCTTTTGCGGCGGCTATCCTTTCCTCTTTCGCTGCTTCTGCGGCGGCTGTCCTTTGCCTTTCCTCAATTTCTGCGGCGGCTATCCTTTCCTCCTTCGCTGCTTCGGTGGCGGCTATCCTTTCCTCCTTCGCTGCTTCGGCGGCGGCTATCCTTTGCCTTTCCTCAAGTTCTGCGGCGGCTATCCTTTGCCTTTCCTCAAGTTCCCGTTGATTATGCCTATCATTTTCTCTGATCATGTAGGCTTTCGTCTCCTCTTTATCCATTCCCATGTCCTGGGCAGCGTCGCGCCAGGCAGCTCGTAACTTGGCCATATCCGGCATCTTACCTGTAAACTGCTGTAAGTTCACAACTGACAGAAAATGACAGAAAGGAGAACAAAAGGAAGGAACTACCTGTTATGTAATAGGAAGTATTCCTCCTATAACTGATGTCCCAAAAACCCGAACTCAGACTAGCGTCAAGTCTGAACAATAACCTGAAAACATTTTTTTTTAACAAGCTACCAAAACCCGAAATTACTTTCCTGTTAAAGAAAAATATGTCGGTATGCCATCAATTACCTTTATGTCCATATACATTCAAAAATACCACATAAAATCTACTAGACTGCAACCTGTGGAAAACCTATAACTGGATCAGTTCTAATAGCTCAAGTCTAGGGGATATTTAAAGAAATTCTATTCTCAGAAAACTTTCTAGAGACACTCTATGAATCTAGATCACAAAATTGATCTCCACAGAATGATCCACCGGACGATTGCCGCCCACATTGTCACGAAGTGGTTTTATGTTTATAGAGTGTGCCTGAATGAAAGCAAGACACCTAGTATGAGAGGGTCTGAGAAAATAGAATTTAAGATGAAAATGACATGCCTGTGGACAGACGCGACTATTGGCTCAAGGGATAGAAACCAGGATTTGAATCTCCCCTTGCCGCTTCGTGACTTGAGACTGGCTATAGTCTCGCCCTCCTCTAACTTCCTTTAAATACAAGGAGATAAGTTGTAATAAATACGACCACAAACACCACTATACAGACACATAGAGTAAGTATAGTAAAGAATAGAAGCTGATCCAGTAAATAATATATGTATATATTTATTTACAGACAAGAAAAACATAAAATGGCATCATACGTCATCAAGTCAGTCGATAGCGTGCACTGTTGCACGGCCTGGGAAAAACCAAAAAGTTAACAATTAAATTGAGAGACACGAGAGACAAAAAAAAAACCTCAATCACATTCACTCTTCCTGTCACCCTGCTGAGGAACAATAAAAAATGGTTAGTGATTTAAACCAAATCTAATTTGGTGGGGCTGACAACTGTTTTAGCCTCCACTCTCTAACACTAATAAATTTCTTACTGCCTTAGTCCCCTGGTGACTTTCTTCCTCAACGAAACGCTACACAGCTTTTTCTACTTGTTAGGCGATATGCGCCGATAACTACACCACAAGAAATGCTAAAATAATAGACTTGGTTTTTCGAACGCAGACTCAGTGTCTATCCGTCCAATGGATACTGAACAGACCCTACTGGTCCTGTCTATTTTCTCCCTCCGTCTCTCTCGTGGTCTCAGTGTCTCTCTAAACACTCGAGGACTGATGACGCGGCGTCTCCGCTACTCTCTTTCTCTACTATCAGGACCCAGGGATGTTAACCCTCTCCCCTGCTCCTGAATTCGGTGCTTGATTTTACTGTCAAAATCCTCAACTGCCGCTGAATAATTTCCCTCTTTTTAACCCGCTCCGGAGTTAGAGGGAAAAAATAAACACAGCCTTGATTTCAGGCTGTACAAAATGAAACTAGTCTCCCGGCCACCTGCCGTTGCTAGAGACTATAATAGCGATGCTCTCGGCTGTATGATAAATAAGCCTCGGTCCAGCTGAAGCATAGGGACTTCACTGCCAGAGACCATAGGGTAATTTTCTTTTGCTCCTGACGATACTCGAGTAACTTGACCCTGAGATATGTTTTTTTGCCGTGGATAATTTTATTTGACAAAATTATGCTCCCCACTGTTTCGCCGAGACTCGCTGAAATTAAAAGAAACAGCGACTTCATGTACACCCACTCTAAAATCGCTTATCTCTAACATATACGATACATAAAATAATTCTATACACGTGTCACTTCCATCTCACTCCTTCTTCTATTTCCCCTCTCGTTCTTTCACATAATACATGAAATACTATTATCCCACGTGGCACTAAAATCACACTTATCCTCCCCCTTCTCTCGTTCTTCACACAATACATATAAATACCACTATCCCCACACTGGCCTCTTCATCCCCCCTCCTTCTACTAAAATCTGCCAGGTAAAATAAACAAAAAACTCCCGACACCGTCTGACACGTTACATGGCCGTTACGCATGCCGATACACGTGTTCGTTAAACATTTTCAAATCCTTTGACAAAAATAGTTCGGGCGGAAATCCTTTTACCCATTAACACAGGAGTTTCCCCGGCTTACTCCTATTAAAATTAAATCTAAAATTTTGTATAGGAATAGTTTCCTCCCCTAAGCAGTATAATTCATTTACAATGTAAATCTGAACCCTCCGACAATATTTCTCACATTTTTAAGGCTCAGAAAAATTAACGAACACACCAGGGATTTCCCCATAAATTTACATTAGTAAATATACAGAAATAAATGGTGGGTTTCCCAATATTTCTACAATTAGGAGCACACGTGTTTCTCATAACTTCACACGCTCCGATCTACTGCTAAAAAAAAATCCTAAAAGGCCTTATGCACACTTTTTAACGTTTACATCGTTCTACAAAGATAATAATTAATGGCGCTTACCGTTTTAAAACTTAAAAAGTTAATGTCTCCCACTGACTTAACTTACGGGCCGAGATTTCTCAAAGACCCCACTAATAAGTAAAACGATTAATAAAATAGGTACATACCAAATTATCGCTGGTTTTTTTCCCCCAATGGAGACGATAATTGTGAAGTCTTGCGGCTGACAACACTTATTTTTCATAGAGAACCGAATCCCCGTTTTCTCTGTCTCATTATATACAAGAGAAACCGCCCACGCGTCTTCCCGTCCTACACAAATCGCGGACCAATGGTAGTGCTAGGAAAAATCAATACTAGCAACCTTGACAAATCCCGCGTGGCTTAAAATTGCGTCACGTCCTGTTGACGCCCCGCGTGTTTCCGGACTCGTGCTATACCGCGTGTCAGGAAAATTGCGTCACATTACGAGATGGTCTCGTGCCTCTGACGCGTCATACAGGAGTGCCTGAAAATATCGATTTTCGTAAACAATGAAATCTACGGGAATCGCGAAAAATTCAGAAGAGGGTAAAACTGATGCTAGAATAAAATAAACCTACCATCATAAAACGAACCCATTTAAATTACCTCCTCAAAATTACCAAACACGATATATTCACATGAGAAGAACCAAGGCAAACCCCATATAATTACAAAAGAGAAGAGAAATGGTGAAACTCAAAACAGAACCACAGAATCGGGCCGGAAATACAAAAATAGACGACAGAATCGGGCCGGTTGGAATTCAGAATTACAGTGTAGCGTCACACCTGGTGGGAACATTGGTCCTGATATTTATTTCCTTCCCCAGAGGCCCTAGGAAGTACACATGGTAACTTTTACATGATGTGGTGATATTTGTTTGATGTTTAACATTTTACATCAGCTTTGACATTGATTATTATTTGATGATACATATTTAATGTTTGACAGTAGTACTAAGTTTCAGCGTTCACCGTATTTGGTTATATTTATGTGATGTTTAACACATTGTATCGGCGTTTACATTTACATAAGTTGGCTGTTTAATACTCTACATTTTTATCTACGTTTTAACACACTATATCATTCTTTCATTACACTTCAGCCCCCATCCAGGAAAATAGGTAAGTAAGGGTAAAGGACCCCATTTCACGCCCATTGAGGCATATTTGGAATATGGTGTTAGCCCCATATTTTCTTGACCATCGACACACTAGGGGTGATGTGGTCAACATCATGCCCCCTGGAGAATAGGCATTCAGCAAATGTATACCAAATCCTCCTGTCCAGTGCCATCAGCTCAAGGTCTTTCCCTTTCTCTTCTGTCTCCTGTTCTCTTCTCCATGTGTGTTTTCAGTCTACTTCTGTTACCCGGGAAGATTCTAGAGCAAAGGCTGCCTTGTAATGCTGTCAACAGTTTCCTCAACATTTGTCCTATCCACTGCCAGGGTCTTCTTCTCATCTTTTATTCTGCTGGCACCTGACTGGTTCTTGTCATTAGTTCCACATAGGTGATCTTGTCATACCATGCACACACGCTCAGATTTTTTTTTTGTTTAAATTATGATCAGAATTTGACAAGTAATAAACCATTTTTACTCCCAGGGGGTAGCAAATATTGATGTCACCTCATTATTAAATAATTTCTGGATAATACTGAATATTTTTCTGGAATATATTCACAGAGCCCTATGCCATATGGGGATTTTTTTTCAGTCTGACTTGGAAAGCGTTTACAGATCATCCAGTTATACCCTTGAAGGATTTATGGGATGGGAAAAAGGTAACTTTTTAGTCTTATAAATTACATGATTTGCACTTCTGCTTATATGGTTTTAGACCTTACTACTGAAGTGTTTTTGGGAGTGTACACCTTTTCCGTCCTGTCTAATTTACTAATATTTATTGCAATGTCGAGGCAATGGGAGCAACTCCATTTTCTAACATAGTGCCTGTCTAAAAAAAAAATTTTATTAAACAAAAACTAACTGAACTAAAATTATGTTTATTAGTCTTTTAAATACACAGAATTGATCATGTATCATCTGCGGCATTCTTAATAACTGTATACATTATGCAATGACACTTTCATTAATGCGGGGAGAGGGGGAAAAAAAAACAAAATTTTTTAACTTTTTGTTGTGCTAATTTATTTACTGCAAAAGATATAAAACATTCATATTTTTTTATAATGTAACAGAAACTAGATTCGTGACGTGATGAACAGAACCAGATTCATTGCAAAAAATGAATTTCTGCACATTGGGCCAAGCCATAAACAGTCTCTGCATAATTCCTAGAGAAGATATGTTTTATTTTGTTCTTTGAGAAAATAAAACAGTTAATCCTAATATCCCAGACCCAAGGGTCTTTTATGTTTGGACGAATGTGCCCTAAATATAACTGACTAGGTTGAAACGGGAGGGCGTCTCCGCCAAAAACCGAGGCAAACTTTTATTTAAAAAAAAAATAAAAATCTGGGTTTTTTTTTTTTTTTTTTTTTGCATATGCATTAGCGGTAAGTTGCTTTTTTTACTACTGCTTTTCTCCTTGTTTGTATTGCGCCCATCTGGTAAAATTTCCTTGGTCATAAACCCTTGGTCCATAAACAAAACTGAATTAAATCATAAGAGGCAGCATCTAGGTCTAGAGTTTGTTTTAGGTCCATGGTTTCCTACAAAGTCAAAATTTCAATGAAGTTGTTCTTTGGTTGACAAGTCTCTCTGTCTTTTGAATCGATCGTCAGTATCATTACTACTTTTTCATTAGATTTCAATTTTCATCAGTGCCGCTGTCACGAGTCTAACTTGGTTTCATATTCAATATCCCACACCAGATATTCAACGGCATCTTGAAGCATGAAATTTTGCACACTTTAAATATGGCATGTGCCCAATTGTATGCACCAAATTGCACTGCAACCGGCAAAATAATACGGCTGCTCTAAACCGTTGAAATGGAGCGTGTTAGCAACTTGCGTTATAAACAGCGAATTGTGATAGAATTTCTCGTTGCAGAGAAGGAAACTGTTGTGAATATTCACAAGCGTCTATGTGATGTGTATGGAAGTTTTGCAGTCGACAGGAGTACAGTCAGTCGCTGGTTCAGAGAATCAAAGAATCAGGAAGTGGAGATACGGAGCTGCTTGATCGGCCGCGCTGTGGACGTCCTGCCACAGCCACCAACGCAGAAATGTTGAAATGCGCTGAGGGCATTATTCTTACTGATAGGCGAATCACTACTCAACAATTGGCCTTACAGCTGTCAGTCAGCATTGGTAGTGCAAATGCAGTTATAAAAACTCTCGGATTTTCTAAGGTTTGCGCAAGATGGGGTTCCTCGAAGTCTCACAAATGACCACCGATTGCAAAGGAAAGCAATTTCTTCTGAATTGTTGGAGCGTTTCAATGCTGATGGAGAGAACTTTTTGGCTAAGATCGTTACAGGTGACGAAACCTGGGCACATCATTTTGAACCTGAGACAAAAAGACAGTCAATGGAGTGGCATCATCCGCAATCACCAAGAAGAAAGAAATTCAAGACAATTCCTTCAGCTGGAAAGGTCATGATCACTGTCTTTTGGGACATTGAAGGTGTGATTCTTGTGGACGTTATGCCAAGAGGAGAGACAATCAATTCGCAAGCTTACATTAAGACATTGAAAAAAAACTCAATCAACGTTTTCGCAGAGTTCGGCCGCACAAGAATCCAGCAGACCTGCTTCTCCTTCACGACAATGCGCGCCCTCACACAAGTCTGGCAACACGGGAAGCAATCACCAAATTGGGTTGGACTGTACTACCCCATCCACCCTATAGTCCCGATTTGGCACCCTCTGATTTTCATCTATTTGGTCCACTTAAAGATGCACTCCGTGGGACAAGGTTTGAAGATGATGAATGAGTGATTCATGCAGCGAAGAAATGGCTACATGATCAAGACAAAATCTGGTACGGGCTAGGAATACATGCACTTGTTTCGCGCTGGCATAAAGCCGTACAAGTTGATGATGGATTATGTTGAAACGCCCTCGTAGTTGATGTTATTCAAAAAAAAATTTATAGTTTTAGATTATAACCAGAAATAAAGGGGCAACCACGGATTAAAAAACAATGTAATTAAAAGATTGACCAAACAGTGCATATATTTTTTATATTAAAAAAATCAGAAGTTACAATTTAAAAATTAACACATTTAATTTATTAATAATAATAATAAAAACGTTGTTATTGTTAAAAGTTTAAAATCACTTTTTATAACACCACATGTCAAACGTGACCATGAACAAATGTTTCAGTGCGATCCTTGAGCTTTTTTTGAGGCACGTAGTTTTTTTTAAATCAGTTTCAAGTGCTGTAAGATACAGTCTCGCTTCTGGACCTGCATTCAGTTTACTACGGTATGTATTTTTTATAAAGGTATAAGAAGCGAAAGCCCTCTCCACCAGCTCAGTATTTGTAAATGGCAACAGAAACTTAAGCGCCTTGTCGGTCAGCTGTTTCATTATTCTTGCTGATGTCTCCCCAAAAGTTAATAAGGAATTTTCCTTTGAATTCAGCTATTAAGTAGTATCAGTCGAAAGTTCAATCAACTTCTCTTTTTTTTCGTTGATTGATAATGTGTGGCTGCTTGGAAATATTCTTCTTTCAAAGGATTTACAATCCAGTAGTTCTCTTTTCCAGGTTTCGGAAAGTACTTCTCGAAAGATAAGTTTTAGCCCTTTCAAGTGTTCAATTATTTTCTCGCTCATTTCCTGGGAGAGGTGCAGCTCGTTCTCAGATAGGGAAATTGTGCAGAGTTTTCAAATACCTCAGGCTGGCCTTTTTTCAATACACGACCTCCAAAAATCTAATTTTTTTTAATCATATGTTTCAATTTGTCTGAAAACATGGAAGATCGTTTTACTGAGCTATTCTGAAGTGCCAAATTTAGTTTGTTTATTTGTAGGTAATATATCCGACAAGTATGCAAGACTCTGAAGCCAATCACAGTAGTGTAACTTTGAAAGTAAAGTTGGGAAAGAATGGTCTTCAAAAAAAACGTTGGACTTTCATGTCTAAGTTCGAACAGACGGTGTAAGGACTTTACCACGAGAGAGCCACCTACTTCATCTCTCTTCACACAGTGCTTTGTAAAAGCCTCGAGTTTTGTGGACTTTGACTTTATAAAATTAACCACTTTCACAGCTTCATCAAGAACGACTTTTTAATTCACCCAGGAGGTGGTTTGATGCAAGGCTTTGCCTGTGGATGCAGCAGTGGGCTCAGGTTATATTGGGGGGCTACCTTCGTGACACGAGCGCGAAGACCGAGTAGCAACCTGACATAGACTTGGCTCCCCGTCAGTGCAAAGTCCACATACAATTAGACCAATTAATGTCCTTTTCTTTGAAATAAAAATCAAAAGCATGAAATATATCCTCACCTCTTGTAAGCCCTGACAAGGGGATGACAAAGCAAAAGGTTATTCTTCAACTTCATTGCTTTTCAAATACCTCACAATAACAAGCAAAACAGCGAAATTAGCAATATCTGCGCTTACGTCAACTTGAATACAAAGAATTCACTATTTTAATCCTACTTATTACTGTCGCTTCAACATCGTCAGACATATCCTGCATTATTCGAGAAATTGTATTGTTCGAAAGAGGGATAGCCTTCATTTTGCGAACATGATCCTCTACCGAGGCATGCACAGAACGGCATCTTTTATACAAGGAAAATTAAATTCTCAGCTATAGTATGAATTTTTACCACATTTAGCAATACGATAACTAATACGGTAGGAGGCTTCAACCGCATTTTGTTATCTTTGTTAGCTGACGACAAGTACGATTTCACAATTCTGTATGTTTCGATAGGCGCTGAAAAAAATTGCGTTCCTTGTTTTCATAACTGGGGTGTTTTGTTTGTAAATGCTGCAAGAGTAACGAAGGTTTCATGCTACCATTGGATAATACTATCCCGACACACTACACAAGTGGGGCTTAGCACAGTCCTCTTCTCCTATAAACGAAAACCCATTCTTCATGTATTCGTCACTGTATTTCTCTTTTTAGCTCCATGTAAAACTGAAGATCGTGTCTTTTCACTATCCTGCACCAAAGTCCTTAGGCGTGACCTGAGAAGTACATGGCGATTGATCACATTCCACATTATGTTTCAGCTTTTTTACTGTGCCGGTTTTTCAACCACTGATCCATATCTGATAATACACGAAATGAACAATTAATCACTTTAATTTAATTTAAAACAAATGACAAAAACTACTGTATATGAAGAAACAGCTGTCTCACTGTCTCATGTTTTGTAAAATTTCGATTGGTCAAGAATCGACACTATTACTTCCGGGACATTAGGACGTTCATAGATACGTGTGGGATATCAAACAAGTCATATTTTTGATGAAATATTCAACGGCACAACTACAATCCCATAGTCATGATAATGAAGACTATTGTGTAAAAATATTGAATTGTGGTCACACGAAATGACATAGATTTTCACAGCACAACCAGTCCAAGCAGACAGCACGCCAGTTTTTGGCGCGGCAAGAAAAACGACGGAGATTGTCTCACACAGTCATGGTTGTTATAGTAATGACGTTGAATTAATTTCACAAGTTTTGACGTGTCTTTTACACTGTTGACATATGTATCCGTTTTCCGCCATTACTCAACTTTTTTTCGCTTACCCCTGACCGTCCTCTCGCGTACCCCCAGGGTACACGTACCACAGGTTGGGAACCGCTGATATAGAACTTCATCTCTACAGCTTCCGAAGCAAAGATTCCACCACCCAGAAAGGCACTGTTTTAAAAAAAAAAATTTGTTTTTTTAAAATCGAAATATCGATTGATTTTGAAAATAATTTCAGAAACGGAATCTTTGCATGTTTACCAGAAGTGTGTTTTATAACACAAGTCTCGTTAATATGAGATCTCATTTTCACCATGACAACAAATGACATCAACGTTTTATAGGTCGGGGAATTTTCTGTTTTGAATAGTTACTTAGACTTTATGCACGAGCTATTTTTGGCTGTTTTAAACGGTAAAAGGTTAAAGTCACTATTTACGCATGCATTGTAGGTTTAAAGTTTTACTAGTCTTTTCTTCCCTTTTGAGTTTTTCATGAGAAAACTTGTTGATAGCTATATTCCATAGTCCACTCGTTAGTGTTGGGATGATGATTGCCACAATTAGGCACATTTTTTTGTGGATGTTGATATGGCATGTGTGTCCCTGTCACAATTCACTCCTACAGTGAGATGGTGCCTCTGGTTCCGATTCACAGGTGAGCCGTATCACTTCTGTTTACTTTTCTGTTGTCCAGTGTCTTCTTTTTCTTTCTTATGAGTGTGCCTGCTGCCATAAACCTTTTTTTATTTAATCATTTTACAAATTATGTTGCAATAGACTGTCTATTTCTTGCTCATTTTGTACACTAATATAAGGTAAAATGGTAATTAAAGGATGCCCCATTGAGGCATATTGGGAAAATGGTGTTAGGGCCCATATTTTTCTGACTATATGGCACACGCTAGAGTGATGTGGTCAGCATTATGCTGGGCGCCCTTAAACCTTCCCAGAGTTGCTCTGGTAACCCAATTTCATTGAGGCTGGGCCGACCCCATAGCTGTTCACGGGCATAAAAATTCCCACCAACAACAGGGATTGAACCATGGACCACTGAGCTCGGAAGCCAATGGTACAAACCACTGCGCTACCATGACTCCCATCATATAACATCACAAAACACTGACATAATATCATTCTTCTTCTTTTATTCTTGCATCTTTGATTGATTTTTTAAGTAGCAATTTGTCCTTCACACTTTTAATTGGCTGACACCTTCATCAACATTGTGGGTAGCCTGCGACAATGAATTTCAAATGCTTTTGCAGTAGTGGTATCCATAAACGATTTTGATTTTACATGACAAGGTTGCTAGCCCAAATGAACAACCTTCTTCTTCTTCTTTGATCCTTAGCGCGCCCGACCGTGCAAGCAGTCAGTGGCCATCACGCCTAGTGGCGTCTTGTAGGGCAACAACAAATTGATTCCACTTTGCTCGCTCGGTGGCCATCCTTCGCACAGTGCCCCAACTCTGGTTCATTCTTTGCATCTCAGCCTCCACAGTCCTCCACCAGGTTGTTTTTGGTCGGCCTCTCTTTCGTTTTCCTTCAGGGGTACAAAGCATAGCTGTTCTTGTGATGGCATCGGGGTCTCTTCTGAGGACATGACCAACCCAGCTCCAGCGTCTGCCAGCTATGATGGTGTGCATGTCCTCTTGCTTGCTACGAGTAAGCAGATCTTGGTTAGTGATGGTATTTGGCCAAAAGATTCGGTGAAATTTTCTTAGGCATGTTGTGTAAAAAGAGGACAATTTCGACATTTCCTTCTCTGTAACTCTCCAGCATTCCGCACCATAGAGAAGCACAGAAAGCACACAGCTCTGATATAATCTTAATTTTGTGCTTGTGCTGTATTGGGAGGACTTCCAGATTTGTTTAGGCTAAAGAAGGCTGTTGTTCTTGCCTTCCATGAACAACTCTCCTGTCAAAAAAAATATGCCTGGTAGGAATGCTGTGGTCTTTTTTCTTTGCTCCCGAAGATTTGGCCTCATTAACAGAAGGCTCCTGTGAATGTTGTGTTTCATGTTCTATTAGATATTCATGTTAATACCAACAGAATGAGTTATGATGTCCATATCAGTGTTATTTCATTATTGCATAAATTGTTGTCAGATCGAGGCTGTGAATGTCATGTTTTATGTTTTGTTAAAGCTGTTCATTTTAATACAGAGAGAATGAGCTGTAACCTCACTCAAGTGTTTAGTTAACACCCTTTATGTATAAGCTATCAGAGACCCAGCTCATATAATTATCATATAACACTGGAACAACCAGCTGTGGAAGGTCATGTTTCATTTTGTTTTAAGAGAATATGAGCTGTAACCTCACTACAAGTGTTATTTAACACCTTTATGTAAAGCTGTCAAAGACCCAGCTACATATTATCATATAACACTGAATCAACCAGGCTGTAAAGGTCATATTTCATTTTTCTAAAGCTATTTATTTAATACGGAGAGAATAAGTTGTAATTTTAGTTTAGTGTTATTTAACACCTTCGTGTCATGCTACTAGAGACCCTTCTCCTCTTGCCATAGAACACTGGAACAGACTAGACATGACGGTCATGTGCAACCACTTTTGTAATCATCATGTTAATGCAGATGCAGTTGTGAATGTCATGCTTATCAACATCACAGTGGTTAGAAGCAACATATGTCCCCTCAAGGCAAAGTTACCGAGTTCAAATAACTTGTAGTGTCACACTGCAGTCTAACCCAGTTGTAAATGAGTACCTGACTCTGCTCTTGAGATAGGAAGACAAAGGCAGTGAGGAAGGAACCTGTCACCCCCCACCTCATGAAGCTGAGACCTATGAGGTGAAGTCTCTAATAAAATAAACACTTCACTTCAATAACTGCATTAATCTGCTGAGGGGCTACATTTACATTTTATTTTATTTTTTTTAAAACAGCCGTATAGCATGTGAACCAGCGTGAATGTACTTCTTTTTATTATGCTTCATTTATATCTCATAACATTGATAGAACCAGCTTTGAGAACTTTAAAACAGCTGTACTTTGTATTTTCTTGCAGTCCCCTGCATTAAAGATGCTGTATTTCCCCTTCTAGCCAAGGATGAGAAATTTGGTCTTTACTACAACATGCCATTGGGTAACTTTTTTTATTTATCTTTTTCTACATCCTTTACTTTTCTCTTATTTCTTAATTGCTATTTCTTCTTACATTTGCCATTCATGTTATGATCCATACCCAATAATATGCTGAGTCTTGTCTCTTTGGTCCTTGGCCACTGCTGACAAAGCAATCAGTTGCCCATACATGCCTGTGTGCCATGTAGGATAGCAAACAAACTCCCTCCACCTTGCTCCGTTCGGCAAGCCATCCTTTCGTATGGTGCCCACAGCTCAGGTTCATGCTATGCAATCTCTGCCTTTCATAGTTCGCTTGCCAGGTAGCTTTTAGCCTGCCTCACTTTTGCTTTCCTTCTGGAGTCCATAAGCTTTGCAGTTCTAGTGATGGTGTGCAGGATCTTTTCTGAGGATGTGGCCACCCTATTTCCCAGGGTCTACACCCTACGATGGTGCAACAAGTTCTTCTTGGTGGCATCTGATTAGCTGTTTAGTTTTAGGTTGGTGAAAGTTGATTCGCCAAGAAAATTAAAAGAATTTTTTCCTTAGGCAGTCTATGTGGGAAAGGAGGAACCAGTTTTAACATTTTTATTTTCTGTTTACTCAAGCATTTTTTTGCAACCATACAGATGTACATGGAAATTACACAGCTCTCTATATCTTTAATTTTAATGTTTATACTGTACAAGGAAATGATTTCCATATTATTTACATTGTGAACGGCTATACTGGCTTTATTCAATCGGTTTCCTGACGTCTATGCTTTCTGCAGCATGGTACGATCCATTCTTCTATATATCGACATCTCAAGAGTCTCAATTCCGTTCTTCCAATTGCTTGTTCATTTCTTCGTTTTTACACCATACAGTAGTGTAGAATATATATAACACTTTGTGATTCTCAGTTTTAATTTGTGAGATAACTGTTTAGATGTCTTCTTATAGTCAATGAAGCACATTAACATACTTTTTTGTAACCTCTGTAAATATTTTCTGCAATGTTCTTAGGCAAAATATTGCCTCCTCTTGTTCCGTGTTCCATCCTAAAAAACCCAAACGTTCTTCCTTGATTTTCGCTGATCTATCTTACTTTTTATCTTTCCTTATGATTTTGAGCTGCAATCTTAATTGCATGACTCATCAGCCTGATTGTTCTGTGAGGATCACAGTATTTTACTGCAAGTAAATAAATAGAATTCCAATCTAGCTAACACTTTTAATGTACTACAATTAACATGATAAAAAAACCAGGTATTATTAAATCGCTAATTTACAGGAAGTTGATGTGAATGGCTTTCATTACAAAATGTTTTCTTTCTAAGAGTGCCAGGATGCATGGTATAGTCTTTGTCAAAGCTTTCTCTGAACAATGTGCTTCACAGACTGGGTCAACAAACAGGACCATTGGTAAGTTCACAGTGTGTTTCTATTCTGTATTGAATGTGGTGAATTCATATTAAGTTGTTCATTCAGAGTGATTTATTCTTATTTGTCTGAATTTCACTACATCATCTGGAAAGTGGACAAACCAGATTTTTGGTCAAAATCAGCAGTACCACTTACTTCTTATTATGTCTGAACGTTGCTGCATCATCTAGGAGTCGATCCAAACTGTGGGCTGTTGTTTACCACATTAACTACCGAATTGAAAAACACACTGTGGCCGAATGTAAATTTTATTTTTTTCCCATTTTGATCCTATAGGTGTTTGCGCACAAAGGAGACTGTAGTTTTCGTAATTGTTTTTACCAGATTTTTTTGATTTACACGTCATATTTAAAGATAAATGGAATGTACTAATACAATAAGCACCATTTTTTTTTGTAACTCTAATAAGAGGCTGTTTGCTATTTCAACGGCCTTTCCGATGGCTGAGGACTTGTAATATTTTTCACAATATATAACTGCCTGCTTGCGCCCCATCACTATCAAAATCACTATTTCAATCAATGTGTACACACTTTTTCCACTCTTGTCATCCTCTCGCTTAGATCTATCAGTCAATTGGGTTTGAAGCAAGTTTTTCTAGCCTTTTCAGTCAGACCGATAGACTCTGAAGAAGTGTACAAGCATTTTTTGTGGGTCCTATCACTAGTTGCCACACGTAACATTTTACACCACACGATTTGGTAAACTAACCAAAAATGCTGAAAAATAACGAACATAATAATCAATTTATTCCAGTGTTTCTAACAACAACCAATGCATTTGGAATTTGTTTTCAGTGGGGGCAAGCTTAAAATCTCGATCCAGATCAGAAATGTGTTTCAGTACATTTTTCATTTCGTTTATACTATATTTAGATTGATCTCTGAGGAGGCGCACGCGATCCAATGCGGTATTACTGTGATTTAAAAATTTAATGAAAAAAACAAATCGCGTTAGTCATAAAGATATTCTAGTAACTAATCTTTATCTTTCTGAACTTTGATAAAATAATCTAGTTTTTGAGTCAGAATAAACTGGGCTGTGGTACGATTTCAGAGTGACTTGCAATAATCTGTCTGAACTTAGCTACATCATACTAGAGTCAGATAAGAACTGGCTTAATTGGTTAGCTTCAGAGTGACTTTTCTTAAATTGTCCAACAATTTCCATGACAACATTCGAAAAGTCAGACAAACTTCGACATCTTCTAAACATTTGCAGCCGATGGAAACTAGCCCTTCCTCATCACCATATCTGATCCTATGGCTACCTCATCTGAATTCAGACAAACTGGCTCACAGTAAGTTCAGAGCTATACATTCTTGCTAGCAGATGCTAAACATTGGTTAACATCATATATAGAATACACACACTCTAAGCGCTGGAGCGATGTGGAACTGTCATGAGGTGACATATAATAATTTTTTTTTTCACTTTGCTACGGGAATGTGAACACAACTCACCTTAGTTGCAACTATCCTACCTACTGACCTGTAGTTATCTCATTGAAGGCCAACTTTGAATTGTAATCTGGTCACAACCCTTCGTTCTCACATTGTTGTCTTTTATTCCTGTTCTTAGCCGTTACATATAAGTTGCCTGAATGCGCTACGTGAAATTTTATTGTACATCATCCAGCTAAGACTGTATTGTGTATTTTATAAATTTCTTCTTGACTGCGTTAGATGCATATTTACTTAATTGTTATAACTGCTACAAGATTTGTGTCTTTTAGATGCTTAACACCCACATATATGCCCCGGTTCATAAGCTGACTACTAGGGTAAACTTCAAACACAGTTCCCCACACTGATACTGCATATCCCGTAAGTACATCGAATAAACATGCTGTACCACAATTATTTGACGAAACAAGTGATAAATTCACAGTGCATCTACAGCAACGATAATCTCCTCTGGTCGATCAAACAAAAACCAGAAACCTCATGGTGGTGTATCTAACGCCTCTACACCCCATGCCCATACTCCAATATTTCTCACATCTCAATTATATCTCTAGAGCACTTAATCTAAAACACAGAACTGCCCGAATCGCACAGAAACGGCTCCTGTACCATTTCCACAACTCTACTTGAAACCACATCCTTACACATCCAATTCTCTCACTGACTGCCCCAAAAATCTACCTATCCCAGCCGACTCACTGTTAGCTCACACCTAAAACATGAGAACAGTGACCATACCTCTCTCTGCCAAAACATCACGCAAAATTCTTCACACAAGTCAACACAACAAACTCATAACAATAAATAACACATACTCCTTCCTATTCCCTACCCACAATATTCCCCTTATTACTGTTACACAACAATAACATTTCCCATAATGTACTTGTTATTTATTAATTTTTTTCACATCTGCAGCAAGACAAGATTCGCATTACCCTGCTTGTTCGAAGAGCACAAAATACAGAAATATTATGAATCAAGAAAGAGGTGAGTCATTAACCTTCTTTTCCATAGTGTATCTACATTTTAATTTAAAAAAATTGGCATCTGTAATGGTATTCATGTTTTTCGGTTAATTTCTTTAATGAAAACTCTTTATTTTTCACTACAACTTTGTGACCTTTACAAGATTATTCAGTGCAACATTTACAGATATGTTCAACATGCCCTTCTTTTATTCTTGCAGTGGTAGTTTTCTGCAGCAGTAAGTTTTATCTGATGAGTGGACAGCCCTAAGCACAACTGTTTTAGACATTGTTTACAACATGTTTACCAAATGCATTGTCTTGTTCTTTTATCATTTTCCAGTTTACTCATTATGGAGCATGGATCCACCACTGCAGATGGCACATTTTGAGGAAGGCTTGCGTCAAAGCACAAACTCTTGCAGTGGTTATTTCTGTCGGAATCTGTTTTTGCATGATGAATATTTGTCAGTCCCATGCAGAACCTCATATTAGCCATGTATAGCATGCCTGAGGGATCTTAGTTGTAGATTTTTCTTTGTCCTTTGACCTCCAGGAACTACTCTGGTCCGTGTCCTTTGACCCTCCAGGAACTACTCTGGTCATGTCCTTAGACCTCCAGGAACTACTCTGATCGTGTTCTTTGCTTTCCTATAACGAGCCCCAATATCAAGACTCAAACCTAAATCAGTAAATTGCTGAGTTAGTAAGCACAAAATTGTGAGCTCTTTATATAGTTATTGTAATTAAACAATTGTGATCTTTATACAGTTATTATAATTGTAAAATTATTATATTTCTTCGTTTATTGTAATGACAAAACTTGATCTTTATAGTTACTGTAATTACACATTTTATCTTGATACAGTCATGGCATTTAACAATTGTAATCTTTATACAGTTATTTTAGTGATGCCAATTGTGAATTTTCTACACTTTATTGTAAGTACAGAGTGGCATTTTGTTGCATATTTTGCTGTAATTACATAACTGTTATTTTATACCGTTAATGTATTAATTCACAAAACTGTGATCTTTAAAAGTTATTGTATTTCAAAACTGTGATCTGTATACGGTTATTGTAATTAAAAAACTGTGATCTTTATGCAGTTTTATTGTATTTACCAGTGTGATCGTTATACAAGTTATTGTAATTATAAAATTGTAATCTTTATACAGTTTTTATATTTACAAAACTGTAATCTTTATACAGCTATTGTATTATGGAACATCTTTTATACTATTGATTTGCAGTACCTTAAATTGCGATCTCAGTACAGCTAGTATAAGAGTTACAAAATTGTGATCTTGATATAAGGTATTGAATTAGCAAGAAAATGACAACAAGGTTTGAAACTTAAAGATAACATCACTGAAAGAAGTAGATCTGTACACATCTTTGCATAATTATAGACAAACTGAGGACAGACAGTGATATCAAAATAAAATACAAAGAGCAAGGAGTTAGGCTTTCTTGCAATGGTAAACAAAATGGAGAACAAGAGAATCAAGTCCAACAGGAACATAATGGTTCCCCACATCTCAATAGTCAAGTCAGTCCTATGTAGGGTGTTTTGAGACATGGTGTGCAACAACCAAACAGACAGACCCAATGGAAGCATCATGACGTACATAAACGTTTGCTTCTGTAGGAACCAAGGAACTGAAAATTGTCCTAAAACTAAAGTCACAATGGGGATATATACAAAACCTGACTATATGCCAGTGGGAACAACCTGTCAGTTAGAAAAATGCTGCATGTGTTAGACACAACATGAAGAGAGCGACATGAGTTGAAGAGGATTTCAAGCAGTCTTTGCTTCAAATTCCATGGAACCGCACTGCCAAATTAAAATTATACTACTTGTGGAGATTTCAATTGCAACAGTTGTAAATGACGAAGATACAGATGGTTGAAAGTGATAGGAAAGTATGGATAAAATCATCTGAGCAGATGGCACAGGAAACAGGAAACTTGCCTTAAATTCTGCACTGAAGGCAAAATGCTGATCATTGGGAAGCTAAATTCGTCCTCTCATCCCTTGCTAACTCTAACAATATACTTCCTCTTATATCTCTTATGGTATTGTCTAATTACATACTTCTTTGTTGCTTCTAGTACACTTCAACCTGGCTTTGGTCTTCAAAATTTTGCTTCTGTTAGAAGTCTGCTTTCTTGTTAATTCCTAAATTCTTCTATCTTGTTTATGGTTTCTGTAACTTTACAAAACTATTATCTATAAAGTAGCTGTCTTTACCAAAAACTGTCCACATGTCTAGTTATACAAATCATTTAATTTCATTGCTGCCAGTCTTTAAAATCTTATTTTCATTTCACCCACGTTGGAGGATCTGTATACTGGATACATACTGTAATTGCAAAACTCCTTTATTCATTTCGATTACACATTATACTGTATGTCCTAAAGCAATGACACATCGATTTAATTTAAATTTGATGTTTTATTAAATATTACCAATGATACCACATAAAGTTAATTTTTTGAACCAGCCCTGTGATCTCACGATCAACTCTACTTTCATCATACTTAAACCGATTTGATCTTTTTCACATGTATAACTAAACAACCTTATGTCCAATAATTGACAAAGCATTACATATTAAAACATATCATTGCTTAATTACAATCATATCTGTGATCTTTACTCCTGATAACTATAATCACTCTACTCACAATCAACACCATAACACATCTTATTTGTACTACAGACATTGTCCCCCCCCCCCCCCTTGTAATCTCCTTCACACAACTTGTTCCTTGTCTTACGCAGTCACATATAAGACAGACGCTGACCAAAACCCTAATTATACCGGGCAATTACATAAACTAGCGGCTTTGTTTTCTTCTACAATTCTGTACATCTACAAAAACCATTGGTAACCAATTCTACACACCAGCTGTTGAAATGAACAAATCTGCTATCTTATACGTAATGTATGTCACACAACGTCCTTTCCCTACCTTCAACGCCTGTGATTTGAAACTCCGCATACTCCAACGTTTACATGAGCCACACTCAGTGCGTTTAACTATTGTTCACCACTGGACATCACATTTTCGAACGATATTCAGCAGACATACAGATAACCTCTGTTCATGTAATATGACAGTTAAAGTGAATTGGCTGTACTTCAGCTCTTGAACCAAAAGAACACTTTAATCCTACCTTTCCAGCGAAGTTCAGTGAAGAATGACTAATATAACCCAAGGTAAGATCATTTATTTATTTACCTTCTTGTTAAGAAGAAAAGTTGATCATTAGTTATTTCAAGTTAAATGTAGATAATGCGCATACAAATACCAAATCGCTTGTAATTAATCTATAATACAGAGAGCTTGCAAACTATGAAACAACTACTTCACTCTTAAACACATGCGGTAATTTTTTTTTTTTTTTTTATTCAGTTGAACCACGCACTTATGCCTGTTTCACCCTTCCCCCAATTAGAAACATCATTGCAAACAGAGGCACATACCCTGAAGGCTTTCCTTCCAAGTTCGATTGGCCAGAGCAAACGCTCTTCCAACCACTTGAGCCTTAATCACAGATCCTTGGGCAGCTTAATCCGAGTTAATTCCGGCGGAAACTTTTTGGTCTGCAACGCTGCCCCCTTTTGAACCATACACATTGCCTGTCCCAATACAAACGCCATTGCCATTACAAACCACCGGCTCCCATCTTTTTCCAGTAAATAAACGTAATAAATAAAGTATCCTTTTTAAATTTAAGATCATTGTCTATGGCTACAAACTAATAATCTTTATACAGTTAAAGAATAATCCTTACAAAAGCGTCAAATTTTTTTTTATTTTTAGTTTTTTCTACTCCCGCTAATACCGATGCGAATCTCATATTACCACTTCATGTCTAGCTCTGTAACATTTATTTTACGTGATATCCCTAATTTTCTTGTACAGAACTCGGTCCCCCCCCTCAGGCTTAATACTCACCGATTATCGAGGAACCCATACACACTGGGATCGCTCAGGACCGCCAATCCCTCACACACTAGCATCAAATGATCTTATCGCCAGTCCTCAGATTTATTCCAGTCCAAATCCCCTCTGTACGAAAATTCCCAATTGCCATCACCCGAAATTGATACTCTATACACCACCGTCGCCAGACGGTGATAACAACTACCAACCTCAAAAAAAGTTAACATCTTTACACTCATTCACAGCTCCTGTTCATTCTAATTCTTGAGTACAACACTTGTGATCAGTAGAATGCCAAGTTATTAATCCTTCTTCTGCAGTACTGTGATACAATATAATAACTTTCGATCAGTAAACCTTTAAGACCCTGTTAATCATACTCTAGTTGGGCCATGACGTTACCAACACGAATTAAGCATTGAGGCAACCCTACATGCAGCGTATCATTACTACGTTATTCTCTCCAATACGTACTTGTGCAGTTTACAATGACTCTTTTATAGGAATACAATGCTCGATCAAAGGACTCATATTTTCCATAACTTCCCTTTATGATGTTCAAAACCTTCAACATCAACATAATTAATATGACATCTGCTGCTTCTCTCCATTCTGACACTGGCTCTAAGTAAAAATATAATGTTTGCCCATGAATCAATGCAAGACCCTATACACTTCTTCTTTCTAATAGAATTTCTTTGAAAATTTATGCTACTGCTTTTGAAATTCTCTAAATTATCATCCTAATGCTTTAGCTAGAACTAAGAAATTACATTTCCCTTCCGCTTTGTGTGCATCTGCAAGAGGTCGCCCTACCATGCAATTTGACATTATTCTCTTACCCCCTCAAACACCATGACCCTTAAGGTGTATTCTTTTTCTTGATCGTAGACATGACCTATATGATACAGACTCTTTTCCTTTAGTAAAGTATGATACAGATTACTGCTAATCTGATCTCTTATACAGTCATATATCTTGATTTACTTTCAACTGAATGTCATGATTTCAAACATTAGTCTAGAATATTCACTTTTCCCAATATTACATCAACTTAACCTGAAAATGAGCCTACAAACTGTAACCACGGCCTGGGAACCAAACAAAGCGAACAATTACTACCCGTCTATACAATCCCCGATTAATCCCCCTACGAAATCCATCACTCCACCTAATTCAAACTCACATATATAAAAGAAATAATATACAACATATTTAGGATAGACAACTCTAATCCTGTACCCATAAGAATCAACATTAGGACTCAACAACTCCTTCAATACAAAAAATATTTTCGTGGTCCTCAGGCCTTTTGACTCTTCCTCGGCCGAACTCCTACACAACTTCAACCATGTGAAGCGAAAATGCGCACACTCACTAACACCACTGGAAATGCAGACAATAAATAGACGTATTGCTTACAACTGAGTGGCTTCAGTGTCCTATGATCCGGTCAAAAAGGGCATATATATTAAAATAGACCCAAAAAAATCCTAGGTCCTATCTATTCTCATACATCAAATCAAAATCTCTTCTTCTCTACGGCTGGTCTTCAGTGTCTTAAATAACAACTCGACACTCGGATCGATGCAGCGTCTCCGATATCGCTCTTCTGTCATTACTTTCAGGACCCAGGTATGTAACCATGGTCAACTGCTCCTGAAATCGCCGATGTAATGATTGTGGTTGGGTATCAGCTTGAGCTCCACTTGATAACAATGTCGAAAATCTTCTGCCTGCTGAATAAAGCGTCTAAACTGTTTGCACTTTTAACCCACTACGGAATTTAGAGGAAAAAACTTTCCGCCCTTGATATTTCTGGCTGTATGGCATTACATCAGTCTCATGGCCACGTGCCTGTTGCTCGGAGACTATGGCATTACGCGATGAGCTCTGGGCCTTTAGGATAGATCAAACGTTCCCGATCCTGCACTGCCAAAAGATGTCCTGACTGGTCCGTGTCTATTTGAACCTGCAATGAACCATAGACGTTTCTTTTCCTTTTCTTCTGATTGCGATATACTCAGTGTCTCTCTGACACTCGATGAGATGTTGCGGCGTCTCCGTTGCGGAGGGTAATTTGGTATTCAGGCATAACCATTATTGCTACCCCCACTGTCTTGCCGTGACTCCTAATTAAAAGAAAATGCATCTATTGTATCAACAAGGTAACCTATCAAAATTCACTCTAGAAACTTGATCTGCTGCAACAATACATTCTATATACTAAACCATGTGGAAAACCGTCACTAGCGTATCCGGTGTTACAATCACCGCTCTACCCTTGGTAAATTCATGATTCAAACCCGGGCGACTGGCATTGAGGATTTTTCCAGTCGACCAGGATTTGGACCTGATATTATACTCGAGACCTGGCGAGATACATTTGAAGGAGTGTCGTCCGACCAGGGACTGGCGGCTCCTGAAGCGACCCAGCTCTAATGGTACCATCCCGAAAATCGGCGAGTACTCTGCCTGAATGGCGAGGACACTTTCTCTGTACAAGATAATGTATTGGCAAATTACTCACGTAAAAATCTTTTTGTCAGTTCTTAGACATTAAAAAATAACATGAATATTCCCTCTATGTAGCTGGGCGTACGGGCAAAGTAAGGGGAAAAAAAAAAAACATGTACCTGCATTCTTCCAAAAAAAAAAAAAAAAAAAAACTACCCATGTGGCAACTGACACAATCGTCACTCCCTCCTACTCCCCTTCTCTCGTTCTTGAACAACGATACATAAATAAAATACTAGCCCACATGTTCTCTTCAATCTCACTCCTTCTACTCCCTTGGGTTCCCTCGTTCTGCACAACAATACATAAGCTGTCTATATTACATAACCCCACGTGTCTCTCTATCTCACTCACTCTCCTTCTACTCCTCCCTTCTTAATCAACTTAAAAATCTTCCAGTAAGTAAAACAAAGCCCCATGACACTGTCTGACGGGTTCGTGGGTTGTTACGCATGCTAACCACATAGTCCAAACATTTCAACTATTGGGAAATCCTTGTCGACATTCCCATAACACCTTGGATACTCCACTTTAAGCCCCAAATTTAAATTAAACACCTCGTGCTATAGGAAATTTTACTCCCCTAAGCGTATAATTCACTGATAACATACAAAATCTGTAACCCTCCGACTGAATTTCTCACATTAAGGCACAATATAAAATTAACGTACACACAATGTCTGAATTCCCAATAAAATTAAATTGGTAATACACAGGAAAAAATGGGTGGTTTTACACAACATTCTACAACTATGACACACATGTATTCTCATAACTTCACCACGCATCCCTATCTACTGCCAAAATCCCTAGAAAGAATTATGCACACTATTACATTTAAATCGTGTCCTTCAAAGATAATCATGTGATGACGCTATCCCGTTTATAACTTTTAGAGCTAATGACCCCCGAAGAACTTTACTGTGAACGGCAAATTTCTCAAAGAACCCTCTGAAATAAGTCTTAAAACGATAATAAAATTACTGCAATACCCAATTACCAGCTTTTCTTCCCCTGCAATGGAGACGATCAAAATACATACGTCACAACACGGCAGTCAAATTATTTTCTTCAGAGAAAGATCCCCACTAACGCGATTCTACTATATACACAGAAACCCACTCCTGTTGCAATCACCTCTGCATCATCTAGGCTAAAGAATTTTATCCACCTCAGCCAATGGAAACGCTTAGAAAAACCAAATACCTTCCACCCTACACGCCAATCAGAATTAAAGGAAAACTTCGCGACCAGACCGCGTGTCCAAAAATTGCATCAGGTCCACACGTGCGTTTTCTGACGCGTCATACAGCATGCACGAACTAGAAGCCGAATTTCGAAAACAACGAAAATCTACCGTTGATCGCGAAAAATCTGAGTCCAAAAGTAAAACTTGTGGGAGTAAGAAATAAACCTACCGTTTCATAAAAAGAAACCCATTTAATTACCTACATACAAAAATGTCCAAACCCGATATATATATTCAAATGAGAAGAAACATGGCAAACACATATAGTTACAAAGGTGAATTCAAGAATGTGACTACAACTCAAAATAGAAGAACAGAATCGGCCAGTTGAAGGACAGAATTACATGCCACATCAACATGCATGAGGCTGACAACTTTATTTATGTAAAAGTCTAAAATGCTGCAGAAGGCCCCACTGCAGTGAAAAAGAGTTTTTGTACTTTGACATTGGCTTCCATGTCTGCAGTGAATGCTGCAAGCTGATCCACAAGAAGTGAAAAAATAGATAGCTGAGACAAAGATAGCTATTTTGGGGGGTGTGTTTTGACAGGATCTTCCCAAAATATTAACACCAGATATCTGATCTGAGTATCTAGATGCAAGTGTTTTTCTCAAGCAGTGTGGCACCAGGCAAACACCAGTGTGCTCTGGCCTCTACCAAAGTGTGGCCGCAAAAATTTTTGGTAACATTACTACATGGAAGTATTTTTTTTAAGTGATCTTTTCATGTAATATAAAACTGATCTTACTTCAGCTTGAATTTATTCAAATAATTGGAGCTATTAACTGAAATTATAACAAAAATTGATTTACTTTTATAAATTTCACCCTGATAATTACACAAAATGCAAGAGGCGCATATAAACAACTTCATCAAAATGCCATGGACGAAGCATAGTATGAGTAATTCTGTTATGCAAACTGAACTTAAATTGATTTTGATGCTGCAGCTTTCCTACAGCATAATTTATGTAGTTGGGATTTCAACTCTTACAGAAATTTAAATGAAAAAAAAATAGGGAAAGATTTCGCTTTCTCTGTTGTTGAAGATGAAATAAAAGTTTTTGCTTATCTCAATACGACATAATATCCAAAGAACTTACTCAATAGCATGCAAAACCCACATGGTCCATTGTGGAACAATCCAGGGTATGTATGAAAAACATTTCTTTGTTTTTTTTTTTTTTTTTGGTTTGTCAAATAGTTGTTCTAATTATTTTTAAAACAAATTAAGAATAAAGTCCGAGTTTTTCTTTATTCTAAAGTACCTGCAAATTAGTGTATTAGGTTTTTTCGTATATATCACTGTATAATTTTTTATTCAGGTCTCTGATAGATGTGCTCAAAATTTTAGAGAAAAGTGAATCAGTGGGCCGTGAACACAAAAAAGGTTGAGAAACACTGATCTAGAGAATGAAATGTTGTATATGAACAAGTAGAGAAAAATATGTTTATATTAAAGCCTAGAGAGAGAGGAATTTATTTTGTAATCTGTAAACAGTAGAAAGAGGATGACATTTCATTTAAATATTTAGATAAGATAAATGTTATATTCTGAACTAGTTAGATAAGATGACATGTTATATCTCTAATCAAAGATAGACAGCAGATTCTCTGAACCATGTTTTCTGTCCATGTATCCACTTGGCTAGTTTAGCAAAATAATCCATATCCCTATTCAATAAAAAGACTTCAAGTCTTGAGTGTACCAATTAACATCTGACCACATCAAACAAATTAATAAGATAATTAATGGTTTTTCAAAAGAAAACATTATTTGGGATATAACAACATTTTTAGCATAAAAAGTATTAATGTACGTGAACTTGTCAGAACACAGTCCCCAAAATAAGTTTTTTTTTCATAAACAGACCCTTGATATTTTCTTTTTGTTTGGTCACCAACAATTTTTAATCTTAGTACAGATTTTGAAAGTAAAATCCGCATACATATTCACCTCCATTTGTTTCTTGCTTTGGATTTGATCAAGAACCAAACTCTCCATTTTAAATTTCCAAGGCTCAACTTTTTTTTCAACTAGATACTAGGATGATATATTTTCAATAGGATAATATAGTTTTATAATTAGCAAATATTCTTTGTAGCCCTTGGCAACGCTTTCTGTATCCTAAAGCTGGAACCAAGATCAAGAGGTGTGGATAAATTACTCAATCTGATCAGTAGAGATGATGTTATATCCGACGCACATCTAGAGAGAATTATCTTTATATTTAAGAGATAAAAGAGAGATGATATGCATTATCATTATCTGTAAAATTTAGAGAGATGATATGCCTTACTGAAAAAGATGGTTATATTTGAAACATCAATATCTAGAAATTAATGACATGTTTATATTTGAACATCTGACTTATAGTAAAACTATGTTAGTATCTACATAGAAAGTTATATATGTCTTGTCTGAAAATCTAGAGATGACAAGTTAAATTTGGAACATCTAAGAGTAGGGTTAATCTACCAGAATGAGTTCTCAGCGTTTTGTTTTTTATCCAGTTGGGGGCCCAACTGTGCGTCCCGGCCAGATTTTTTTTGTATGTAAATGGCGAAAACTCCAACATTTATATGCAATTTCCAAAAAATTCCCTAACCTGAAACTTTAGATTCTGATGAGAAATTAAAGTTGTCATCACCCACTGGAATCCACAAATTAATTATCACACAAGTCCCAGAATATTTTCAGTTGTTGTGTGATTGATTATAACAATATTACCATCAAATATTTTAACCTCAGATTTTATAATATATCACTTTGTGAGCTTCCTCTTTCCACCTGGTTACGGAAACAACAAAAACACTTTGAATAAATATCAAGGGTCCAAGGCCACAGCATTAGGCAGATTTTAACCTATCATCGGGGCAACCACACTCAAAGGTGGCTCTGCACTTGGGTTCCCACCCCCAATCTTTGTAAAAAAAAAAAAACTATTAAGGAACGAATATTATTTTCAAATATAGGTATAAAAAATACATGCACTAACCTTGTCTAAAAGATAAAACAGTATCTAAAATTATTCGCCATATATATTGACATAAGATTGTGTTACAACACAAAAACTAATCTTACTCTCTAAAAGGCCCCCAGAGAACGGCCCTAATTTGGACCTCAAAATTAACTTAAGGCCGACCCTTAACACGTACAATGTTTAGTCAATTAAAACTTCATTATCTAATTGCAAAGTTACAAATAATTTTTTAATATGTTAATTAAACTTTAATTAATGACATTATACATTTTGTTACTACACAAACCCTACGCCTAAGTGCCTAAATGAAAGTGTGCTTGCCGATGAATTAAAGAAAGAAAAGAAAATCCTTTTTTTCCCAGTAGTTGGCCAAGATTTGAGAAGCATAAATGTCCATGTATGCAAGAGATGCCAACAGAAAAAAAGTTTTACTGCTACGGAAAGCCCTTTATTTTGCTTCTCATTATGTGAAAAACACACAACACAGCAGTTTCAGATCAGTGAACTGTTGCTTCAAAATGGCTTTCTGTGATTCAGAAATTTGCCAAATAAATTTGCACGGACCAGCCACCAAAGCACTCAGTTGCTACTTGTCAACGTGACCCGATAATTTTATTTTAACCATTTTCGTTTCCAAATGTTAATTAAACTCTTTTAATGTTCCTGTTTTTCCTAGACATTTGTATTCTTCTTCTTTTTAATCTATGTCATTTTTTCTCCTGTTACAAACCCCACCCGCGTTTGGTGTACGTGTCTGGCTTTCAGTAGAAAATCCCCCCACTGGTCAGAAACGTTCAAGTGTAGCGCCGGCAATATTACATACACGCACCTGGTCCATCCAGGTGTAATTTCCTCTGGTCGCGTCTTTAAAAAGTTTGATCACTAGCGGACTGGTACCCATTAGAGGCCTGGTAACCGAGTTGAATCTGTTTCAGGGGAGATAACAATCGCGCGGTCATCTCCGGGTTTTTGCCCCTTAGAAACGTCCAAGAGCCCTCATAATAATATGCATTTCTCTACCTGATGGAAATTTTCTTAGCGGTTGTTGACTTCTGAAATGTCTCTAGAATAACTTTTGTCTTACTCACTCCGGATTACGCCTTTTCGCCAACATCTGTTAGAAATATGCAGCCAGGTGTCGGGGGAGCGTCCTGGTAATCTAATAAGAGTAGACGGGTTTTAATAAGAACAAAGGCAGTTCGCGAATATTCCTGGGCCCGAGATGGACCATCATGAGATAAGAGCAAACATTTAACACAGAACTAAAATGTTAATGCCTTTCTCTAGTCATTTTCGGGGTGATTGACAAATATCTTATATAATATGGATATATGTCATGATACAAGTTTTATATATATATCTGATAGGAATTGAGGACTTTCTCCAGTAATTTACTTCAGTGATAGTTTGTATGCCGTATTCACCTTAATTAAGTGTGTTTAAGCTGTTTTTTGTTTTTATAATGTTTAAATGATAGACTTACAAAAACAAACACATCACTAGGCATAGAATAAGATCCACAATGCTTATCATGGTTAAGAATAGGCCATTTAACTGTCATTTCTGTAAAGATATACGTCAGAGGTGGATTATGCACTTAAACACTCACGAATTATGGAAATATAAGTCGCTTATTCCTTGTGATAATATTTTTAGTGTCTGGGGTAGAACATTTTAGCTTAGCTTGTGTAGCAAGACTCTAGCCATAACTTTCACAGGAGCAAGCCACCAGCCAAAGAAAACATTTTACCTATGACTCATCACCAACTGTATTATTTTAAGCAAAACATTACCTTTTCAGTACTCATTTTGGTGAATGCTATTATATTTCCCAAAGCGTACCATAGCGATTTTTTTTAATTTATGTTTAAGGAAACAATCCGGGTAATCTGTTTATTTAAAATTCATTTAATGATTGCGTAGAAGATGAATAAGCATATTCATTTAAACTGAAACTTACAGATTAGGGTTTCCCTATAATTGCGTTGATGAATGGAGAAGAGGGATAAGATTTTTGAGGACCAGAACTTTTAGCTGGACTGAGTAACCTTGTGCAAAAGAGATATTAAAGCCGTATCGGGGTCGGCGTGTTTTGATAATATTGACTAATTTTAAGTACAGAGACATGGTTAAAACAGCCCTAAACTATCATAGCAATAACTACAATAAATTTAATCCCATAGTGGAGCGAAACTTCTGTATATAAAGGTTTAGTTGATTTATTATTTGCTTGATGTAAAGGTGTCCTCTCATTGGGTCCTCAGTTTCATGGAGAACCGAATCACGCTAGAGCAGAAACTCCAGATCAGCAAAGAGAAAGTCATATACTCTTCGATCTAGAGGGTTTTCTGTATGTACATCTACAACGAATCTCAACCCATGTCCCTGAATCGAAACCCCTTTTGTCAACGCCAAGTTAACTCACGCAGTGCAACGGAGCCAACAGCTAAATCTGGAATCACCAAATGCAGTAGTAGTTCTCTACTCGCCTAATTGGATTACCAGCCAGAGCATTGCGGCTTCCAGGAATATTCTAAACCGCCCACACGTCTATAGCAGAATCTGAATCACCCGACTTTGTGTGGTGCCTAAACGGGGCACTCGGTCAAACACAGCCAAACCAGTTTAAACAGGATTACAGCCTAGCAGAGCCTACGCCGATAACGCACCTGGGTATCTCTCTGTCCTCACGTGACTTCGCCTGGTGTATACTGGTTTAATGTATGAAATTCGCACTTAGAACGCCAGATTAAATAGAGTTCCACCCCCTCAAAGCAATTAGGGGTCATCCAAAGATACGTCTACATTGATTTACAAGGTCCAATCCATCACCCATAGTAAGTATATTTTACGTAAAAGACATTGTCGCTATTTCCATTTCACATCCACAAAAGCACGACTGTTAGCTCCGTTCTTTTATTTTGGTCCAGCAGGAGAATAGACAGGCTTCCAGTCCCCATCGCGAAATCAGGGGTGCCACCAACAATAGCAACTAACAGTGGATTTTATACAAGGTCGAATATCCCATGCTCCATGGAGTATATTCTTTACGCGTAACAAGACACTGTCGGAAGGCATTGTACTTGAGTCCCAGACCCCATACACAAAAAACCGGACAACCTGTCAGACAGTTATATTTCATTTCTCTGTGTTTCTTACATGTTTTATGAAGTGTTTAGTGGTGTGTGTGTTTGTGGGGGTGTATTTTAGCATTATTGATGTCTATTGAGGAATATTTTGATTGTTTGATGTAAATTACGCTGAGTATGCTGCTATCTCACTTAATTCCATGCTGGCTCCTCTTCTTTAATAAAGTTTATACACATTGTTAATAACACGCTGTTCCCTGACCCTTTTCATCCTTAATTAAACTTGTTTTAGCTCTTTACTATAATCTCTATGATTTGATAACTATAAAAGATTGGAGAGCAGGAGTGGCTTAGACAGAAAAAGGTGAGTGGATGACACGCTGTTGAGAGAGAGATCACTTTTGATAAATCTTCTCTAGTTAAATTATTTTTTGTTTTTTCCCCCCACCCCCCCCCCCCCCCCCCCCCCCCCCCCCCACCCCCCCCACCCCTCAAGTCCATCTCCGATTACTCCTTACCATGTGTGTAATCTATTAACTCCTGTCAGTATCCACTATCCCTTGTCGAGGTCACTACATTGACCCAACTCGAACAAATACTCTACACTTTACACAAAACACGACAGCTACACTTTTTGTAAGACAGGAATAACACAGGCGGAGCTCATTATGGAAGTTCCAAACACGGCTCGGGCAGAGAAGTCATTCGGTATAGTTTCACTTGAAAGTTGATGGTTTTACCTTACCAATTAATTAAGTTGCAAGAATCCCCAAAATAATGCTAGCAGAAACAATTTCAAAATATATCTACTGAAACATTTGTATAAAATATGACTTCCTCATCAGAACTATGTTCTATTAACTTGGATAATTGTAACAAAAAATGATATAAGGAACTGGATGCAATTCAGAGATAATGATGTGTTTCTATGTGTATTTAAAAAATAATGTAGCTTTGTTAAAGATGCATTTTTGTCATCAATAAACTTTATCAATAATTACAAAAATCAAAGGTCATTTGATGAATTGTCATTTTGTTTGATATGTGAAAAATAAAGTTTTCACTGTCATTTATTTATTGAAATAAATATGTCCTACTTTTGGTCCTACTTTTTCATCATAGAATCCCCTCGCCCTTGTCCTCGCCTTTTTATGACCAAAAAAGTGAACATTGTCAAATCCATTTGTTTTTGTGGAACAATATGGTAACCCTAATCTAGAGAGTTATCTTGTTATATCTGTGTCTGAGAGATGACATTATATATCTGAACATCTAGAGAGGTAAATTTATGAATTGAGAGAAAACTGCTGTCTCTGAAAATTTAGAGATAACACAGCATCATATAAATGAATTTTTTGGGTTGTTCTTTTTCCTGTGCAGGCTGGCATCTGCTATGAAAACAGATGGAGATTTTTGAAGTCAGAGTTATTGACTTCAACAAGTAGGTGACATATACTTTACAGCATGAAATTTCTTAATGTATGTGAAATGAGAAATAGAAAAAAATGCAGTTGTATATTATACATCTATTTATCAGTGATTAATGATCAGTCTACCGGTATGACTGTAGAGTTGTAGTGTGGTGTGTTGTGTGTTGTGTTTCTTGATGTCATAAATGTGAAAATTTCAGGATAATTAATACCTTTTTGTATTCCTCAGTTGGCTGTGCTATTGCTTTCTTTTCATTCAGTGCAAAATCCATTGCTTACAAACACCAATTACAACACATTTTGCTTTCTTTTCTTTTGCAGAGAAAGTGCCTTTCTTCTCATCAGTTTACAGGTAAGATTGAAGACATGCTTAATAATTTTAGTTACAAGACAAAAATGGGAAAACATCTAGAGAAGTTATATACCAATGGATGATGTAGAACAGGACCAGCAACCATCACTGGTAGAATCCCAGTGGATCTGTTGTAGATCTTTAGGCGTACAAAAGGAAAAAAAAAAAGACTCTTTTTTAAACTATAGAAATTTCAGACTATAACCTCTCCCGGCGCATTTTAAAATTGCGTGTCCCTTCCCCGAATCAAAGGTACTCACTTTTTCCTGCATTCCCATTAAAACGATCTCGAGCTTGCTACTAAAAGTATTTCGTGAACTGCATGAGATAAGAACATGATCTTTTCTTTGTAAGGTTCATCATTCCATTCCTCCCACCACTGGCTTAAAATCATGCACATACACCCTTAGTGTTCTGTATGGTCAAGAAAATATGGGCCTAATACCATATCTCCCAGTATGCCTCAAATAGGCATGTAAATGGGACTTTTATTACCCACACACACACACACTACACACACACACACAACACACAAACACACACACACATATTGGTACATCTTTAGAGGGGCTCAGGTGTTATTAAAGTAACTGCAAAAGCTTCTAGGTTGCGCGACCCCTGATGTAGAGAATATAGAAAATCATGCTTGGGATAGTTTTTTGTAATGTAAATAGATATGTTCTTTCAGACATAACATATCAGTTATCATCAATATAATCATCATTTCCGCTTTTGCTTCTTATGGAGCACATTGTCACCACTGCAGGAAGCCTTCACTAATCAGTCATTTGCACTCGCAATCATGGCCTTCTGTAGGCAGTGTATTTTAACATGATGAGGCATGAAGCTAGCCAGCCCCCATAACACAACCCTCATATTGTTGTATCTTACAACATGTTACGAAGGAGTCGTAGTCCCTTACTTTCGTTTGTCTGTTGAGAGCTTAAGAGAATTAAGAAGCTACAGAAGAATAAGAGCTACAGAGAATAAGAGCGTACATGAAGGTTTTGGGAAAAAATGTTATTTGACAAAATGTGACTAAGACTCGGTTTTGAATTCACGTTGGCCAACAGTGTTCTATTTTGTACGAAATACACGTGAGGTAGTCTGGTGTATTATTTTAATGTTAATGATGATTCGCCTTCTAAAATATCTGGCATGTCTCGTCACCCCCAGGGGGTGTTTGAACCCCCTGGCGAGAAGAAGCACTGCTGTAGAGAGTGAAGCCAAGACTATGAGTCAAACAAAAATCAACATGAAAGTTTGGCTGAAGCAGAATGGAAATATTTACTATATTCAAAACAGATTTTTTTTTCTTTAATAGAATACTGTAATTAACTTTATCAGCACACATCAGAGAGACATCACACTTCCTGAGTTTACTTTATGGTAAGACCTATTAATTTAGTTTTGTAGCAATACACTCTCTTTTTCTGGTTTTTTTTCCCCTTGATTACGATAGAGATCTATTATAAACTTTTGATTCAGACACATCAGAGAGACATCACACACAGTTACTTTATGGGCAAGACTATGATAATTTAGTTTGCGAAGTATGGGCAATACACTCTCTTTTCTGGTTTTTTTTCGCCTTGAATAGAAGCTCTCATTATAAACATTGATCAACACATCAAGATAGACAGTCATGCAGTTTACTTAATGGGCAGGACTATTACTTTTTTCGTAGCAAGGACAACTCTCTTTTCTGTTTTTTTTTAATAGTTTTAAATCTTTACTTACGCTTAGTCCCATCAAACTTTAACTTCTACTAACGAGGTGTAGAGATATTGGAGAGGGAACTCCATACTATCCTATCGGCTGTCTTCCTTCGGCCTATTCCAATCTACTTCCTTAAGGTCCTTCCAGAGTGTTGTCTAATGGTTTCCTCCCACGAACTCTGGGTCGTCCTGGAGGTCTGGAACCCTGGCTCTTAGTTTCCCATACTTGTCATGGTAGCCTGATCTTCTTTTATACCTCTTTTGAGTATAATGGCTATCTCTTTTTTTAAAGTTGTTTAGATCTTTTGAGTATAAATTTGTGCTGTTTTTACCCTCTGTGACCAGTGTCTCACTTAAACAGTGACATTTTTTATAGGAGATGCATGGGTCAGGCCTGACTCACATGCTGTTTCAGCCAGACTGGCAGCATTTGTCAATGGAGAATGTATGTACAATTTCTTGTTTACTGTCATGTAAACTTAATTCTGTGGGCATAGATTACATTATTACTTACTTTACCCTGGGTACATAATTTAACACAAAACAATAGAAAAATGTATGTTTCCACAGATATTCCTAATGTGACTATTTAATAGTGGAAGAGAACGATATTTCAATCTTAGACTTTGCTTCATGTCAGTTTCTTGAGGGTCAGTTATGAGACAGAAAGAAAATGACTACTGCACCCTCAATAATGATCATACAAGCTGTTTGACTAAAAAGAGGCTGGGCAACCTTCATCATGTAAAAACAAATATCTACAGACATCCTACTTGCTGCAAGAGATCATGTAATGTTTTTGTGCCTGGCTTCCTGCAAGGGGCCCAGCTGCCAGGGGTGGTTGCATGATTCAAAAAGGGATTATACAATGAATAGATGATTAATTGAATGCTTGACTTTGCTATAGACGTTCTCATTTTACTTCAAATAGTCAAACAGGTCTCCCACCTTAAGTACACAGGTCATGTATTAGTTCTCATCAATTAGTTCCACACATTCCCTTTATTTATATTTTGTAATGAAATAGTTGCAGCTACAACTGTAGTACCCTGGCTGGTATTCAGACTTGGCTCGTCGACTGAGAGAATTCACTACATACTTGGAGAAAAAAGACAAGATTGATTCAGGAAGATGAGGAGTAACAATACACTCAGTCCATCATCTCACATCATCATCACGTCATTTTTAACCCTTTAGGAGCAATAGAGCCACCACTGCCGCAAAAATTTCCTTTTGAGGGAAGGCTCCACCCAAGGGCACAAACTTTTGCAGCCGGTGGGTTTCTGTAGTACAATTTCTTTTAGCAATGATGAAGTTTTGCCAGTCCTAAGCAACAACCACACCTTAGTCCGCTTTTATGACATGCCGAGAGGAGCATTAGGCCTATTTCTGTCCCTCGTCTCCTCAGAGAACCCCAGAAACTTCATGGAGTAAATCTTCCTCCATACTGTAATCATTATTCTTCTTTATCATAAGACTTTTCTTACATCTTGAACAGCTGATTTGAACTTACTCAGTTTGAAGGCTATGTTTAGCTATGTCAATACATAAATAATGTAGAACTTCTCAAAGTTCAAATCTAGAATGTTGTAATGTTTTTTGAGATCAATTTTTCAAATATCACCATAAATTTTGTTCCAGCAACACTAAGATTTCTAGTTAAAAGATTCAGAGTGATGTATACAGATGAGGTATTGTATTAAAGAGGACTCAGTCCTTCTTCAACAAGTGATGACATTCTTATCCTTGCAGAAGACATAACTGTGTCCAAGTAGTCTGTTTGGTCACAGTATAGAAGTCGGTGGCAGCGCAGGAAACGACCTGTCCCTTCCCTTCCATTGAAAAATGTGCTCGCAAATGCATCATAACGATCGTCCCCTGAAATAAAATTGAGAAAGAAAAAAAGGTTAAATTAAGCTCGTCCCCTGAAAATAATTTGGAGAAAAAAAAAGGTTAAATTAAGCGAGAGAGAGCAATTGTTTTATTTTTTCTTTATGTTGACAAATGTGTAGCAAACAAAATTCCTAAACATGACTCTTTGACATCCATAACTTTTAGTCGAGAAGTAGGTCAGACGACATTAACACAAGCTGTTAGAGACCTTAATTCTATAACCGAACAATAACATTAGAGAATGGTGATGGTCTGAATAAAAATAACCAAATAGGTTACAATTAATAACAATACCTCCCCCCAAGTGTACCTTAAAAAACGAAAAAACTTTGTCTAAATGTGTGAATTGAGCAGTCACATTTGGCTGTTTCTTTTAACGAATACATCCACCCTCCGTCACTTCCATTGCATATATTTGCAAATTTAACAAAATAGTCTGAAATTGAATAGAAATAGAAACAAAGTTTCAAAACTTTCCTCTTGAACACATATTGGTCGACTTCCATTGGTGAAACTTTCAATTCAGCGCCTGAGTCAGTTTGGTAGCTGTGTTCCCTTTCATCCGTGCCTATCGCGTCTGGGATTGGTCAGATAGAACATCCGACATTTGAGTGTTTCCTCCACGCCGAAATGTGTTGGAGGTGCGCGCTTTTTAAACAGTTCGTCTTACATCTTTCCCTCAAATAACTCTGATGTTTTTTAAAAACTTTGATATGATTTTATAGCAGAAATCGAGTTTGCTCGTTTTGGTTTGATGTAACACAAGTGTAGGTAGGCCTCCCAGATTTGTATTACAATCCAAACTTTCTCATTCACTTCGAATTTATCTATATCTATCCTATAAGAACTCTGTGACTTCGTGTTACATTTGTGTAAATACCTCAGTTTTCCCCACTCTTTCTCATTGGTGTAAGTAACCGTATGAATGTAGCATTTTTGAGGACCTACGCGCTGCATCTGTTGAAATGAGTGTGGGTCCTTTCAGGGAATTTCACTCTCTTGAAGCCGGCAGCGTCCCAGCCACGCAACCGGCACAGAATGTTTTAATGGTGTTTTTATTTTGATGTCGTCCACTCACTTTCAATGACACACGCAGAAAGTTTTACAAATTGACATAATGATTTAAAAAGAAAGATCAAGGTAAAACCAGAACGATAATAATTTTTATTTAGAAAAAGTGGCAAATTAATAACTAGGCAGAGCGAGGTTGAAAAGGGCCCAAAACAGGCCTCGCTTGCCCGTCACATACTTTTTTCGACCTACGCTATGCGGTAAATTTGTGATACCTAATACTTATAGACTTGCAGATGCCCTGTGGTGAGATCCTTGCCCTGGTGTGGAGATATACCTGCAATGAAGTCTTTACAGGCTTGCAGACATTGTGATGGTGAGTATGCATGGGTCCTTTCTAATACACCAATCCCATCCATAAACAGTTTATATACTGGAGATGAGTCATAGTAGCTATACCACTAGTGTATCATTTATGTTCCATTTTTCACACACCCTACAATCTCCTGGTAAACTGCAAGAACTTTCATGGTTGTAATTTTATGTGCCAGCCTTCTGCAGCAACCCTGAGATTCACACAACTACCTGGATCAAATTTTCCTTCTAAGAGAAATCACATGACTATTGTATACCACCCTCTACGAAAGCAAATAGGCAAGCAAAATATGAAGTCATACACTAGAAACCAACAATTGGTTCCACTTTCCACACCCAAAATATTAATCAAGGCACAGTAATTCATATTTAATTTATGTCAGCATGTAAGTCCCAGCTATGCCACATTAATGAAGCGTTATTAAAAGCTTCACTATTAAACTTCACTAGGTTTAAAACCCTTCTTTTCATAGGATGTTTTGGATTCTTGGAAGTACCAAAGCAATGAATTTGGTTTTATTTTATGTTAATTTTTACCCAGATCTTTGAAAAATACCACATTTGAGAGTGAAAACCATGTATGAGGGAGGTCCAACGTTTCCTTGAACTAAGATCTGCAATAGAAAATCCAGAAAGGCACTTTGCTACATGGCTCTTTACTTGTCATACTATTTTCCTTAATTCAAATCCAATAAATTGACTCACACTCCGCAGCTGAAAAGTTTGTTTTTGAATGCTAATTCACTTTTTTGGTTTCCAGGGTCATCACCCTACATTGGGTGCCTCAATAGGCCAAATTTCACTTAACTATTCCTTTGATGTCATTGAATTCATGAGGCTGATACACAAAGCAGCAGATCAAGTTTTTTCGAAGTCCCCCCCCAACCACAGCATTTCAAGAGAGCTCAGAGAGACCGCTTATATTGGTAGTAACCTAAAGATGGAAAGGCCTCAAACAGTTGGCGAAACTGCAAATTCAGATAAAAGTTGAAACTTTTAACCTGAGAATGAAACTACATTTCTTGAAATCTCTCTGATTGTATTAGTCCATATTCTGGTGCCATTTTTTGCAGGAGAATACCATACTTATTTAAATCAGTACCAATTCATACAGCCATCTCCATGGACAAGTTACAGAAAACGAGGAGGCATTGGATTTTAATATATACACAGAACATACATCCGAAAGAAGTCTTATTTTAATTTTGATGTGCATTTAATCCTGTGGTTGATGTTTGAATGGTTGTTTTTTTTTAATTATTTCTTGGAGTAATAAAATTAGAGAACTAACAGGAGGAAACTATATTAAACTGTTAGTTTGAATGAAATAGGTGGCTTGGAAAATCACTTAATAGGTTTTTATTAGCAAAGAAAATGCTCTTGTTTGCAGCCACAAGGTTTTCATCATGGGTAAGATGTATAAAAAAACAATTTAAAAAAAAATTAAGTAAGAACTACGTCTAAATTTTGTGTGAAAATAAAAAATCAAAAACAGAAATGGAAAGTCCATAGAAAGTGATTGCTGTGTCACTTTGAGAAATTGCAGGTACTGAAAACTGCCATGATAGGTACAGACATAATAATGAAACTGTTAAGAGTGAAGAATATAGGAAAATGAAAATACAAAACAGTCAAGGTAAGTGGAGAATAAAAGGGGTGTTCAACAAAAATATTTAATCAATTGTTTAACATCTTTATGGATCCCCAAAGAGCATAGTCCTCCTGACAATTTCATTGATTCCAAGTGTTCTTTCCATGTTTTTTTTAGTCATCATTTTCATCTCTGTCTCCAGTTCTCTTCTCTATAGAAGAGAGTTACTGAGAAGGAAGTGTTGAAATTGTTCTTTGGTTATGATCCTACTTCTGTAACCATTAGGATTCCAGAACAAGGACTGCCTGATAATACTTTCAGTAGGTTTCCTCAGTGTGTGTCCAGTCCACCTCCAGTGTCATCTTTCCATTCATTTCTTGCATCACTGGTACTTATCTGGTTCTTGTCATCACTGGTACTTATCTGGTTCTTGTCATCACTGGTACTTATCTGGCTCTTTCATCACTGGTACTTATCTGGTTCTTGTATGGGAGCCGCGCTGGTGTAATGGCTTCGGCGTTGTACTGGCGACCAGGTGTTCATGGTTCAAACCCGGGCGTCGGCGTTTGAAGAAATGTTTACGGCCGGAAATTTGACTGAATAGCCTGAACGGCTCCTGTGATAAACCCTCTGTGGATGGGAAGGAGCGAAGCTCCTGACCGGGTTGGAAGGAAAGTTCTCAGGTTCCCCAGCCTCGCAATGACATGTCATTGGGCTGAAGGGCTGAAAGCCCAAGTGCCGCTGGTTAAGGAAAAAAAAAATAAAAAAATCGGGTTCTTGTCATCAGTTCCACATTGGTGAACCTTGTCATACCATTTCTTGCATCACTGGTACTTATCTGGTTCTTGTCATCAGTTCCCACATTGGTGACCTTGTCATACCATTTCTTGTATCACTGGTGCTTCTCTGGTTTCTTGTCATCAGTTTCACATTAGGGATCTTGTCATACCATTTCTTGCATCACTGGTACTTATCTGGTTTCTTGTCATCAGTTTCACATTAGGGATCTTGTCATACCATTTCTTGTATCACTGGTTACTTTATCTGGTTCTTGTCATCAGTTCCACATGGTGGTGACCTTGTCATACCATTTCTCTTGCAATCACTGGTACTTATCTGGTTCTTGTCATCAGTTCCACATTGGTGACCTTGTCATACCCATGTTTTCTTGTTTCACACTGGTACTTATCTGTTTTTCTTGTCCATCAGTTCCACATTGGTGACCTTGTGTCATACCATTTCTTGCATCACTGGTACTTATCTGGTTCTTGTCATCAGTTCCACATTGGTGACCTTGTCATACCATTTCTTGTATCACTGGTACTTATCTGGTTCTTGTCATCAGTTCCACATTGGTGACCTTGTCATACCATTTCTTGCATCACTGGTACTTATCTGGTTCTTGTCATCAGTTCCACATTGGTGACCTTGTCATACCATTTCTTGCATCACTGGTATTTATCTGGTTCTTGTCATCAGTTCCACATTGGTGACCTTGTCATACCATTTTTTCTTGCATCACTGGTACTTATCTGGTTTCTTGTCATCAGTTCCACATTGGTGACCTTGTCATACCATTTCTTGTAATCACTGGTACTTATCTGGTTCTTGTCATCAGTTTCCACATTGGTGACCTTGTCATACCATTTCTTGCATCACTGGTACTTATCTGATTCTTGTCATCAGTTCCACATTGGTGACCTTGTCATACCATTTTTTGCATCACTGGTACTTATCTGGTTCTTGTCATCATTTCCACATTGGTGACCTTGTCGTACCATTTCTTGCATCACTGGTACTTATCTGGTTCTTGTCATCAGTTCCACATTGGTGACCTTGTTCATACAATTTTTCTTGTATCACTGGTACTTATCTGGTTTCTTGTCACCAGTTCCACATTGGTGACCTTGTCATACCATTTCTTGTATCACACTGGTACTTATCTGGTTCTTGTCATCAGTTCCACATTGGTGACCTTGTCATAACCATTTCTTGCATCACTGGTAACTTATCTGGTTCTTGTCAGTTCCACATAAAAAACCTTGTTCCACATCACTGGTACCTTGGTTCTTGTCATCAGTTACATTTTTGACCTTGTCATTTACCATTTCTTGCATCACTGGTACTTATCTGGTTCTTGTCATCAGGTTCCACATTGGTGACCTTGTCCGTTTTTTTACCCAAGTACTGATTTATGGGCACCTTCTGTAACTTTCTTGGTTGTTTGATTTTGTTGTTCTCTGAGTTGTTAGAGCCATACAATAAGACTGACTGGGGATATTTTTTGAAGATTCCGATTTTTGTGTTGCACTGATTTTCTTTTTGATTTCCATACATTTCCCAGGGCAATGAAAGCTCCTCTTGCTGAAAAAAAAAAAAATCAAAATTTCTTGCTAACAGTCCAAGATAAAAAGTACTTTAATATTTATTTTTTTCTGTCCACTGTTGCAGTGCAGCATAGCGGAGAGCTGAATTTTGGCATTCTTGAACCAAGGTGTATCGCATTGGCTGGCTGTGAGCCTGTTATCACATTGGCTGCTGTGACCTGTTATCACATTGGCTGCTGTGAGCCTTTACCACATTGGCTTTGCTGAGTGAGCCTGTGTTAATTGTAGGATTTTCTGTGATGTTTTTCTGTCCACCTACCTCTTGGTGTTCCTGAAGCCCTACTAAAATCAGATCTCCTGTTGTTGTAAGTGCGTAGTGGTAATTGATCAGACTCTATTCTCATAAGATGGCCCAACCATTTTTTTTTTTCTGTTTCTCTATATATTTTGATTTAGAATTTCTCTGATCTCATCATTTCTTATTCTGTCTCTCCTGGTTTGCATTAAACCATAGTATCTCCTCCATGGCCCATCTTTAACACATTAACTACCTACCGCGAGCCGGTAGGACTGGCTTTTGAAATCCTATCAGTTTGCATAAACTGAATTTATCAACATGCTCAGAGCGTCGATTTAATTTTTAGTAAATATAAAATGAATGAAAAATGCACTGAAACACTTTCTGATCTGGTTTTGAGATTTTAATTTGCCACCGGAAAACAAATTCCCAAAGCATGGTTGTTGTAGAACACTGGGAAATTAATATTATGTTCATATTTTTTCAGCGTTTTGGGTTAGTTACCAAATCGTGTAAAACTGTTTAGCGTGGCAACTTGTGATAGGACCACAAAAAAAATGCTTGTACATCTCATCTAATGGCTGAATAGGCTAGAAACGTGTTTCAACAATTGACTGAGAGATCTCGCGACGAGGACAAGAGTGAAATCGGTGTGCACATTGGTTGAAATTTTGATTTTGATAGAGAGGGGGCGCAAGCAGTTATATGTGTGAAAATATTGCAAGTCCTCAGCCATCGGACAGCCGTTAAATAGCAACAACCTCTATTAGTTACAAACGGTGCTTATTGTAATAGTACATTCATTTATCTTTAAAATGACGTGTAATTCATAAAAAATATGTAAACAATTATGAAAAACTACAGCTTACTTTTGTGCAAACACCTTTTTCTTCTTCTTTGATCCTTAGCGGCCGACCGCCAAAGCAGTCAGTGGCCATCACGCCTAGTGGCGTCTTGTAGGGCAACAACAAATTGATCCCACTTTGCTCGGTCGGCGGCCATCCTTCGTACAGTGCCCCAACTCTGGTTCATTCTTTGCATCTCAGCCTCCACAGTCCTCCGCCAGGTTGTTTTTTGGTCGGCCTCTCTTTCGTTTTCCTTCAGGGGTCCAAAGCATAGCTGTTCCTGTGATGGCATCGGGGTCTCTTCTGAGGACATGGCCATTTTTTTTTTTCCCATTTTCAGCATCCTGCAGGTGTCTGCAGGCAAACACCTGCAGGTGGTAAAATGGGAAAAAATTTTTATTTCGGTCCACAGTGTGGTTTTTTTTTTCAAATTCGGTAGTTAAAAATGTTTTAACTCTTAAAGGCTGGAACGACGCTGGTAGCGTACATCCGCTAAAAACCCCTAGAAAGCCGAAACGACGTTGGGAAAACGTCACTTTTTTGTTTTCCGTGAAATTTTTTTCCGTATTTTTTCGTTATAACTCATGACTGAATACTATATGTAGAATATCACTAAAAAATCCTTCATATTCTAATTCTAACATTCATTTTATCATTTACTGTGATGTATAATATGTGTGTCTTTGTTGTGTAAATAACTCAGAAACTTTAGAAATTTATAAAGGTACTGCCATAAGGTACAAAAATAATTCTGGCAAAACTCGTGAAAAAATTCCGGCCTGCAAGAGTTTTAAGCATCACAATCACACACAATATGATTTTACACTCTCATGTTCTTTGGTCAAGGACTATGTTTTTTGACACTGGTAGCAAAGAGCTGGTAAAAAAATGTAAACAAATTATCAGCAGTCATTTAGTTTCCATACTGATATTTTGGATGTTTGAGAAAAGTTAAAGCTGGGAGGTCTCTGCACATTCATAGAAGCTTCCAGTCTACAAGAGCTGGTGTGGATATACTGTTCCTGGTCATGCTGGGGCTTGTGGTAATGAAAGAGCTAAGTGACAGACTAGCATCAAAGAGCACCCATAAGTGGGGACACTAGATATGCATAAGGGAATATACTGAGAACAATTAATGATCGCCTGGTAGAGAATGACACTGCAATAGATGAATCATCAAGGTTAAGACTGTTGGAATTTGGCATCAAACGTATATGGCTAGTAGGGATGGTGTATGACTGAGAGGATGCATCCGTCATGTTTACAACCATTGAGCTACAGGAACAAGTTAGCAAATTCACACTCTCGACATAATGCTGATGAGACTGAGCACCTAAGGGTCCCTGCCCCGTGAGTGCAATGAAATGTCAATTCTTAATAACAATAAACAGTCTCTGCACTGGTTTTTTTTTGACTTTTGTTTCAGTTTCCCTGTCAAATCCCCCTTTTGTTTTCCACTGTTAGAATGTTTCCCAGGTGTTTATAATATGGAGCGCCTCATGAAATATTGAAGAAATTACTTCATTAGGTTTGAATAAACCTGGTGCAGCATTAAGACCTTGTGTATTTTCATACTGAACTTTTAAACCTGTCAACCATGGTCCTATTTTTTTTTTCTGACTCTCCTGTTTTTTTTAATATGTTATGTCTATTCTGCTGGTTTTTCATCCCTCGTACTGTTTTCCAAGAACTGAGGACTAGATATGGGAACCAGGGGCAGGATGAAAGACAGCTGATATTATAGTATGGCGTTTATCTCAGGACAAGAAAAACCTCTAACAACTCCATGGTTAGAAGAGGAACATGATTAAGTAAGTAAATAAGTAAAGTACTGCTTTGTCATAGCCACTGACATTATAAAAACTGGTGTTTTTCTACAATGATCCAGGTTCTTTTTAGTTTTTATCAACTACCTTTTTTTCAGGCAATCCTCAACACTTGTGCTAAATTTGATTTCTCCTGTTCCCCTTGGTAGGTAAGTTTCAATACATGGCACTATTGTTAAAGTGTCGATAATAAATACGAGTATTTATTAAACACTTCTTTGTAATATTAACTTTTGGCCAGGCAATTTCAGAGTGTTGAGAATGCCACGTGCACAAGTGTATACTTGAGCATGAGTGCACTGTTTTTCATCTAATTATATGTTGGTCAGTTTTTTTTCTTTAACTTGTGTTTATTTTACATGTAGAATAAAGTCATTTTTATGCAGCTAAGCATCTTGTGCTAAGCCATTTTGATTTTTACAACCCAATTTAAATGATATTCCATACATTTTGAACCTGTGGATTTTTTATTTTTTCTGACGTTAAAAAAATACTGTTTAGATTGATCAAACATCCCACATAAAAGTAAAGGAATCCCGTTATGCACCCATTGGTGCCATGGACGATGCGGATTGGGAATATGGTTTAGGCCCCACGTTTTCTTGACCATCACGCACACCTAGTGGGTATTGGCCAGCATCACGCCGGCGACCTTTAACCTTCCCCAGAGTGACTCGTACTCCATTTCATGAAGGCTGGGTCCTTCCATGTCCGGAAATTTCATTGGTCTAAAAAAACCCTCTCAAAACTGAGGAACAAACCAGGACCCCCCCACCGAGCTGGAAAGCCAGTGCGACTAACCACTGAAAACATCCCACTCACTTACATTTTTATAACAGGAGAATTTTGTGACATGGCATGAAATTGTGACATGATGACACTTTGAAAATGTATTATGATGGATTAGTGTCACAACAGAAAGGTCCCTTTTTAAAAACCTTTGCAAAGACTAGAACTATAACATTTTAAAATGCTGTGGATGCAAAGATATTTACATGTTGAGAGTATAAGAGGTCATCTTCTTCTTCCTCGAATTTCGCCTTCAGACTTCCACATTTTATACTCTAATAAAGGTCAGCAGTCAACTCAAGGTTCCCGACCATCTCCAAACAGTTTTTTCGTTGAACAGAAGTAGGTTCTTGCCATATGCTACCCCGTTCATTACTGTAGGTTTGCAGTACTGGCAGCCAGGTGTTTCGACTGTCCATCGGGCTGGTACCGCAGGTGCAGAGATCTGTGAGTACAACACAATTTTGTATTGTGGTAAACAGAATGTTATCTCAATCTGTGTTGTGCCCAGTCTCGCATCACCGAAAAATTGACACATGACCTGTTCTTTTCTGGATATTGATGATATGTGCGTCAATTTTCAAATGTGCCCCGGTGGCTCACTTTCCCCATTTGGACATGAATGTAGCCTTTTATAGAGGACTTATGCCGTTGCGGTTAAATGTTTTTTGAAAAATGGCGTGTCTAAGTCAAACATTTAAGATAATATGTCTGAATGTATGAGGTTCACCAGCGAAAGAAAACCATTTAAGTGTCCATTTATTGGATTGTATCAGTAGCAGGTCAGAATGTTTACATATGTGGCATTAAATATTGTATAATAAGATAACTTTTTTTAAACATGTAAACTCACCATTAGAAGATCACCTCCATTGGAAAAACCAGACATGGTCACACAAAAAAATAGAAGACAGAGAAAATGGCTTAAAAATTTGAAATGTTTAATGACTTTAAGAAGGATGCCCATTTTTTATGCTTTCCTTTTTCCTGACATGAACATGTTTTCAAATATAATTTTAGTTTTTCTAAACCTTCTTTCAATCAGATCAATACCCTTTAGTTAGCTCCCCAAGGAGCATAGGCCTTCAACAAACACATGCCAATCTTCCTGTCCTGTGCCATCTGCTCAAGTTCTTTCCATGTTTTTCCTCATCATTTTCACCTCTGTTTCCAGTTTCTCTTCTCCATTGTTTTTTTGGTCTACCTCTGCCTCTCTTTCCCTGTGGTCCCATTACTCCAGAACAAGGACTGCCTTGTAATGCTATCAACAGGTGTTTCCCTCAAGGTGTGTGTCCTATCCCATCCCAGCATCGTCCTTCTTCTCAACTCTTGTTCCACTTGCACATTTGTCTGGTTCTTGTCATCAATTCCACATGGTGTGACTCTGTCACATTTGTGACTTTCTATTCTACGCCAAGCACCCATATTATGGAAAGGCCCCTATAACTTTTTTTGGTTGTTGTTTTTGTTGCATCTCCATGTCTTCAGAAGCCATACAATAAGACTGACCTTGACATTTGAGTTGAAGATTCTGAGTATTTTTGTGTTGGACTTGAATTTCTCTTGTTCTCCATATTGTTTCCCCAATGGAATGAAAGCCTCCTCTTGCTTTTTTTGTATCTTATTTTGATATCATTTGTCTGTCCCTCCAACTTTGTTCTATATTACTGCCAAGATATGTGTACATATTCTACAATCATTGTAGTGAGTGTTTTCTTCAGACCTAATGTTATCATTTCCTCTTGCATTTTTACTTCTCACTAATCTTTGTCCTTTTCCCTGTCTATTTTCAGACCCACTAGTTGTGACCTCTCATCGAGAATTTTCATTTTCTCTTGCATATTTGATTATGGTTATGGGACAGAAGAGCCAATGTCATCTACAAAAGCCAGTATCAACAAGCTGTTATAGCCAGATACTACTGGATTTCCATTACTGTTGTGTGATTTTGATGTTTTTCATTAACCCAATCTATTGCTAGTAAGAAAAGAAATGGAAGCAAGAGGCATCCCTGTCTCCACTCCCGTCGTAAATCCTAACGTTTTTCTGTAAGTTGTCCTTCATGAAGAACTACTGCAATGTCCATGTCCCATCATATGTCCCTTCCCTTATTAAGTTAATTATCTTCCATGGAAAAAACTCCATAATGCTTCAAGCGTTGGGAATATGCTTAATGTGCTCCGGTCTGATTTTGTAAAAAATGTGAGGGCTTTTTTTCCATTGGAGTTCATCATTTTTGATAGCAGAAAAGTTTAAAGTGTTTATAAAATGTTAACAATTTATCAAAACGTATGTCCTGTCTTGATCCCTAAATCAAATACACCAGCAGTTATACCAACTTTTTTTACCTAATTGTGGTCCTTATTTTGCCATGTTTCTTACAGATACCATGCTGATTTTGGAACCCAGAGGGACTAATATCAGTTAGTAGTTTTTTGTAAAACTTTATATTCCATTGAATCTTTTTTAATCTAATTTCAGTTAGAATGTGTTTTAATTCTAGATGTATAGTATGATCTTAAGGAATTCTTTTTTATTTGTAAAAAAAAAAAAAACTTTGATTTTGGTAAGCTTGTGGTAGAAGTCTGCTTGCACATAAGATGTAATCATGCTAAGAAATGGAATTGTTGTTTAAATAATACATTCAGATTTATGTAACATATTAAATTTTATAGAAATATACTTATTCAATGTTACTGCAAGAACTTTAAAGCATGCAGATACTATTTTCTATTCAGCTACACAACCTTTGTGATGTTTTTCAGTTGTCAGAACATTGATTTTTACTCAAGGTACTCTTCTTCCGTCCTTAGCCACCGACCGTCAAAGCAGGCAGTGGCCATTACGCCTAGTGGCGTCTTAGGGCAACAGCAGATAGGTTTTCTTTGCCATTGTTTCCCATCACGCCTATTGGCGTCTTTAGGGCAACGGCAAATCAATCCATTTGCTGTTGTTGTTTCCGTAATCGAAGTGACTGGCAAACGGGTGATCAGCCCGTTTTGGTTTACTAGGTACTGTTGCAGTATATTTACCCCTATGTACGCCAGTGACAGTGTTGGCTGATTTTCAAGTATATTCATAACATTGCTGAAATCCTGGCAGAAATTATTTACATTTCTTGTACATCGTCAGCTTGTAATTGAATGTATGTTAACTGTCTATGAACTAAAAAAGTACTATTACTCCATCACTAACTTTTACTAGTACATGTGACCCATTTTTTTAGAGAACTAAAAACAATACTTTACTTTTTTTGATAAATGTTTTTGCCATGACGTTTTGTGGAGAGCCTGGGTTTTATTGTTCTTGTGCCATTGTCCACATATGGCTGGCCCCGAGTCCGAGAGCAGTATGTAGGATTTTCAGTGATGTTGACTATGTCTAACTAAACTGCCTCATAAACCATGCCCTGAAACCAGATCTCCTACTGTTGTATGTGAACAGTGAGAAATATATCGGGCTCAATTTCCTCCATTAGATGGCACACTAACCACTAAAAATTTTTTTTTCTCTTGTACATTGACGCAGAAAGTAGTTTCTACAGTTGTCGTAATGTCCAACATAGTCACATCTCTGTCCCTAAGCTTTTCCTTAAATATTTCATCTCATGGGATGTTGAAAATTATTCCCCCTCCTGTGCGTTGGGGCAGGTGATCATTGTTTTTGGCACTGACGAGCATATAGATTGGTAATGAAAATGATATTTTATTCCAGTTTGTCGTTTAGTCCGCCTTCCATAACTTACATTTGAATGTTTGAGAAATCAGGTGGACAGTTTGTAAATCAACTGCACTTGGCTCTTTTTTTAATATCTTTTTAAATTTCTCTGTCAAGTCATCCATATTCCTGTGAAAATGCCTTCCCATAAATGATTGAAACTCAAAAATCATGTTTGAGCCTTTAACATTTGTTGACATGCAAGTTTTTGTATAACTCCTACAAGGGTTCAGTGTGACCCATTTTTTATTAAACTAAAAGCAATACTAGGAATTGGGTGAAAGAGTAATATGTTTGTCATTAATTAGTTCCATAAACATGAGACTAAAATTAAAGCCTTATAAATTAAGAAACATCACATCCTCATCCTTGTATATACAGTGGTAAATAAAGAAGCATGAGACAATGGGAAAAGAATAGTTACAAACTTGGTGGTGGTGAATAGAAAGTGTAAGTGAGAAAACACATGGCCCTGTTAGCAGGTTTGTAATAAATTGTTTAAGACCAGTAATCACAACACTCTCACAAGGAGATATGAAATGTTGAATGAGGATGTAAAAATACCAAAATATGAATTTAATAGCAGCTACTGAAAATACTAGCCTTCCCTCACACTAAGAAGTTTGTAAGATTCTACCACTTATCTCAGCATGATCTGTTCATAATCATAGATATGTAGAGGAAGTTGAATGCGCTTGTTGTGATTGAACATCTTGAGGGGCTTGTATGCTAAAATGTGTTTTTATGTGTGTTTAGTAGACTAAACTGTATGGTAGGTGTGTGCATCAAACTATAAAATACATGAACCCTGTGAAAATGCATACAAAATCTTTTTGTCTTGATTTTCAACATTTGTTTCTCACAATTGACCACAGAACATGTAACCCATAGTATCATGGCCACATAGCTGTAATAACATTTATCCATTAATTACCTATCAGCTCCCCTGGTGTGAGCAAAGTCCCCTGGGATATTTGCTGAGGGGAGACTGAAGCACCTATAGGGTTTGCCCAGTGTGCAATGAAGTTGATTCTTGATCAACAATAACCATCTAGTCCAAAGTCTTGCCATGGTCTCTTATTTATGCCCTTTAAATCTTGTCCTCCAATTTTATTCTTCATATATATTTGGGTCTCCCCTGTATTTGTTTGTAATAAATGTACAGTAATAGTCCCATCATCTCATCTCAACCCGTAACCCGTCATGGGTCGTAGGGGTGCCATGGTGGAAGCATCAGCAGACAGGGTCCTCCACTGCTCTCTATCCTCAGCAATGCGTACAAGTGTGGAAAAACCATGCCCTGCCCATTCTTTGATGTTATCAGCCCACGATTTTCTTTGCCTTCCTCTTCTCCGTTTACCTTCGACTGTTCCCTGGAGGATCGTTTTCGAAAGGGAGTCATGACGTGTTCATGCCCTCAAAACCAGGCAAGCTAATAGCAGTAATAGTACAGGTCTTTAAATCCAGTTACCCCTCGAAAACTGAAAATGTTCTGAAAATCTAAAGTTTCTTTGAACTACTTTTCTATCACAATTTGTCCATTTTCTGGTGACAACGGGGGCAATTTTTAAAAACACATCTTTGCCCGGTGGATTTTGGCTACTTTTCAAAACAATCCTCGGCGACATCATGAAAACTGAATAAAAAACACCCAATTCCACCAGTTTTATGAAACATCAATACACAAACCTGTTGATATTGGGTGATGTATGTGAATGCCATAATATTCATAGTGTTTTAATGCTGCATCACAGTAAGAGTCACAGGAGTACTGCTATTCTAACAGCCCCCTGTTTTTTATATCTATGCAGTCCCCTCCATTATTCATATCCTCCTTATCCTTTTACTCTTGCCATTAAGCCTCATGGGCACGTTCAGTTGATGTTTTTTGGGTGTTTTCAAGCGCCCTATTTTATTGGTTGTAATCCCCCCTCCTTCTGAAAACTTCAGCCCTTTCACTCATGCCCCACTCTTTTCCTTGCGTCTTCCTGTTTCATGACCTAGCTAGTAACACTCGTATTAAAGATCCAAAATGTAATCATTAAAAACGACATCCAACGACAAAGTGATTAAATTAAAAAAGTTTCCCATAGCAATGCTGCCCAAAGGGGAGTGGAGTGTTAGATACTTCACTGTACCAGGTCCAGTTTTTATGAGGAGGGGTGACCAGTTCGATTCCTCACTACCATTGCTTTGCATAACCCAAAAAACAGAGTCAGGTATGTACTACTTACTGCTGTGTAGATTAGAGTGTGGTCGTTCTCATTCAGGTTTTAAACCGGAGAACCCTGGTTAGCTTTGTCATGAGAGGCAAGCAACTGTAAGCATTCTGCCTAAACGAGTCAACAAAGTGATATGAAGCCATAAATCAAGTGACAAAGTCATCAGATAGCTTCATCCAACAATAAAGTCTTTGTGCAAGAAGCATACAAGTAAAAAGTAATAAATAAAATTATGCCTATCCCCCCCTCAAACATGCCTGAAAAGGATAATACATCCCCAAAAAAATGACCCCCCCCATCAAAAGCTAAATCCACAAACAAGGAAAGGTGATCAGAAATTTGCACACCCACTCCAGCAACAAAGTGATCAAGAAATTTGCACCCAGCAACAAAGTGATCAGAAAACCTACATCCCAATAACAAAGTAATTAGGAAATCACATACAAGAAAAAAAAAAAATACATTAAAGAACGTGATTCATAAAACAACTCTCCAACAACATAAAAAATTATAAAGCTTTAAAACAAGCACAGTTGATCAGACAGCTGAGACAAACGTGGTCAGACAGCTGTGACATACGTGAGACAAATGGGATCAGACCAGCTGTGACAAAACGTGATCAGAGACAGCTTGTGAGAAATGTGATCAGACAAGCTGTGACATATGTGATCAGACAGCTGTGACAAAAGTGGAAATCAGACAGCTGTGTGACAAACAACTTGTTGATGAGACTGTGTTGTCCCCCCCCAAACAACAAAGTGATCAGAACAGCCTGTGACAAAACAAACAAAGTGATCAGGACAAGCTTGTGACAAACAACAAAGTGATCAGACAGCTTGCTAACAAACAACAAAGGGATCAGAAAGCTCTCTTCTTTCCAAACAACATGAGTAAAACCCTAAATTCAAGACTAAAATGATAAGATAAAAATACATCCAAGAAAAACACAGTAGTTAGAAAAATTAACTAACATACTTTCTTGACAGTTATACAATGCCATAGTATGCAATGAATCTAACACAGTGCATGTCAACATTAACGTTCAAATATATCCTTTGTACTGTTACTATAGTCGTTTCCCCGTCTCTACCGTGAGGTGTTGAGGTTTGGAAGAGAGAGTGCCAGACTACCTATTGACCAGGATGATGTCAATGTTGATGGTACTTGTCATATAGTGGGACTCGTCTCTCACTGTCCCGCAGTGGGCAGCTTAGGTGTTTGTTGATGTTATGTTAAAACAAATCTTGATGATACACAAGTATAACGTCACATGACCAGACAGATGATGGGATGGAGAACATCTGGCGAAAAGTAACTGCACTCAAACAGCGGTGTACAAACAAAGATAATGTTTATTTACAGCTAGTCATCCAATCCAGCTGAAAACATTATTCATGCCCAACTTTCCTCTGAGGCTGGTCATCTCCCCCATAATAACAATGTTCATAAGGCAACTTTTTGAAATAAATCTTCTCTAACTCCATCATTTTTTCTCTTATATAATCTGACGCTGTCTCTAAGATTACTAAGCTCATCTACTGTTCTCTTCTTTCTTCTGGTTTCCTAACCCTTGATAAGGCCCATCCCTAGGATTAGTGAAACATAGTCAATGTATCCTTTGATATAACGACCTGGTACCTAACCACCCAGGGGTTTATTATTTGTATCAATAGTCACTTGTTCCTCTACGCTGCCCCTAGTTACTGTCTAAATTGTCTCTGCATCTAAACACAACATATCTGTTCGTCCGTTGTAGTCTTGACAAATTTGTTAACACAATCTTGAACTGGCGACATTGTCCTTTCTTGTCTTTATCTATATCATCTATTAAAGGTGGAGTTTGAGCATCTTGTTTGGTTCGGCAAAATAATTGATACTGTACTGTGAACCACAGCAACCAACCACCTTCAGTGGGTTTATTCACCAGAATGAAACCATCACCAACATCGCTCACCACTATACACAAACTTTTATGTATAAAGCAAACTTGCTATCCTACGCTAAGTGCGTTTCAAAATCATACTCACGGTTCTTCATCTTCTCCTCGATTTTAACATTACATTACCCTGTTTTTACGCCTGCTAAAAATGGTGTTCACATATCCCTCGCAACACTCCCTTTCTTGTGCGTTTTGCTTGTTTTTGTTATCGCTCACTACCCAAAACACCGCTTCAAGGGACGTAAATTTAAAGTCATCGCTCTTTTGGTGATTACACTCAAAAACCCAGACCAATCTTCTTAAATCTTTTTACTAAAACATTATTATGCAAAATCATACTCACACAATAATTTAGAACTCCTACACATATGAAATACCAAACCAAAACACACAAGCACCTAAATGTCTACCATCTCCCAAAAGGGACCTACGCGAGTTACTAACTCCCTTCCTCAAAACACTCTACTCTGGCTCCATTTCACCTCCTCCCCCAACAAAGAACATACAGAACCCAACCAGCAACTCTATTTAACCCTCAAACAATCCTTCTGTACTCTCTTTCATTTCCAAAGTCCCACGATACCGGTCCCCCACACTCCCCCGATCGCTGTCTTCCTCCTAGTCGGCCTGGCCTTTCCATCCTTCTAGCTCCTCGGTCCTTCAAAGATTGTCTAAATGTTGTCCTCCCCTCCCAGTTGACTCTCGGGTCATCCTAGAAGGGGTCTGATCCTGGTTTCTTTGATTCCCCATGCTTGTCATGGTAGCCGATCTCTCTCCCATTCTGCACTCGACATGGCCACGAAAACCATCTTAGTTGGCGACTGTTCTACTTGGGTCTGCAGAGGGTGGGATTTTTAGGCCTTGACGTATTGTCTGGTTGCGGGACCATGTCCCTCTTCTTGTTACTTCAACCACCTTCCTCAGATACCTCATTTCACTAAGGTTTGGATCTGGCTTTGTGTGGGTTGTAGCATTGCCCATGACTCGCATCCATATGTCAAGACTGGGACATAGGTAGAGCGGTATACAGCCATCTTTGTTTTCTTACTGTTGCGATATTGGATTTATCTCGGGTTACTACTTTTATTGTATGGTAGTAGTATTATCGGGCTTATAGTCCCTAGCCAATTTTTGTTTAATAATAAACGCGAGATGTCATTGAGATAGGGTCCCGCAATGCAATGGGCCAAAGGTGGGCAATATAAACGTTAACTATGTCTGTTAGGGGTCCTAAGGTTTGAACCACGAGTAAGCAATGAAGACTGGATCCATTGTAGACTTCAATGACAAGACAGTTTTATTTACGATTACATAAAATAACACCAGGCATAAATGACGTGGCATCAAATTACATCGTAGCAGGAACATTTTATAAATACGTATTAATCATGTAGTAGCAACAGACACAGTTACAAATGTAATGTTGACATGACCTCTGGTTGAGAACACCGGTCGTTATAATAGTATGGTCAACATCTTGACCGATTCGAAGATTTCCATCGATTTGAATAGAATTTAATATTACTTCAATTTACAATCCTGCTCCTAGTGTACAGAGGGGACTTAACAATATACATCACCCCCCGGAAACAAAAAAGCGTTTTAAAATAAACCGAAGAAGTCAAAGTTAGTCTATTTTACTATCATCAATCAAACAAAATTAATGTTAAGTCATTTGAAGAAATTAATAAGTGGGGATAAGTATGGAAAACGCCAACAAAATAAATGACACATAATGTACCAAAATTGTACCAAATTCAAATTAAGAAGTTGCAAATGGAATAAGATAATGAAATAATAGTAGTGAAGAATGAAAAGAAATAGAGACTGTAATCAAACAATGTGATAAAAGAAAAAATGTCAATCAAAGAACAATTAAATTAAGCAATGTATGAATGCGGATATATGTAAGACGAAGAAATAATTAAATAAAATCAATGTGCAAAATAACATACTCGAAGGAAACAACACATTCCAAAAGATGTGTAGGCAAGATTAGCTGCACAGCAAGTATGCCACAATGGTCACATGAATTATAGCTATGTGCCAAAAATATCAAGCGCTGAAGATGCGCGTTTATAAAATAATTATGGTAATATGTAATAGTCTATCTAAAATACTAAACTAATTAAGTGAACAGGAATGTCATAAATGTCTCACAGCTAAACGGAATAGTAAAATGTTAATGAGTAATACACATTTAAATGTATTAAAAGTGTCAAGAAATCACTAAGTTGGCAAAGAAGATTGTCTTAAACTCGCACAGAAGTGATCGTAACACATGGTTATCTATCAAAGTTAAATGTTTTGAAATTATTCATCTATGAAAAGATGTGTAGTTTATGTCAATTTATATCCAATAGAAGTAAACTAACACAATAGTTAGTGATGCACCAACACAGTTACCGATAGTTAATTGAAATGAAAAGCACCCAAAAAAAGTGTACAAAAATGTTGCGAAGAATGTAACTTTATAGTCAACAGTTAGATTATGAATGCAAAACGTATTGTAGCACGTGGCGTTACATCACGCAAGCAATCATTTTTCAGTGATGAATGGGTTACGTAGAGGTGTCGCAAATTGACGGTAGCAGAGGCTTGATCAAATCCTGCGGGCAACGTGACAAGAGATCAGCCATCTCATTCTCAGAACCTGGAATTGCGCGTATTGTAAAGTGGAATGATTGTAGCGCTATAGCGTAGCGGGTTGATCTTGAACTCTTAGGTCTTCATATTGAAGAGCCGTAAGGGCTTGTTGATCAGTTTCCACGAAAAAATGTGCGCCGAGCAAGAATCGCTGTAATTTCGGGATGGACCAGACCATGGCCAAAAGTTTTTTGTCCAGTACAGAGTAGTTTCGTTCTGTTGAAGTTAATTTTCTGGACACATACATCACTGGGTGTAGAGTTCCATCATAAATTTGCATCAAAGACGCTCCGACACGCATCATTGAAGCATCACTGTGAAGAATAAATGGGATATCTCTGTTTGGCAATCACAAAATAGGTGCAGGTGAAAACAATGATTTAATATTATCTAATGTGGTCTGACACTCTGGGGACCACCGAATCAAGTTTGGTGAACCATTCTTTAATAATCCAGAAAGACACGCAGTGATAGTAGATAAATGAGGAATGAAATGTCCATAGAATTGAATTAGTCCTAGGAGACTGTGAACTTGTTTCTTAATCTTAGGAGCAGTGATATTAAGTATCTTAGAAATATTATCGTCTTCAGTATGTAATAGACCATGAACGACACGATGACCCAAAAAAGAGATCTCACTGAAACCAACGTTGGCTTTAGATGGTTTAGCCGTCAAGTTATGAGAACAAAGGGTGGATAGCAACGAACATAAACCACTAAAATGATCACCTCAAGAGTGGCTAAAAAGACAAATATCATCGAGATATGCAATCACATCATCACGATGAGATAGGATACGACGCATCATGCGTACGAAAGTAGCAGGAGCATTAACAAATCCAAAAGGCATAAAGTTCCATTGGAACAGACCTCGAGGGGTAGAGAAGGCAGTGAGAGATTTGGCGTGCTCTGTAAGAGGCACTTGCCAATAGCCTTTAGATAAATCAAGTTTTGTGAAGAATATTGACTTAGAAAGTTTAATAAGTAAATCCTCCAACAGGGGCATAGGTTCAGCATTGAACATCGAGACTTGATGCAATTTACGATAGTCAACACAAATACGAATGTTATTATCCTTCTTCTTAACGATGACCATAGAAGAAGAGTATGGCGACATTGAAGGTTCAATTATGTTAAGACGTAACATATCATCCAATTCTTTTTCCACCTTAGCTTGAAAGTGAAGAGGGATTGGATAGGGGCGTACACGAATATGTTTGTCATCAGTTAGTATTATGTCATGAGTGATGACAGAAGTACGACCAGGAATGTCAGTAAGAACATCCTGAAAGGATTGTAACAATGAAGAGACTTGATGTTGTCTTTCATTAGAAAGATCAGTAGAAATACTGAAATCTGTCCAATTTTCCGTTAAATGTAACGGTACAACTGGTAGAGGGAGAGACACATCAGAAAAAGTAGTTTCCTCTTCTTGAATGACAGATAAAGATTCATATCGATGAAGACGACAAGGAGGGTAGTCTTTTGCTTGAAAAACAGACTGAAGATAGTGTCGTGAAACATTCTAAATCCACATATATAAATTAAAAGGTAAATGTAAAACCTAACGCATTAATTCGATAAAAGGAAAGAGAAATGGTAAAAGCACAGTGCTGTCACAATGGCGTACAAAAATCCTCCTTTTTTTCTACTTCGTCTGCAAATTGTAACGTTTCCACGTTGATAGTAAAGCCTATAGCAGGTCTCGCGATATACAATTAATGCCACCCCAAGCGTAAGGCATGAAGCACTAACTTTTTTTTTCTTCAAATAGACCGTGATAAAAAACACTACCCATACGAGAGTTAGGTTTAAAAACCTGTAAAATGCTTATTAGGAAACATGACATTATACTGGTTTACGTTTGAAAGCCTGACAGTACAGCAGTACAGACACCCTAAAGTTTGGAAGTGAGGAGGTGGTAACAGCACGACTATCCTAGAAGAAAATACATATTTTGAACGCCGCTACTTAGCTCCCTTAAAACTTATATATTTGGGTTCCTTAGGACTTGCTGACAAAGAATATGTTAAGTGTTACGCAAATAGTCTAGGAATTAACAAATTATAGCCAAAAGAAAATAGTGAGGGTGTCAGAAAACACCAAATAATAATCGCACAGTGGCATGTTTTGAAACCACCATTTTACGGGAAATAGGTCACCATGTTAAATCCAATTTGATTGGCGGGAATGATATGTAAGGCTAAACACGATTAGTCGGACTACAAATACTAATTTTGGTTGTTAGGGGAAACGTGAGAAGGGTAAAATTTTTTGAAAAAGCTGTGTAAACATGGCCCGATTGGTTAGACCCGCTGATATAGTCAATGAGGAGCGTCTGTTCAGTGCCACATTTTAAAATAAACTTACTAAGAAACAGTGCGTTGAGTTCCAGTGCATATTTTTCTAAATAAAAGCCTGGGACAGCGGCAGATCGGATTTTGTGCCATATTCATCGCCAGTCAACGTATTTGTGTATTATTTCCATGAATTGTGGTAAGCTTGACATATTTGATATCTTTTTAATGAAAATTGAATGTAAATTGATAATTTATGTCTGTATATGTGCGTGGTTCAGTAGCAAACATGAGGCAAGGCCTAGATAGTGCTCCAACCTGAACAGGACGTGTCAGAGAAAAGTAAAACTGCATGGAATTGCCAAACAGTACACTGACACCTATCTTATTGACTAGAAAGAACTAATGCTGGAATTGCAGAGGCGTAGTAACCATTAGGGAGGAGTGTACTGGTGTAAATTGTTTCAGATGAAGCTAGCAGTTGGCCTACCGCTCTGAACTCAGTGTTTGTTATGTATTGTGTTCAGTGTGGAAATAGATTATAAATTAGTTCTGAAATAGGAGGTACAACCTTCTTGTTTCAGGGACCGTGGTCCTAAGTTATTGAAGCAGCACCTGGTCTGAGTTTTGCTGAATCCAGAGGCTGACAGCATACTCCTTGGTCCAGATAGCGGCCAGTGAGGTGTCTCCAGAACACAGTGAAGCAATCGAGCAGAGGAGTCTTTTCCTGCCGCCATCACGAAAGATAAGCTTCTGTGGCCAGAGCAGCTCAACATTATGTGCCCCCCCCCCTCCCCCCCTCAAAAATTGACATTATATTAAACACAGAGGGACAATAAATTGTTTCAAATGACAGGAACTGTGAACTTTTCCCAATACTATTTCCACGATAATCAAACACTTGAAGTCATGATGACAAACAACAATCTAGCTTGAAAAACAAAACCAGTATTACCTCATAGTACTACTTCACAACTTACACACATAGGATAATACTAATAAAATATGTCAATACAAAGATCATATTTATAAACTGTGTACATACTACTTGTAATTACATTTGATTGTAATTCCTGGTTCACTGTGTAGTTGAATCAGGATATCTATTATTGAAAGGAATTAATACATATATTTTTTTTAACTTAAACACTTGACTCATTTAAGATAGTCTTATAGAGTGTTATATGTGTGTGAGTGTCATAGTGTTGTAAAGTGTTGTGGAATAAATTAAATTGTTTATCTGTCTGTTGTTGTTGTGACTTACACTTCATCATTTTCATAACCCTAGACATTAACGTAGTCATCACAATATTCCAGAATAATTCTGACTGAGGTATAAATGTGGTAGCAAGTAAGGTCATCTGTAATACACCACACTTATTAGATACAGATACCTTCACAGCTGATCTCAGTCAGTACACTAAGTCCCCTATAATATTTATAACATCCCACTTTACCACATATATTGGGGTCTCGCTCCCGGGATATTGAACTTTCTCCTGTTATATATATTGGGAATAAGAAGAATTAAAAGGTATCCTTGGGTGGAATTAAATAAGGTTGAGCTCTCAGTGCCTGTGGTTGTCCTTGGATATTTAGTTAGAGAGTGAATTGTTTAGTTAGATATTGTTTACATTTACCTGTTAGAAAATGGCGGACCTGGCCAAATTTCGATCTGCTGCTATGCAGGCTGCAAAAGAGTTAGGAACGGACGGGCAAGTTATGATTTCCTATGTCACTACGGAATGTGACAAATATATTGAACGTGAGGAAAGAAAATTTGAAGCCGAAAGAAAATTAGAATCTGAAAGATTAGAAAAAGAGGCTGAAAGAAAGTTAGAGGCTGAAAAAGAAATTAAGAGGTTGCAGATTGAGGCTGAGGCTAAGAAATTGGAAGCCGAAGAAAGAAGATTAGTGCAGAATAGCTGCAGAAAGGGAAGCAGAAGAAAGAAGATTGACTGCAGAGAGGGAAGCAGAAAAGGAGGAGAAGAGATTACAAAGGGAACATGAGTTACGACTAAGGGGGTTTGAGTTTCAAGGCCATGCTCCTGAAAATGGTGCCAGTCCCTTTGCCTCCGATGCTAATGCTAGTCAGGGAGCCTCAACCTCAGCTATGAATTTTCATTTAGATCATTTTGTTGAGAAAGACGATGATATTGAGAGCTATCTAAATAGATATGAACTATTAGCTACCACGTATGGGTTAGAGAGAGAAAGGTGGAGCTTAAAGTTATCTCAAGGGCTTCGTGGGGCAGCTTATGAAGTTTTTGCCAAAATGAGCAGAGGTGATCAAGAAAATTATGACATGCTAAAGCAGGCTCTTTTGTTAAGATATGAAAAGAACGCAGAATTTTATAGGAAAAAATTTAGGAATGCTAAACTACTGTCAGGTGAAACCTATCACCAGTTCTCTGCACGGTTAGAGACATACTTGGAGAAATGGACTTCTCTGGGGAAAACCCAGATCTTAAGGAAATGGTCCTTATAGAACAATTAAGAGAGTCCATGGCTCCAGACCTGAGAAAGTTTCTCATGGAACAAGGTGCAGAGAGACTGGGTGAGTTACTAAATGTTGCAGAAAGGTATCAAGCAGCTCAGGCAGAGGTATCAGGTAATAAAAAGAAACAGGTAGATAATTTTAAGGCACCACAGAACTTTAATAAATTTGATCCTAGAGATCAAAACAAAGGTAAGCACCAGTTTGATAGGCCACGGTATGACAATAAAAATAAAACCCCACAATTCGATGAAAGGAAATATGATGAAAGAAAATCTTTCAACCAAGGAAAGAGATGGTGTAAAAATTGTAAGATGAACAATCATGACACTGACCATTGTAGAAGGAAACCTGTGTATATGGCCACCCTTCAGGTCAGGTCGACCTCAAGAAAGGAGGAGGATATTCTGATAGATACCACTCCAGATGAGATGAGGAAGGCCCAGGCTGGGGATAAGACCCTCAAGCCTTGTTTCAGGAAATTGTCAACTTGTCATACAACTCCAGGCAAGGGAGATTTTTACAAGAAAAACAAGTTGATTTACAGGAAGGCCGGAACTAGATCCAATGGTCACGGACAGTTGGTTCTTCCAAAGGCATATAGGGCAGACTTAATAAGGAGCCTACATGTGAAAAAAGATGGGGACCATGAGAAAATTGGTACCATCATCCAAAAGGTGGCTCACAATTATTATTGGCCCAAAGCAAGGTGGGACATTGAGAATTTTGTAGAAAGGTGTAGCATAGCACATGAGGGAACACCCACAAGTGGGAACATTGATCAGGACCTGGACACGCCACGGGGCAAACGTAGGCCTGACAATAGAAAGAATAATAAAGTGGACCAAGTGGAATGGGAAGCCCCTTTTCACGGACAAGCTTCAATTAACTGTTTTACAATGGCCACTATGCAGAGAGTGCAAAAAGATGTCTTACCCCAGGATAAGCCGAAAATCCCTCAATCGGACTTATGTAAACTGGAGGAAGAAGATGTAGAGAGGAAATCTCTCATCAAGAATTTTAAGTGGGGAGAAAGCCCCAAGAAAAGAATTGGTAGCGGTCGTTTTGTGCATGATAATTCTGGGAAGAAAAATCATCACTATAGAGCTTCGAGTGGAAGAGACCATACCGGTGCATGGACAAATAGGTCCACAAAATTAAATGTCCATATGAAGCGCTGTTAAGAACGCGGACTGATGAAAAGGCAGAGGAAAATATTACATCCTCATACCAATATGTGAATGAGCTGACCACTCGTTTAAAAACTGGCTGGAAACTTGCCAATGAAAATTTGAGACAAGCCAGGAAGAAACATGCTGCCTATTTCAACAGGAAGGCTAAAGACAGAGATTTGGCTGTGGGAGAGAAGGTACTGCTTCTTCTACCCGGTAGTCAGAATAAGTTACAAACTGGATGGCAAGGTCCATATACAGTTCTAGAGAAGGTGTCTAGAACCAATTACAGTGCAGACCTGATAAGGAGAACTCACCAGGGACCCAAGAAATAGTTCTTCTTATCAGAAATTCCTCTTATCCAGATAAGAGTTCAAGCATATGGTAATGCATTTACAACGTACAATACAATAATGAATTAGCGTTGAATATGACAGATGTATGACACAGAAAATATGTAAATCACCAAAGTTTTAATGTACAAAGTTGGCACAAATATCTAGAGATTAACAGCACTTTTTACACTTTGAAATGAAAAAGCTGCAATTTTCCTCTGTATCTTACTTAGTACCTGTACTTGAGTTAATAAAAATATCTTTCCATGACATCCTTAAATTCAAAAAAATGATAAATTAAATCATCTTGGCATCCAGCCTGCATTATATACATGTTAGTTTTATCCATGCAATTTGAAACTTCCAACTGTGAAATAGTTTGTACCGTTAACCCACAGTCATCGTTATCTCTAGAATTTGCACACTCTTAAATGATAAAGCACTCTTAAATGAAAAAGTCTAATTTTCCTCTGTACTGCATCAATGTGACCTACAAGTTTGGACAACATTGCTGACCTATAATGAACCTTCAGATTTTGAATAATACCTTGGTCACAAAGCTGAAGTTTGGATGTCGCATTTGGTGGTAAAAATAAAAGTTATGTTGCTTTTAGATTTTGAACATTTGTGTGGGCTGAACAGTTGTAAAGCACCAAAAGAACTTTGTGATGTTGACGTTCCATAGAATGATCAAATGCATATAGCCACTTGGTGAAAATGTATGATGTCATCCAGGCTATTGAATTAGCTGCATAATCAACACACAATTTTTTTAAACCTTTAAAACAGCGTGGATTTTTTAATTTACCGATTTCAAGTAATGGTAATTTATCTGAACCATCCATATTTGTACACACAACAATTGTGATTCTTTCTTTCCATTGCCCCCCCTCTCCCCCCCCTCCCTCCCTCCTCTCTCGGCACTTTTCATTTCTGAAGGAAAAAGTCTTGTCAGGCAGCAATCTCCAAAACAATCCAGTTTCATCAGCATTAAACATATCAACGGAATTATACCTACTCATGGCTGGTTTTAGCACCTCCTCCGTCCATGACTCGGTAGTCATTTCATTAACAGAATGCCTTTCCCACACACACAAAAAAAGGGAAAGGAACCCGTTACACGCCCATTGAGGCATATTGGGAATATGGTGTTAGGCCCATATTATCTTGACCGTCGGCACACTAGGGGTGAGGTGGTTGGCATCACGCCGGCCGCCTTAACCTTCACAGGGTTGCTCTGGTACCCATTTGGGGCTGGGTCGACCCAGGAGCCGTTTGTAACCTAAAAAATTCCCACCTCATCTGGGGATCGAACCATAGACTACTGCGCTAGGAAGCCAGTGCACTAACCACTATGCTACCGCGGCTTTGTAAGTAATGTGCCGTTTTTTAAAACAACCCAACCAGCCAGGACTACATTTCCAGCCAGTCCGACCTTCCAGAAGTGTTAACTCTTCTGCCTTTGCAGTTAATATAGGTCCATTTATAGGAACATTTGCTGATCTCGCCACGGTGAACCATTTTAGGAGTGCCGTGTCAACCACATCACACATCGCTTTTCGGTTCTTCATTCTGTGACAATCAACTTGTCCACCATAAAATATTTTTCTGTACCGATCCTTATTTTTTATGATTCCTGAAAGCGTTGATTTTGGAATGTCGAATTCCTTTGCTATTTCCATTTTCTTTTTGCCACTATTTTCCACTTCTTGTACTAGCTCAATCTTTCTTTTCAAAGATATGGATTTTAACTTTCCAGCCATTTTTAGAGGGGAAATAACTCAAATTCTAACACTGACGAAGCGCGCAATTTCCGAAAATAGCCGAAAAGGTGTACAAATGTCCAGGTACTGTATTTGATAAAAAGTTCGCCTTAAGCAGATCAAATTATATAGTCGGGACACGTTTAATCGTTCGGCATATCCGAAAATTCGTGATAAACGGATTCCGCTTAACCGGACATTTTTTACAAAGACAAAGAAGAAAAATTGCCGGGGATAAACAAATTGTTCTTCACAACAGAAATTCGCCATATCCGAGATCGCCTTAAGCGGTTTGCACTGTATAAGATAGATAAGAAGGGGAAAGAAAAAATCTATCATGTGAATCTCCTGAAGAAATATTTGGAAAGAGAAAAATCAGGAAGAGACACACTTGTTGACCTTGTCCATTGCCATGGAGATGAAAAAGGAACCACTTTCATCATTTGAATATCCATTACACCCCTGTGAGACAGCGGCACAGGTGAAAATCAGTACACATTTAACTAAAAATCAGAAAGAGAGTGCAACAGGTTCTAGATAATCATACAGAGGTGCTCACAGACCGACCGGGGCATACAAACTTATTGGAATATGATATGAAGCTGATAGACCCCACACCTGTCTGTATGAAACCCTATTCGATTCCTTTTGCTAAGGAGAAAGCTTTGAAGGAAGAGATAGACTATTTGTTGAAGGAGGGAATAATTTCACACAGTGAATCTTCGTATAGTTCCAGTGTGGTGCTCTTAAGGAAACCCTCTGGAGAACATAGACTCTGTATAGATTACAGGAGACTGAATGCTATTACAGAAGGACAGGTGGATCCATTGCCGGATACAAATCAGTTGTTTGCCAGGCTAAATAAAGCTAAATATTTATCAAAAGTGGATCTGAGTAAAGGATACTATCAGATTCCAGTAAAGCCTGAGGTTAGACCATACCTAGCTTTTAGTACCTCAGAGGGACACTATGAGTTTAACAGATTGCCATTTGGATTGAAGAATGCGCCTAGTGTCTTCTCTAGAATGATGAGAAAATTGTTAGATCCCCTAAATAATCCATGCATTACAAATTTCATGGATGATATCCTTATAGCAACAGAAACATTTGAGGAACACATTGACTCTCTGAACATGCTGTTTAATCGACTTAGAGAAGCGAATTTAACAGCCCGACCAACTAAATGTTGCGTTGGATGTAAAGAATTAGAATTCTTGGGACACATAGTTCATCAGGGAAACATGACCCCTGACCCCAAGAATTTAGAGAAACTAAAGAAAGCCCCGAGACCACAAACCAAGAAAGACGTGAGATCCTTTGTCTCATTATGTGGTTTCTACCAAAAGTATATCAAAAACTTTAATTCCATATGTGCACCGTTAACTGATTTGACATGTAAAGGAAATCCAGATCGAATTACATGGACACCACAATGTGAATTGGCTTACCAGGAATTGAAGGAAAAGCTCACAAGCAAACCTATTTTGAAATTACCTGACTTAAGTCAAGACTTCATTGTAAGAACAGATGCCAGTAATATCGGGTTAGGTGCGACCCTGTTACAGAAATCAGATGCATTGGATGGGGAATTAAGCCCAGTGGCATATGCTAGCAGAAAGTTGAATAAAGCTGAAACCAATTACTCAACTAGCGAAAAAGAATGTCTTGCAGTAATATGGGCGATAAAGAAATTCAATATTTATCTGTATGGGAAGGCATTTAAGTTGCAAACGGATCACAAACCCTTGTCGTTTCTAGCGCAGGCTAGGCATGAAAATTCTAGGTTACTCAGATGGTCATTACTGATGCAGCCATTTGAGTTTAGCATAGAGTATATATCTGGTAAGACAAATCTGGGAGCGGATTTTTTAAGCCGCCATCTGTGTGATGAGAATCACCGTAAGCCCCAGAAATAATAATAAATTTCTCTATGTGTATATAGAATTATAGACTGACATATAACGTCTGTTTTAAGAGGGGAGAATTTGTCGTGAAACATTCTAAATCCACATATATTTTTTTTTTTTTTTTTTTTCGTACGCCCGCTAATACTCGAGGCGAAATCTCAGGTTATTGTTAATGTCTAACCTGACATTGATTTTACGTGAGTATCCCTTTTCTTGTGCAGAGACAGGTGTCCCTCGCCATTCAGGCAGATACTCGCCGATTTCGGAGGTACCCATTAGAGCTGGGTCGGCTCAGGAGCCGCCAATCCCTGGTCGACGACACTCCTTCAAATGTCTTCGCCAGGTCTCGAGTTAATCCAGTCCAATTCCCGGTCGACGAAAAATCCTCAAATGCCGTCGCCCGGGTTTGATCCTCAATCACCCGGTCGCCAGAGCGGTGTTGTAACCACTACGCTAGCGCGGCTCCCTATCCACATATATAAATTAAAAGGTAAATGTAAAACCTAACGCATTAATTCGATAAAAGGAAAGAGAAATGGTAAAAGCACAGTGCTGTCACAATGGCGTACAAAGATCCTCCTTTTTTTCTACTTCGTCTGCAAATTGTAACGTTTCCACGTTGATAGTAAAGCCTATAGCAGCATACACGCGTTTCCACAAAACAATAAAACGTGTACTGCATTTCTAAGAAAACCTTGAGATACGCAAGCTGCTTAATGACCTAAATTAATACTAGCATTAATTTCATTTTATACACTGCGTAATGAAAAGACAGATGGAATTAGGATAGAGAGAGGGAGGGCTGAAAGCAGGAATGCCGGCAACACTAACACGCGTCTCGCGATATACAATTAATGCCACCCCAAGCGTAAGGCATGAAGCACTAACTTTTTTTTTCAAATAGACCGTGATAAAAAACACTACCCATACGAGAGTTAGGTTTAAAAACCTGTAAAATGCTTATTAGGAAACATGACATTATACTGGTTTACGTTTGAAAGCCTGACAGTACAGCAGACACCCTAAAGTTTGGAAGTGATGAGGTGGTAACAGCACGACTATCCTAGAAGAAAATACATATTTTGAACGCCGCCACTTAGCTCCCTTAAAACTTATATATTTGGTTTCCTTAGGACTTGCTGACAAAGAATATGTTAAGTGTTACGCAAATAGTCTAGGAATTAACAAATTATAGCCAAAAGAAAATAGTGAGGGTGTCAGACAACACCAAATAATAATCGCACAGTGGCATGTTTTGAAACCACCATTTTACGGGAAATGGGTCACCATGTTAAATCCAATTTGGTTGGCTGGAATGATATGTAAGGCTAAACACGATTAGTCGGACTACAAATACTAATTTTGGTTGTTAGGGGAAACGTGAGAAGGGTAAAATTTTTTGAAAAAGCTGTGTAAACATGGCCCGATTGGTTAGACCCGCTGATATAGTCAATGAGGAGCGTCTGTTCAGTGCTACATTTTAAAATAAACTTACTAAGAAACAGTGCGTTGAGTTCCAGTGCATATTTTTCTAAATAAAAGCCTGGGACAGCGGCAGATCGGATTTTGTACCATATTCATCGCCAGTCAACGTATTTGTGTATTATTTCCATGAATTGTGGTAAGCTTGACATATTTGATATCTTTTTAATGAAAATTGAATGTAAATTGATAATTTATGTCTGTATATGTGCGTGGTTCAGTAGCAAACATGATACAAGGCCTAGATAGTGCTCCAACCTGAACAGGACGTGTCAGAGAAAAGTAAAACTGCATGGAATTGCCAAACAGTACACTGACACCTATCTTATTGACTAGAAAGAACTAATGCTGGAATTGCAGAGGCATAGTAACCATTAGGGAGGAGTATACTGGTGTAAATTGTTTCAGATGAAGCTAGCAGTTGGCCTACCGCTCTGAACTCAGTGTTTGTTATGTATTGTGTTCAGTGTGGAAATAGATTATAAATTAGTTCTGAAATAGGAGGTACAACCTTCTTGTTTCAGGGACCGTGGTCCTAAGTTATTGAAGCAGCACCTGGTCTGAGTTTTGCTGAATCCAGAGGCTGACAGCATACTCCTTGGTCCAGATAGCGACCAGTGAGGTGTCTCCAGAACACAGTGAAGCAATCGAGCAGAGGAGTCTTTTCCTGCTGCCATCACGAAAGATAAGCTTCTGTGGCCAGAGCAGCTCAACATTATGTGCCCCCCCCCCCCTCAAAAATTGACATTATATTAAACACAGAGGGACAATAAATTGTTTCAAATGACAGGAACTGTGAACTTTTCCCAATACTATTTCCACGATAATCAAACACTTGAAGTCATGATGACAAACAACAATCTAGCTTGAAAAACAAAACCAGTATTACCTCATAGTACTACTTCACAACTTACACACATAGGATAATACTAATAAAATATGTCAATACAAAGATCATATTTATAAACTGTGTACATACTACTTGTAATTACATTTGATTGTGATTCCTGGTTCACTGTGTAGTTGAATCAGGATATCTATTATTGAAAGGAATTAATACATATATTTTTAAACTTAAACACTTGACTCATTTAAGATAGTCTTATAGAGTGTTATATGTGTGTGAGTGTGATAGTGTTGTAAAGTGTTGTGGAATAAATTAAATTGTTTATTTGTCTGTTGTTGTTGTGACTTACACTTCATCATTATCATAACCCTAGACATTTAACGTAGTCATCACAATATTCCAGAATAATTCTGACTGAGGTATAAATGTGGTAGCAAGTAAGGTCATCTGTAATACACCACACTTATTAGATACAGATACCTTCACAGCTGATCTCAGTCAGTACACTAAGTCCCCTATAAATATTTATAACATCCCACTTTACCACAGATAGTCTGGACGGATGTGAAATTCTTTCAACATGTTAATATGGAAGGTTTTATGTGTACCGTCGACATCAACAATGTAATCAACATCAGAAATTCTTGATACTATTTTGAAAGTGCCTTTCCAGGCAATAAGTAGACGATTGTCTTTGCGAAGAAGTAAAACATAGGCCTCATCACCAGGAGAAAGCTGCCAAAGATGTCGATATCTATTCATAAAGAGTCTTTGGCAGACTCAGACGATGAGGTAGCCAACCTACATGCGTCAATAATTTTATGTCGCAAAGTGACGACATATTCATAAGAAGATATGGTGTCATCAGTAATGTCATCGGCAGTGAGTAGGTCATGGAGTAACGACATGGGACCACGAGGTTGTGCACCAAAAACAAGCTCGAACGGGCAAAAACCAGTATATTCATTTTTCACTTCGTGATGAACGAACAGTGCAGCAGGTAAGACCCTGTCCCATTCTTGAGGATAATCATCAGTTATCTTACCAAGTAGTTGCTTAAGTGTCCTATTTTGATGCTCAACTAAACCATTTGACATGGCGTGGAATATACTACTAAGAGACCTGTCAATGCGTAGCATGGACATTACTTGAGACAGAATCAGACGCAAATTGTGTACCATGATAAGATACAAATTTTTTAGGAAAACCCAAACGAGAAAAAATCAGCCATAGAGCATCTGCAACATCAGCAGATGAAATGCTTTTAAATGGTATAGCCTCAGGCCACAGAGTACACATGTCAATACATGTAAGAATATATTGGTGTCCCCTGGCAGATTTGACAGATAATGGGCCGATAATGTCAATAGCCATCTTCTCAAAAGAGCAGATAGGAATGTCAGCAGCTTGAATAGGAGCTGCATGGCGTGGACCATGTACCTTAACCTCTTGATATGTCGTACAAGAGCGACAATATATAGTCACATCCCTATGAAGGCCTGGCCCAAAAAAAAGAAGAAAGCACTCTAGATTTAGTGCGCGAAAAACAAAATATGACCCGCACACTGAGTCGTGGGCATGTTGTAAGATACGTACTCTCATGTCTGTAGGTACTAAAATTTGAGATCGTATGGATAAAGTAGAATCACGTATCATTCTAACAAGTACTCCATTCTTAAGTAAAAACCAATGTTTAAGGTTCGTCTCAATATTAGTGTCACTATTTTTAGCCAAAAAAAAAAAAATTTCCGTAATGATGGATCATTTTGTTGGAGCTCAATAAAAGACTGACATGACATAATAGAGTTAACATTATTATTATCATTTAAGTCAGGAGTTATGGCAGGTGTAACCTGTAACAGATCCTGAGCTTGTGCTCTAGTGGTAACTGCATAAGCAGAATGTATGTGTTGCTTTTCCCAAATAGCAACCTGTTGTGGAGTACACTTTTTAACCCCATGGATACGACCGATAATCAAATCAGTGATTGGTGACGGTAGCATACAAGCATGGATATTACCTGTAAAAAATGGCGTAGCAATGTGTATGATGGCAGTTGGACATGTCTCAACTGTACCACCGAATGTAATGCAGTTTACACAAAAATATTCCAATTTGTCTAAAAACGTGTAGGGTACCCGTTTGCTGCTAAACATGCATTGCAATGACGTCTCATACTGCAAATAAGCCTTCTGATGTTGTTTTGAGGAATTCTCTGCCACTCTTGCTGAAGGGCCTGTGCTAACTGCTGAAGAGTCTGTGGAGCGGCTGGACGTTGTTGGACGCGGCTATTCAGGAGGTTCCACAAATGCCCAATAGGAGACAGGTCGGGGGACATCGGCGGTCACGGTAACGTTCGGATATGCTGTATCTGAAGGTGATCTTGGACGACGCGAGCACGGTGAGGACGTGCATTGTCATCCTGGAAGATGAAATCTGGTCCGTGCCGTTGAGCAAATGGCACAACGATAGGCTCGATGATGTTGTCACGGTAGTAGAGCCCTGTGATATTGACCTGGCATATGTGAAGGTCGGTCCTGTCATTCATAAAGATGCCTGCCCACACCATTATACTGCCACCTCCATAACGGTTGTGTGCAACAGTTGCAGGAGGCTGGTAACGCTCACCTCGCCGTCGCCAGACACGTATTCGACGATCATGAAAATCCAAAACGAAACGGGACTCATCAGAAAACATCACTGATGCCCACTGTTGATTGGTCCACCGATGATAACGTTGGCAGGAATCCACTCTTGCTCGCCTGTGTTGTGGTGACATGGGCAAAGCTAAGAACGGTCTGCTTGAGGCCAGTTGCACTTGGTGCAAACGGTTTCGTACTGTCTGAGTTGAGACCCGGATCCCAGTGGTCTGTTGAAGGTGTTGCTGAAGTTGAGTAGCATTTAGATTCCGAGTTCTGAGGGCCTGAGTAACAAGAAGTGGATCTTGGCGGCGTGTAGTGACTCTTGGGCGGCCAGTCCGAGGCAGATCAGCCACTGTGCGGAAATTTTGATACCTGCTCCACAGTCTGCTGACAACTGACTGTGAAACATTGAGGTTCCGAGCAACATCCACTTGCCGACTTCCGGTTTGCAACATGCCTATGCCTAACCATCTCTGCTGTTCTGTCAAACGTTCCGTGACGAAGAAAAGAAATTTTATCTGTTGCAGAATCTTTTTATACCTGTCCATGGTGAGTAGTGTTCATCAAACCCGAGATACACGCATTTAAAAAAAAAAAAGAATAATGTGTGAACTTTACGGATGTGCCCCACCTCTGTTCTTAGGACTGGCTTACTCATCACGAGTCACCAGGTCAACATGATATTGTACGCGAGAGTGGAGAAGAGCGTGCTCGATATGTTCATACAACCATTAAAATACGAAATCCAATCTTTTGTAAAATAATACATACCATCTTAAAATATCCCCTACTTTTTGTGACTAGTATAGTAATCGCCTTAGGCTGAAATAATGTTGTGCACTCTGGACGACCAGAAGCCTGCTAAAAATCGAGAGAACATGAGGATGCATTATGAACATTAACAACGGCATCCTGATCTAATTTTGGTTGAAGATCATGCTTAGCTGAATTAGTATGGCGATGTGATCTATTGTTTGAAGATTTATCTCTACAACTAGATCGATTTTGACTATTATTCCTAAAATGGTTATTGTTATGCCCGCTATTGGGAACATTATTCCGATTTGAACCCCAATGTGAATTAACGTGGAAATTATTTTCCCTCTGACTAAAATATCTGTTTGAAGAATAAAATTGGTTATGAGGAAAACTAGATCGTGATTTTCAATCACTATTGTAATTACTTTTTCTAAAATTTCACGAATTAGATCTATTAAAATCTTGTGGCATATTAGATTGCCTCCAGTTTTGTTGTGCTGGAGAATTACCACGGAATTGTCTACCTTTATATGAATCTAAATTCTTATAGTCCACCTTTCTAAAGTTATGATCAGTACTCTGAGATCGAGCGCGAAAGTGATTTCCGTGCGGCGTAGCGGAGGCCACAGGTAACCCTTCTCTGACATGAGAATGACTGACAGTCATATTTGGATATGCTGTTACAAATTGTAAACAGAATTGTTCTGTGGTAGGGTGGGCGAGATGATGATGATGATGATTATATTGTGATGTGTGATCACTTTCTTGCTTACACTCGCACCGACCCGAACAACAATAAAACTCTTGATTCTAGAGGCAGGGGCTATATTTATTTTTATAACCCATTCAGTGACAAAGCAAACATTAAACAAATAGACTAGCGAACATAACAGAACAAAACTAAACAAAACAAAACAAAACAAAACAAAACACCCAACAGTGCCCGATGCTAATGTGTCATGTCTTTGTGTTCTTCTGTGTGGGTACACAGCGCGCCTCGTTTCGTTCTCTCTTGTCTGGACTGATATTTTAAGAAGGGCCGCTGGTAGTTCGCTATCTCTTTTTATAGGCACTAGGCTAATCACTCACTTTACTGCGCGCTAGGCGTATTAATCTTGGCTACTTAAATATCACACGCGATTATCGCTTTAGGAATAGCGAAAACACAAATAAAACCTACAGCTATTTAATATAACACACGAGTATCAAATATGATTCACAACTCTACACCACAACTATATGTAGGCTTTATTGTGGCCTCATTACATATCTTCTACTTCAGACTTTTCACAACCCAGAATGCTTCGCGCACATCGAAAATAATCTGCCTAGAAACAGGTAGGGGGCGGGCGTCTCCTTTTCGGCCCCATCACAGTTCCATATCCTTTAAATATACTACACCTTGATAAGAAAGTTTCTCTTTTACACAGTATGTTTCTTCTATTCTGAAATAGTCTTTTCCGAGCTGTAGTCTGAGAAGTTCTTGGTACTGGGAATTTTCAATTCTCTAGATATTTGACATTTTCTTGTTGGAGCCTTGAACATCTTGTACGCATGTCTTCCTTTCAGATTTTTATCCCACTCTGCTGTCCATGCATCTGCTATTATTTCATTAATTAAGCTTTTAATCTCTGATTTACTCATGCCACACGCTATGGTTTACCTTGAATCTGTACAAGATGTTTGCGTTTTCAGATGTGTACGCCCCCGTACATAACTTCTGTACAGGTTTTTTTCGCCTAATTTTATATATACAGTAGAACTCCATTTATCCGAACCCCAATTATCCGAACATCCAATTATCCGAACACTTGTTCTAGAAAAAAAAAAAAAAAATCAGATGCCACAGTCACGTTAGACTAAAATTCTGAATCTTTTGATGCGGCAAACTTCAAATGTGTGCGAACAATTTGTAGAGAATGGGATGGGCTAATGGTCGGTCGCTTACGTACAGGAAGTCAGTTAGATCATAAAGTCAGTTAATATCTGGTTTACCAATAAAGTGTACGTGTGCGTTCTAGGTAGAACACTGGCTAAACAGACAGTTCAACTTAAAATAATTGTGTCTGCTACTACAGCAGAATAATTTTGGTGTACAAGTATTTCTCTGTGCGATATGGCATCTTCCAGTAGGCCTAAAGCATATAAAAGGAACCGCAATGTTTTGTCAATTGAAACGAAAACAGAAATTATCAAGAGACTAGGACAAGGTGAAACTGTGTCTTCACTTGCGAGGATGTTCAATGTTGGGAAAGCTACCGTCTCTGACATCAAAAGTAACAAGGATAAAATTATGAGTGGGACCCAAAGATGCAGCAATAGTGAATGCAATCAGCGACCCATAGCTTGACTGCTTGCATCAGAGTCAGCGAACCAGAGCTGACTAAGACCGTACTCCACCTCCACGTGGTGGTCCTGGAAACAGTCTGCATCAGTGCAGTCTGGCTGAGCGAGTACAGATCGCAATGGGAAGGCAAACCCGGTCCCTAAAAAATGCCATGCTGAAGTCGGATGTGTCGACCGAAAGGTGCAGATATCACAGCTACGGCGTAAACAGAAACAACGCAACCACCGTCCTTTTCAGGGCGAACAAGGAAGAAGAAGAAATTATGAGTTTTGCATCGAAATTTGATAGTGAAAATGGGTCGAAGAAACGTAAAACCATGAGAAATGCGAAAGATGTGAAATTGGAAGAGGCTTTGTATATATGGTTTGTGCAAAGAAGAAGCAAAGGGGAACCTATCTCTGGTTCTCTGTTGTGTGAAAAGGCATTTCAGTTCAACAATCAACTTGACGGTCCTCCTGACTTTAAGGCTAGCCAGGGATGGTTAAGAAACTTTAAATCTCGTCATGGCATACGAGAATTGGAGATTCAAGGGGAATCTTTATCTAGCGATGCAACTGCCGCTAAAAATTTTAAAGAAACATTCTTGGCTTTTTTGGAAGAAGAAGGTTATTCATTCGATGATGTGTATAATGCCGATGAGACTGGCTTATACTGGAAATCATTGCCTCAAAAATCACTTGCATCTCAGCGCGAAGCAGCTGCCCCTGGGTTTAAAAAGTGCAAAGAGAGAGTAACAATTTTGGTAGCCGCAAATGCCAGTGGAAGTCATCGTTTACCGGTGCTAATGATCGGCAAAGCCAAAAAACCACGTTGTTTAAAGAATGTGACATGTCTCCCATTGTGTGTTACAAAGCACAGAAGAGTGCTTGGATGAATAGTGAAATATTTCTTGATTGGTATACAAATCAGTTCATCCCAAATGTGAAGAGGTTGAGAGAACAAGAAAAGAAAACTGAAAAAGTAATTCTTCTACTGGACAATGCACCATCTCATCCAGAGACGGATACATTGAATGCAGTTGATGCAAATTTTAAAGTAATTTTTCTGCCTCCCAATGTAACAGCACTGATTCAACCAATGGATCAGGGTGTTATAGCAAAGCTTAAAAAGATGTACAAGAAGGAAGTCCTGCGTCGTTTATTGTTGACTGAAGATGAAGAAAGTGTGGTGGCGTTTTCCAAAAAGCTTAATCTCAAAGACTGCTGCTATATGTTAGCTGATGCTTGGACCACCCTGTCACAAGATAATCTCAACAAGGCTTGGAGTAGATTGCTTGGGAAAAAAGGAGGAAATGAAACTACTGCAGTGGACACAAATGATGATTGTATAAATGAAGTTGTGGAACTGTTTCAAGCAATGCCCGGATTTTCGGACTGTGACAAAGATGATGTACACATGTGGCTAGAAGATGATAATGATTCTGGTTTTCAGTTTTTGAATGACGAAGAAATTTTGTCTTTTGTGCAAGAAGAAAACCAAATACATGTAGTGACCGATGATGAAGACTCCTCAGAAGTACATGATGTACTTGTAGATTATGAAGAAAAACCAAAACGTCGACCAAGTCCTGAAGAGGCCTTTATAGCACTAGAAACAGCGATTGCTTGGTACGAGCAAGAAGATGACAGCTGTCCTACACAGCTTCTGCTGTTGAAGAGAATGCGGGACTTAGCAGCCAAAAGGAGACTATCCAGTTTGGTGCAAAAGAGGATTCCTCATTATTTTAAATAGTGGGCTACATCTGTGCAAGTACATATATACGTAAGTTGCGCCTGGTTTTGAATCGTTTGTAATGTTATTTTGAAAACATTTCTCTTTCTTAACAAAAATAATTAATACAAGTACTGTAGTACATGCACTGCAGTGTAATAAAAGATTTTGGTGATACAGTGATCTAATACAGTGTGGGTATTATTATTACAGTACAAGTAAATATGTTTTATAGTGTATTTTCCTTGTGATGGTTAATTATTTTTAGAAATATGTGTACATGTACTCGATACATTATGTAATCCAATTATCCCAACATTTGATTATCCGAACGATGCTCGGTCCCATGGGGTTCGGATAAATGGAGTTCTACTGTATATATATATATATATATATATATATATATATATATATATATATATATATATATATATATATATATATATATATATATATATATATATATATATATATATATCGATTGTCTTGCGCCACAACGTAGCTGATATTTGCGTCGTGAGATTCGGCGAGACTAACATCTCTCGTGAATAAAAAATCAAGCAATAAAACCAAGCTGCCTATTTTTCATTGATGCGAGATGTGCGAGAGTTCGCGTGGTGTGTCGTTCATTTATCATCTTTCGCGAATGCTGACGGCAGCCATTACATTACTTTAAAATACATTAGATTTTAAAGATTACCTCGCATTGAGGATAATTTATTATTTCCTGCTGCTTATAAGCAACAACGACAAAAGTGGATACCACTACATATTACTTGATTTCACTAAAACTTGCAGAACCTGTGTAAGAAATGTACATTTTAATAATAATACAAAAAGGATTATGAAACTGGAAGAAAAAAAAGTCACGAAAGCAAGGCACATTTATATCTTACCCTGATCAGGGCCCATTTAAAAGTTATTTTGGAGTTACTTCTCTTCTCAGTTTTCATTTCCTTTCTTAAAAACATTCTGATTTTTCTTTGGTGGATATAATAATGATATATCATTATTACGATCATCCAGTGAGTTATTTTTATTAAATAATTACTATCAATTTTTGACGATTGACACTAAAGTCATATGGGTATTTAAAACTACCAATTAGGCTAAAATGGCTATTTTCATTTTTTTAAGTTTGGTAAAGAATAAATTATGCTAGCGCCAATTTATATTTTCGTTGCAAATTATGATCTTTTTGGTTCTGTGATGAATTTATCGTGATACAACGTTAAAATATCTCCAATTATAAAGATAACATGTAGGGATAAAAATAATGCGTAAGATACTAGGAGACATGCTCGCCCATGCCCGCATTTCCTACCGCCATTCAAACTAACTAGTTAAACATGCAGACGAAACGGTACCCTTGTAGACGGGAGGGAAACGGAGATATAAAAAAGGAAAAATATGACTGAACACGTGTTTGCACCTAAAAGGCAAAAAGACGTAAGTTGTAGTTTAAAAAAAAAAAAATTCACGTCACTAGTTGACACAATGTAAGGAAATGGACAGAAAAGACCTTAGCTCTTATTCGAAACAGTCATTTCTTGGACGTTTTACGATACTTGGGTGTTTTATTTGAATTCAGCGGCAAACGCCGTGGAGAAGGTTCGAAAACAAATTTCAAAAACTAACCTTGAGAAAAAATATGTTTTTTCTTAATAATAAAGTTATGAATATAAAACCTAGCTAGTTTGATAGCCCATCTTAAGCAGAGAAATAATATACGTTTAATTATACAGACGGACAGATAACACTGACAAACAACATTTTTCTTTCTTATATAAGAATAAGTGTTCTTAGGTCAGTTTCTTGCGCTGATTTCAAATTTGAAATCCGGTTATCTCTATCACATCGGGTTCTTAAGATTTTTGTGAATAAATATATTTTTGGGAAACCGTTATTTGCTCCGTTTCATTTTTACTATATAACTTATTAAAAATTAATAAAATGCACAATAATTCTACTTTTTATACTGCTAAAAGATGCATGACATATGTTACGCTATTTTTCAAATAGTTACTGTATTTTGAAATAATTCTGAGCGAAATCTGGCTTCTAGAAGTTGTAGAAATTCGACTGATCTGTTCTGTTACGTGTGCGGATATTTTACCGATCCTGTTCACCAGAAAAACGTTACACCATTACTAAAGAAAGCATATGAACTTTATTTCGATTCGAAATTTGATGATGCAAATAAATTTTGGAAGCCAAATGCAGTTTCTTCGACTTGTGCAAATACATTGGCAGGTTGGTTACGAAAATCGCCGAAGCATAAGTCGATGCCTTTTGGAGTGCCAGTAATATGGCGTGAACCGACAAATCACGCTACTGATTGTTACTTCTGCTTGACAAATATCCATGGTTTCACTTTTAAAACTAGAAAGTCTGTGGTTTATCCAAATATTGAATCGGTTTCGAAACCAGTGCCTCATGATCCAATCAACTGTCCGATCCCAGTTCCACCAGAACAATAGCCGTTGGACGTGAATGAACCATCAGAAAGTGATAGTTTACCTGCTTTAGAAACTAATTCTGACTCGGATTATGTACCGGTGAATGATGGTGTTCACACTTAATTAACCATTCAGAACTTTCAGATCTAATAAGGGATCTCGCTCTTACCAAAGGACAAGCGGAATTACTCGGTTCACCACGCAAAGAATGGAATCTGTTAGCGCCCAATACTCCGATATCTAAATTTCGTCATAGACACAGAGAACTTGTTCAATACTTTGAGATGGATGATGACATTTGCTATTGCAAAGATGTAAAAGGTCTAATGGTGCACCTCGGTCATGAGCACATAGTCAACGAATGGCGACTTTTCAACGACTCTTTCAAGACTAGTCTAAAAGCCGTGTTATTGCATAACGAAAATTTATTTTCATCAATTCCAGTCGCCTGCTCTGTTCATATGAAAGAAACTTATGACAATATGGCTATACTTTTGGCAAAAATAAAGTACAGTGACTACCAATGGCGGATTTGTGGAGACCTAAAGGTCATTGCAATTCTCACGGGCATGCAGACTGGGTATACTAAATTTTGTTGCTTCCTATGTGAATGAGACAGCCGCAACAGACAGGAACATTATGCAAGAAAGGTGTGGCCTATCAGGGATCGTATGCAGCTCGGGCATAAAAATGTAATACACGAGCCATTAGTTAACAAAGACAGCATCATTTTACATCGTTACATATAAAGTTGGGGCTCATGAAGAATTTCGTAAAAGCGTTAGATAAAACGAGCAAAGCTTTCACTTATCTTCTAGAAACGTTTCCGCAAGTTAGCGATGCAAAGATAAAGGAAAGTATCTTTGTAGGACCTCAGATTAGGAAAGTTATTGCAGACAAACAATTTGAGAACTTGTTACATGGTAGTTAACTTCGCGCATGGATGGCATTCAAATCAATCGTCGATAACTTTGTGGGAAATCACAAATCTGTCGACTATGTGCATATTGTTAAGCAGTGTATAGATGCATACAGAATTATGGGCTGTAACATGTCCCTCAAAATCCATTTGCCCGATTCGCATCATGACTTTTTCCCTGACAAATTTGGCGAAGTCAGCGATGAACATGGAGAACGATTCCATCAAGATATCGCCGTAATGGAGTCACGTTATTGTTGGAATGCCTTATCGCGATGTACCACATGCCATTCCACCGACGGAAGATATTGACAAAAGACTGTATTGTTCATATCAGACTAGCGACAGTATTGTTGTGCATACTTCACTAAAGTTTCAAATTTTCGTCCTTGAGACACGGAAATACAAAAATCAAGCTGTAATGAACGAGAGGGGGAAGATTGGAGAATTGTGGCTAAAAATAACTTAGGATGCAGATTTGTGTAGGTTTTGCGTGTAGTTGGTCCAAGAAACAAGTATGTTTTTGTGAAACACCAAGTAGAGACAGACGGACCAACAGACAATAATACATACTTGACTGAGATCTGACTGAAATTTGACTTTTGGTTTGAAGATTTGAAAAAAGTTAGAGGGGAAGTCTGTGATTGGACAAATGTATTCATATTAGCGGGATAGAGACACGCATTTTTGCCATTTTATATAAGTCTGTCCAAGGGACACAGTCAGTATTTACCAGTGGTGTTTTCCCCAGAAGATATTACATACATTTTAGTGGGACGCCATACTATAGCCAGCAGCTCAGCTGAGTTTTGCTAGTAGTAACTGTGTTCTCAATTCTGAATTCTGGTAAGAATGAAAGCATTTATCTTGTATATTTTAATATTTTGAGTGATTGATACTGCCATATCATGAAGAATGATTACGACAAGTAAGTGCTCGCTCTAGGTCCCCAGCCGCAGTTCAGGGTCTAGAGACAAACAAAAAATATATGGACGCCTAACTAAGACTATGGAAGGCGGATCTATTATTGAGATCAGTGGGAACATATCACCTATCTTATTGAAGGAAAGAGGAAACTATTTAACATATCTCAGATGCAATGCAGTCTTGGGGAACTGGTACTATATGAAAACAACTGGGTAAGATGTGCTATGTTGGTCAGAGAGATCTGACCCATTCTGTGTAATGTCGTTGTGTTGTGTCGTGTGTAAGAGTGGCGCAGTGGATAGATTACTGACACATGGCACACATTTTGTTTCAGAATTGTGAGTTTCTGTTTTGGCACTAAAGGTAGTGCCAAATACTTATGCAAGAATACACTAGCAGATGTGTGTGCCACCTAACATTTGTGTCGGTGCAGCCAAACCTTGTATTCCAGCTACAGAGAGGAGTGGGCCACAGGAATCTTGAATCAGATCGTCACAGACGAGATAAGTGAATACGTGGCCTGCTGAAGATTCACCAGTGTTCACTACTATTCACAACTGTTTATAAATATTTCCCCATCAAATATAGACTTAATTCTTGGGAAATATAACATTTAACTACAGTCTATGGGGCAAGTCTTACAGACAGGGGGTATGATGTGTTGGTGTTGTGGGTAGTGGGTTTCCCCCCTTGCTTCACCCTAGGCCTAGTGAATTCATTCATGAAAGGAGCGACCATTGCGGTGTCAGTTCTACCCGGGGCGGTAGGAAATCCACAGGCACCCCAGCATCACAATGCCATGAAGATGACTAAGTTGAAATTTATTAACTCAAACTATTATGAAGATAATGCAACCATATTTTCACCATACGAGCTCGGACGCCGCCTCGGTAAACAAGGTCCGCGCAGAGCAGTGACACCCCCAGGCTGCTTGCGAATAGTCTACTACTGGGAACATAAACAGATTAGGGATGAGCCCACTCTCCCGTTGAACAGGTGCTAAAGTCGTAGATACTGGGCCAGAAGGCGCACCGGAAACCACAGTATCACGCAACTCGCCTTTTTTTCTATGGAGAGTACACCGTCAACTACAGTCTATAAGTCAATGGACATAGCTTGTTGTAGTCACAGAGTGGGAGTGATGACACCACCCCAACAGCACATCCAGTAATAGTTCTCCCAGAGACAGTATAGACATTATTAATATTAACCAGTCTTATAAAATACCTATGTACACAAATTCCATTTTATTATGCTATATATTTATGCATTCCATTTATAACTCCATAACATTTCATATGTTCTGACCAAAATAAAACATTGGTTCAGAACTAATAAATTTAGAAAAAATTTTAATATTGAAACTAAAACAGTCTGAGTTAGTTCAGTGTGTTATAGATTTTATTAATATTATTAGACTTATTAATTACCTGTGTGTGTTTGTATATTCTATTACAACACATTACATTTCAGTACCCTAGACTTTTAACGTAGCTACATTCATGATAGTAAAAGAGATCTGTTTGAGGTCGTAGTGGTAGTAAGAAGGGCCTTCTGTAATTCACATAAACATTTATCTCAGGAGCCTTCACAACTGACCTCAGACAGTACCCTAGGTAACATAACAACCATACCATACCATCAAAACCACTACAAATATTGGGGTCTTGTCCAGGGATATTAAGTTTATCAAAGATATTAGGATCTCCTGGTGGGAGAATTAAACCAGTGGGGACAGATTGTATAAATTTAAAAAGTGTTCCTTAAAATAAAAAGGGGAAAATAAAAGTTGGTGAATCTTCACAGCCAGTGGTAATTAGTTAATTAATTAATTAATATATTACCTTGGTCATTTTATATAATTAGAATTACCTTAGTCATTATATAATTAGATTTACCTTGGTCATTGTTATTTTGTATGATGGCTGACCTAGCAAAATTTAGATCGGCTGCTGTGCTAACGGCGAAGGAGATGAATATGGAGGGTCAGGTTTTAATTCAGTATGTAACTTCTGAATGTGACAAGTATATTGAAAGGGAAGATAGGAGGTTAGCTGAAGAGAAGAGGTTACAAATTGAGGCTGATAAAGAACTTAAGAGGCTGCAGATTGAGGCAGAAGAAAAACGACAGCAAAGGGAGGCAGAAGAAAAAAAGGCCGAAAGAGAAGCAGAAGATAGAAGGTTGCAAAGGGAGCACGAATTACGACTAAGGGAGCTGGAATTACAAGGCCATGCTCCTGAAAATGGTGCCAGCCCTTTTGCCTCAGATGCTACGCCTAGTCAGGTAGCCTCAACCTCGGCTATGGGGTTTCATTTAGACCATTTTGTTGCGAAAGACGATCACATCGAGGGGTACCTCAGTAGATTTGAATTATTAGCTACTACATATGGGTTAGAGAGAGAGAGGTGGAGTCTTAAGTTATCCCAGGGACTGAGAGGTACTTCTTATGAAGTCTTTGCTAAAATGAATAGAGAAGACCAAGACAATTATGACATGCTAAAGCAGGCTTTGTTATTGAGATATGAAAAGAATAATGAATTCTATCGTAAGAAGTTTAGAAATGCCAAACTGTTGTCTGGGGAGACATACCACCAATTCTCTGCCAGGCTGGAAACCTATTTGGAGAAATGGACTGCTCTGGGGAAGACCCAAGATCTTAAAGAGATGATCATGATAGAGCAATTAAGAGAGTCCATGGCTCCAGACTTGAGAAAATTTATCATGGAACAAGGTGCAGAGAGGTTGGGGGAGGTTTTAAATGTCGCTGAGAGGTATCAGGCAGCCCAGGCAGAGGTAAGTGGCACTAAAAAGAAGCACATAGAAAATTTTAAAGCTCCACAGCAATTTGGTAGATTTGATAACAGAGAACAAGGTAATAAAGGCAGGACAAACTTTGATAGGCCACGAAATGACTATCGTGACAGAAACTCACAGTTCAATGACCAAAAATATAATGAAAGAAAGCCGTTTAACCAAGGAAAAAGATGGTGCAAATGGTGTAAGAAAGACAACCATAACACCGAATTTTGTAAAAGGAAACCTTCAAACATTGCTGCAATGAAGTCGGGGACTCAAAGATTAAAGGTTAATCCTAATGGACAACAGGAACCTTATCACCCCCCAGTTTGTGAGGATGTTATTTGTAATGGGGTCACCACAAGGTGCCTATATGATACAGGTTTGGATTATGATTCAGTTGTGAAGTCTAGCCTAGTGGACCCAAGTCAGTATACCACAGAAACAGTGGAAATACAAGGGGCGACTAAGGACATACCACTCATGACACTTCCCATCGCAAGGATAACGGTGAAAACTCGCTATGTGGAAGGAGAAATCAGAGCAGCAGTGATAGATGAACCAATCTACCCTCTGATATTGGGGTGTAGGTACGTCTTCTTGGGGAATCCCGAGAGACCTGTGATCATGGCGACAGTGCAGACCAGGTCACAGAAAAAGGAGGAAGAAGGTGAACCTATAAATGCTCATCCAGAGGAGATGAGGAAGGCGCAGGCTGAGGATAGGACACTCAAGCCATGTTTTAAAAAATTGCCCAAATGCCACACACCTCCAAGCAAGGGATAGTAATTTATGAAGAACAAACTATTATACAGGAAGGCCGGAACTGGAACAAATGGTCACAACCAGCTGGTTCTTCCCACTTCATATAGGGATAAAGTGATGGAACTCGGGCATGCGATTCCCTTCAGTGGTCACATGGGGATCAGCGCCACAGGACAGCGAAGCACTGGACTGCTCCTGCAACTCTAGGGGAAATGCCCATAGTGGGAACACCTTTTGAGAGGGTTGCAGTGGATATTGTGGGACCTCTCACTCGGACCAAGAGGGGGAACAGTTACATCCTTACTCTGGTGGACACTTGTTCTATGTGGGGAGAGGCGGTAGCCCTGCCATCAATTGATTCAAAACATGTAGCAGAGGCACTACTTACAATATTCACAAGATTAGGATTCCCGCATCAAATCTTGACTGATAATGGCTCACAGTTCAAGGGGAAACTAACAGAAGAAGTTTTTAAGCTATTTCAAGCCAGACACTTTCATTGTAGTCCGTACCATCCACAAGGGAACGGCCAGGTAGAGAGGTTCAATGGGACTCTCATTTCTATCCTGAGGAAGCTGGCACACGAAAAACCGGATATGTGGGATCAATTTCTGCCCGCCGCGTTGTTTGCGTATCGGGAGGTACCACATAGTTCAACCGGGATGGCTCCCGCAACTCTGCTATTTGGGAGGCCAATAAAAGGTCCATTGGAAGCTTTATTAAGGACCTGGACAGATGAGAAGGCAGAAGAGACTGTTACCTCATCGTATCAATATGTGAACGAACTGACCACTCGTCTGAAAGCTGGATGGAAACTGGCAAATGATAATTTGAGACAAGCCAGGAAGAAACATGCAGCGTATTTTAATAGGAAGGCAAAGGACAGAGAATTAGCTGTGGGAGAGAAGGTACTTCTTCTACTACCCGGCAGCCAGAATAAATTACAAATTGGATGGCAAGGTCCATATACGGTTCTAGAGAAGGTGTCTAGAACAAATTATAAAATTGACAAAAAGGGGAAGGAGAAAGTTTATCATGTAAACCTTTTAAAGAAGTATCTGGACAGACCACTCCAGGAAAGCACCCCCTTACTGACCTTGGCTATCGCAACTCAAATGCAAAAGGAACCACTCACCTCACATGAATACCCATTACATCCCTGTGAGACAGCTGCACAGGTAAAAGTCAGTAAGCACCTGACTAAAAACCAGAGGGAGAGAGTTCAACAGGTTCTGGAGGAACATACATATGTATTAACAGATAAACCAGGACATACAAATTTGCTACAGTATGACATGAAACTGGTAGACTCAAACCCAATCTGTATGAGAGCCTATTCTATTCCGTTCGCGAAGGAGAAGGCATTGAAAGAAGAAATAGATTATTTGTTGAAGGAGGGGATTATTTCACACAGTGAATCTTCTTTTAGCTCCAGTGTAGTTTTGTTCAGGAAACCGTCTGGGGAACATAGACTGTGCATAGATTACAGGAAACTGAATGCTGTCACAGAAGGACAAGTGGATCCATTACCAGACACAAAACAGTTATTTGCCAGATTAAACAAGGCAAAATACTTTTCGAAGGTGGATCTTAGTAAAGGCTATTACCAGATTCCAGTGAAGCCTGAAGTTAGACCATATTTAGCTTTTAGCACCTCGGAAGGACATTATGAATTCAACATGCTACCATTCGGATTGAAAAATGCTCCGAGTGTATTTTCAAGGATGATGCGCAAATTGTTGGATCCCCTGAATAATCCATGTATCACGAATTTCATGGATGATATTCTCGTCGCCACAGAGACACTTGAAGAACACATTAACTCTCTGAAAATAATATTTGATAGGCTTAGGGAAGCGAACTTAACTGCTAGACCAACAAAATGTTGTATTGGATGCAAAGAGTTGGAATTCTTGGGACACACTGTATATCAGGGTAACATGACCCCTGACCCCAAGAACTTGGACACACTGCAGAGAGCACCTAGACCACAAACAAAAAAGGACGTGCGATCATTCGTGTCATTATGTGGATTTTACCAAAAATTAAAAATTTTTTTTTTTACTCTATATGTGCTCCTCTGACTGATCTGACTCGCAAGGGACATCCAGATAAAATTGTTTGGACTGCGCAATGTGAATTGGCTTTCCAAGAGTTAAAAGAAAAACTCACTAGCAAGCCTATTCTCAAATTGCCTGATTTGACACAGGACTTTGTGGTGAGAACAGATGCAAGTAATGTAGGCCTAGGGGCGGCTCTGTTGCAAAGGTCATCTTCACCCGATGGGGAACTGAACCCAGTCGCTTATGCAAGCCGCAAATTGAATAAAGCGGAGCAAGGATATTCCACAAGCGAAAAAGAATGTTTAGCGTTAATCTGGGCAATAAAAAAGTTCCAAATCTATCTGTATGGTAGGACTTTTGTGGTCCAGACGGATCATCAGCCCATCGTGTTCTTATCTCAGGCTAAGCATGAAAATGCAAGGTTGTTGAGATGGTCTTTATTGTTGCAACCTTATCAGTTTAGTATTGAGTATATCCCGGGGTCATTGAATGTCGGTGCAGATTTCCTCAGTCGGCACCCCTGTGATCAAAATTAGAGTAGTTGGTAGGCGTGAGGAGTAATTTTATCTATGTGTATCACTGGTTTTGGAACTTGCCGTAGTGCATGTTCTCAAGTGGGGAGATGTGTGATGAATTTATCGTGATACAACGTTAAAATATCTCCAATTATAAAGATAACATGTAGGGATAAAAATAATGCGTAAGATACTAGGAGACATGCTCGCCCATGCCCGCATTTCCTACCGCCATTCAAACTAACTAGTTAAACATGCAGACGAAACGGTACCCTTGTAGACGGGAGGGAAACGGAGATATAAAAAAGGAAAAATATGACTGAACACGTGTTTGCACCTAAAAGGCAAAAAGACGCAAGTTGTAGTTTAAAAAAAAAATTCACGTCACTAGTTGACACAATGTAAGGAAATGGACAGAAAAGACCTTAGCTCTTATTCGAAACAGTCATTTCTTGGACGTTTTACGATACTTGGGTGTTTTATTTGAATTCAGCGGCAAACGCCGTGGAGAAGGTTCGAAAACAAATTTCAAAAACTAACCTTGAGAAAAAATATGTTTTTTCTTAATAATAAAGTTATGAATATAAAACCTAGCTAGTTTGATAGCCCATCTTAAGCAGAGAAATAATATACGTTTAATTATACAGACGGACAGATAACAAGGAAGATATTGATAAAAGACTGTATTGTTCATATCAGACTAGCTACAGTATTGTTGTGCATACTTCACTAAAGCTTCAAATTTTCGTCCTTGAGACACGGAAATGCAAAAATCAAGCTGTAATGAACGAGAGGGGGAAGGTTGGAGAATTGTGGCTTAAAATAACTTAGGATGCAGATTTGTGTAGGTTTAGCGTGTAGTTGGTCCAAGAAACAAGTATGTTTTTGTGAAACACCAAGTAGAGACAGACGGACCAACAGACAATAATACATACTTGACTGAGATCTGACTGAAATTTGACTTTTGGTTTGAAGATTTGAAAAAAGTTAGAGGGGAAGTCTGTGATTGGACAAATGTATTCATATTAGCGGGATAGAGACACGCATTTTTGCCATTTTATATAAGTCTGTCCAAGGGACACAGTCAGTATTTACCAGTGGTGTTTTTCCCAGAAGATATTACATACATTTTAGTGGGACGCCATACTATAGCCAGCAGCTCAGCTGAGTTTTGCTAGTAGTAACTGTGTTCTCAATTCTGAATTCTGGTAAGAATGAAAGCACTTATCTTGTATATTTTAATAATTTGAGTGATTGATACTGCCATATCATGAAGAATGATTACGACAAGTAAGTGCTCGCTCTAGGTCCCCAGCCGCAGTTCAGGGTCTTGAGATAAACACAAAATATATGGACGCCTAACTAAGACTATGGAAGGCGGATCTATTATTGAGATCAGTGGGAACATATCACCTATCTTATTGAAGGAAAGAGGAAACTATTTAACATATCTCAGATGCAATGCAGTCTTGGGGAACTGGTACTATATGAAAACAACTGGGTAAGATGTGCTATGTTGGTCAGAGAGATCTGACCCATTCTGTGTAATGTCGTTGTGTTGTGTCGTGTGTAAGAGTGGCGCAGTGGATAGATTACTGACACATGGCACACATTTTGTTTCAGAATTGTGAGTTTCTGTTTTGGCACTAAAGGTAGTGCCAAATACTTATGCAAGAATACACTAGCAGATGTGTGTGCCACCTAACATTTGTGTCGGTGCAGCCAAACCTTGTATTCCAGCTACAGAGAGGAGTGGGCCACAGGAATCTTGAATCAGATCGTCACAGACGAGATAAGTGAATACGTGGCCTGCTGAAGATTCACCACTGTTCACTACTATTCACAACTATTTATAAATATTTCCCCATCAAATATAGACTTAATTCTTGGGAAATATAACATTTAACTACAGTCTATAAGTCAATGGACATAGCTTGTTGTAGTCACAGAGTGGGAGTGATGACACCACCCCAACAGCACATCCAGTAATAGTTCTCCCAGAGACAGTATAGACATTATTAATATTAACCAGTCTTATAAAATACCTATGTACACAAATTCCATTTTATTATGCTATATATTTATGCATTCCATTTATAACTCCATAACATTTCATATGTTCTGACCAAAATAAAACATTGGTTCAGAACTAATAAATTTAGAAAAAATTTTAATATTGAAACTAAAACAGTCTGAGTTAGTTCAGTGTGTTATAGATTTTATTAATATTATTAGACTTATTAATTACCTGTAGTGAGGATAAGCTCTCACTGCAGATAAAATACTTCTATGGCACGCGCCTCAAACAGCCTCTGACAACCAAGTCCAGCTCCTGGCCTTCACGTGTGGCTCAATTTGAGCCCGGCGGAACTGTTTCCACTGACGGGAGAAGGGGCAAAGGCGAGCGACTGGCGCCTTAAAACCAGCAGCTTCGGGCAGATAGGGCTCGTGATCCTTGGTTGGTAGCTTATCTAAGAGAAGGAACTCTGAATTCAAACCACCGCTGCCTTGCGGGAATATCCATTTGTGGAATTGGCTTCGGGAGTAAACCCTGAGGATAAATCCGGAGTCGGAGTCCCTAAGGCAGTCTAATGTCGATTCGACATTATTCGGCAACTCCTGTGACATGGCTGGTACCAAACTGTATCGGCTACTGCCGTTCCTTTGGATCTACCGGCTGTGTGGAGAGGGGGAACATGCTGCATGGGCAACAGCTTGATCTCCATATAACTGTGCCCAAGCTCGCGCCCTGGAGAGGACACTCCAGCCTCACCCTATAGGTGTCGGCAAAACACGGGAAGTAGCAGTTACCGGTTATAAGCATTTTGCCCAATTGGCGTAGGGCATGGCGCCAGGGGCTACTTCCGACAGTGGGAGAGGTTCTAGGATCTCACTGGACAGCTACCGCCCGCTTCAAGCTGGGCAGCCCCCAGTCAATAAGGTGTTGTCCCGCCACTGTCTGCTTTCCCCATTGGGTAAGATAAAGTGACACATGTCGAGGTGTTGTCACGTGCTGGCCTTCAAAGTATGTATACGCTGCTTAGACAGCGCAGACTTTGCTGGCTTGGCCATGTTCGCCGCATGGAAGATGGTCGCATCCCAAAAGATATCTTCTACGGACAATTAGCAGATGGCAAGAGAACAGTTGGGCGACCACAGCTGAGGTTCAAAGATGTGTGCAAGAGAGATATGAGGGCACTGGACATGGATCCAGCAGCATGGGAGGATGAAGCTGCCGATCGCACTAAGTGGCGATGCTATTTACGGCGCCACCTCAGATTGGGCGAAGAGACGCTCACACAAGAAGCAGAGGTGAGGAGAAAACGTCGAAAGGAGCACCAGGAAAATAAGCAGCTGAGGGTTGCCACCTCAGGGGCGCATTCCCATAGTCAGTTATGACTGAAGGGGCTATTATTATGATCTTTTTGTTTAAAAAAAATTAATACGATAACGTGATTTTTTTTTTTTTTTTTTTTTTTAAATTGTAAATATTTATTGAAATAATTTGAAACCGTCCTAAGAAACCTCCCCATCCCATTTCATATAACAGGATAATATAGTTTAGTTCAATTTTTCTCTATGAAATAATAATAATAACGAAGTAGTAAAATTTGTTGTGAGAACAGTGGAAAGTCTTCTTCAATGTCATCCTTGAACGTTGTTAGAGTTAAGATTAAGGTTTGGGTTGAGATTAAGGTTAGGGTTAAGATTAAGGTTAGGGTTAAGATTAAGGTTTGGGTTAAGATTAAGGTTAAGATTAAGGTTAGGGTTAAGATTAAGGTTTTGGTTAAGATTAAGGTTTGGGTTAAGATTAAGGTTAAGATTAAGGTTAGGGTTAGGATTAAGGTTAGGGTTAAGATTAAGGTTTTGGTTAAGATTAAGGTTAAGATTAGGGTTAAGATTAAGGTTTTGGTTAAGATTAAGGTTTGGGTTAAGATTAAGGTTTGGGTTAAGATTAAGGTTAGGGTTAAGATTAAGGTTTGGGTTAAGATTAAGGTTAGGTTTAATATTAAGGTTAGGGTTAAGGTTAGGGTTAAGATTAAGGTTTGGGTTAAGATTAAGGTTAGGGTTAAGATTAAAGTTAGGGTTAAGGTTAGGGTTAAGATTAAGATTTGGGTTAAGATTAGGGTTTGGGTTAAGATTAAGGTTTGGGTTCAGGATTTCTAACCCATAACCAGTGGCGTATCCTGGTAATGCGAGCTAGGCGTGTTGCTACTTAAAATGAATATATACGCCTACTATTTAACTTCTTCCCCTCTTAATTTAAAAACCAACTATATTCAATTACGCAACGATAGTTATTAGGGGTATATGTCAATTATCTCCGAAATACTAATTAACTTACAACTTGAAACTCACTGTCACTAATAATCTGCATTCCCGGCAACTAACAAAAATTAATCACAAAAAAACACTGGACGGACACAGCCGATTTTTACAACTCCGAGAGCTGCAAGACCACCGCACGCATGTTCGTATTGTATTGACGTATCTGGCCATGACCCCGATCCACACAAACCAATCTTCAGACGTCAATCCGAAAGATGCAGCACGCATTGTGACGGAATTACCCGAGAAACTTCGGGTGATTGTAACCAACCAATAAAAACTGCACTATAAAACGCATCTGGGAAACTGAAACTAAATATACTCGTAGATTCTATGCGGGAAAATCCGTTATCCTGATGCGTGCGGTCCGAAAGCAGAACTTTAGAAGAGACATATTTTATAGAATAATAAATTACATTTTTATTTTCCTTCGGGCATAGGTGTGCGCAGCACTCACAGAGAATACGCCACTACCCATAACCCTAATTACTGTGTCTCGGAATTCTTTTATAAGGTCCTATCAAACATAGGATTTCCCAGTCTGTTAGTGATAATTAAGTGCAGAAATAGACAAAATGATGACACGATCCCATCATTTTTGCAGTGTAAAATAAACTCAGACATTTATTGTTTGGGTTTTAAAATAAGTGATGACCTAGTTTAAAGGGCAAAGTCCCCATGCCTCAATTAAAAGGCAGCCCACTGTAATTGAAAATATTTTTACACAAATTAACTCCTTTGATACGTTTTTTTTAGTCTTTGTACAGGTTGTGTGGGTCTTTGTACAGGGTTTTTTTATTTTGTGTACAAATTTTTCATCTCCGAGGTGTGGCATGTATGCCTACATTTATTAAATTTTTAACAGATCTACCTTTCTTGGCTTCTTTATCTGCCTTTTCATTTCACTTTATGCCAACATGTGAAGGTATCCAAGCTATTATGACTGAACATCATCTGGAATATAAGTATGTAGTAGCCAGAAATATCTCCTCCTGTATATCAGGTCTACTGCATTCTCGTTTCTTAGACAAAGCAGTCAGTGGCCATCATGCCTAGTAGCGTTGGAGGCCATCCTTCGTGCAGTGCCCCAACTCTGGTTCATGCTTTGCATCTCAGCCTCCACAGTTCTCCACCAGGTTGTCTTTGATCTGCATTTCTTTTCTGTCCTTCTGGGACCCATAGCATAGCAGTTCTTGTGATTGTTTCATAGTCTCTTCTGAGGACATGGCGAACCCAGTTCCATCGCCAGCCCGCAATGATGGTTCTAAAATCATGTCTTTTTACAGGTTTCAGAGTATTTCGAATGTGAATAAGTGCAGACTATGTGTAATTGTTCTCTCTGTCGGAAGATCTGTTTCCTGCATTTCTATCTTTAGAATAGTGAAAATTTAAAGTGAATGATATTTTACCCAATGAAAACTTCACTTCAGAGTAGTAGAAATTTAAACTGAATGATAATTTACTCAATGAAAACTTCACTTCAGAGCAGTGGAAATTTAAACTGAATGATATTTTACCCAATGAAAACTTCACTTCAGAGCAGTGGAAATTTAAACTGAATGATATTTTACCCCATGAAAACTTCACTTCAGAGCAGTGGAAATTTAAACTGAATGATATTTTACCAAATGAAAACTTCACTTCAAAGAAAAAAGATTGCTTCTCTATCTTATGCTGTTCACGAATAATGTGAACCTCAGTAAAGTAGCTCATGGATTTTCCCTGGGAACGCAGACGAATTACCTTTAATAGAAAGCTACTCCTAAATTATCCTAGCTTAAAAAATTATTTCATTCCTCCCTCACCCCCTCCTTAAAGATCTACCAAATCATCCCATACTGAAATGTAGGTAAATATGTAAGTATGGGGCCACGTTTTGTGGAAAATTAATAAATAAATAAGAATCTAGAAAAGGCTGGATACGAAAACATAATTAATGACCGAAGTAACAGTTAGTAAGACAGAATATTTAGATCATATTAAAAGACATATCACTTTTCTAAAAACCATCATCTTCATCAGCTCCCCAAGGAGCATAGGCTTTGAACAAACGTATGCCAAGTCTTCCTGACCCGTGTCATCAGCCCACGGTCTTTCCACGTGTTCCTTGGTCTCTCTCTAACCTTTTACCCTGGGGATTCCAGAACAAGGACTGCCTAGTAATATTTTCAACAGGTTTTCTTAATATGTGTTCTATCCATCATTCATCTATCCATCTGTAAACATGACAGGCGAAACAGAAAAAGCGAGACCTTATATAGTTATGGAGTTTGAAAATCACATGAAAAGGGCAATATCTTACGTTGTCATGTAGAATCTTCTACATGAAGGTAGTAGGGGGACCCTACCAATTTCAGAGATGTATTCGCAATTGGTTTGGTGTTTGAGAGGCTAAATTAGAAAGCTCTTGATAGAACTTCAACTCTATGTAGCAACGTGGGTGTGTAGGCAAAAACCTCACTTATATTCTACAGCATTGTAAGACTACTTCACTGACTTCCAATTTCGTCAAAAAGAAATCATAGACAGCCAGGAACACAGAATTTTAGGACCCAAATATAGGACAGGCCATAGAACTGGAAGTGAATTCTAAGATTAGAAGAGAGTAACCACAGAGACATCTCTTTACGTCTTAAGTTCTAGGATCCAATTTCAAGTGCACTGAGTTAGACTCCTAACACACCTGAAAGGTACAGCATATTAAACAGTTGCCCAACAACATTTGGACGTTTCCTGTGCAAAAAGTCTGTGCTCGACTGAAAAAACTTCAGTTTGTGATAGAAGTTGCCAGCAGTCAGTGCTAGACACCAACATCAGACGGGTCTTAAAGACGCTTGACCATCATTGTAGTTACCTCAACTTTAATGCATGAGACGTGCTACAACCACCAGACTTGACTATTGTAGAGAAGTACATTCCAAGGCCCCTGTGGGAACCAACACTGGCTGAAGCAGACACCAGCTGACCCCACACCTGAAGCTAAGTACTATAACAGCGCAACCAGAGAAGATTTCACAATTTTTCATAACTTCCACCATACTTTAAATCAATCGATGATGATAAATATCATCACTTTTTTTTATAAACAACTTTTAAAATTTTATATTGCTAAACTATACGTGATTATTAAACTTGTTTATCTGTAACTGTAAAGCTATAGTTGGATTAATCATTAGTGAGTGAAGTGTATGTCTGCACTTGTAAGACTCGGTGTTCTAAATAAAGAACCAGATAGAGCTATTAGATTAATAGTTACTGAATCAGCTTCAGCTGGGTGCTCAGAAATACGAGCCAAAATATATTACATCACAGAAGAGGTGGGAGAATAATAAGTTCATGACAGCTTAGATGATCTCAGTTGTTATGCTTGCTTTTCTTTAAAATGTTATGAGGCTCTGTTAAATAGAAGCACCATTCTTCTATTTTTATCTCTGCCAAGAGTAACCTTGAGCGAAGGTTGATACCTTTGAAGACTCTCATCATTATACTCTAAGTTTAGCCTCTGTTGGACCACTATTGCAGAGCAGAGAATGCAATACTGTCACAGAAACTAAAGCTTATTCTTTCGTCGGTGGGAAGCAATGTCTGAGTAATCTGGCACTTCTTAGTATTGACAGAGAAACTCTCGAGTACATTGATTTTGATCACACAACCGTACAATTTGCAGGAGTGAAGGTGTGAATGATCAATCTATAGTAGAAAAAGAGATATCAGCAGTGTACGTTTTTACTGTTAGTAAAAAGCTTATTAAAAAGAGCTGATTATTTCTTTTCTTTTGTGTTTAATTAATTATTAAATTTCATATTTTCCCAATAATTCATACTGTTGTTCTTAATATCAATCTAAATTCACGACAGTGCATGATATAGATATTACATTAGTAAGAGATAAGCAAGGAAATCTCATCACGACAGCAGAAGGACAGGAAACAAGATGGGCAGAGCACTTCAGAGAAACTCTGAACAAGGAACCACCAGAGACACAATTGAATGTTCCTGAGGCTGAAAACGATCTAGATGTAAATACAGACATTCCCCGAAAAGAAGAAATCATCACAGCAATCAAAGGGTTAAAGAACGGAAAAGCGCCTGGCCATGATAACTTAAATGCAGAGCTATTTAAGACAGACCCTGAACTAGCAGCAGAACTATTAGAACCACTATCTGCACAAGTCTGGAACACGGGGACAACACCATCAGAGTGGAACAAAGAAATGATTGTCAAATTGCCCAAGAAGGGAGATCTTGCAGACTGCAATAATTGGAGAGGAATCACTCTTCTCTCAGTTCCCAGCAAAATACTAGGCAGGATAATTATACAGAGAATTTCAAAAGCAGTAGACCACAAACTGAGGAAAGAACAAGCAGGATTTAGAAAGAACAGAAGATGTGTAGATCATATATTCACTCTCAGGAACATTATAGAGCAGTGCTCAGAATGGCAAAGACAGCTGTACATCAATTTCGTTGATTTTGAAAAGGCTTTTGACAGCATACATAGGGACAGTTTATGGAAAATACTGAGGGCTTATGGAATTCCAAGCTGCATAGTGTCAATCATAAAAAGCCTCTATGCAAACTTTACGTGTAGTGTTGGGCAGAGCAACCTAACCTTTGAGGTGAAGACAGGAGTACGACAGGGATGCCCCTTATCAACCACTCTATTTTTAACAGTCATAGATGGGTGATGCGCCAGACAACAGAGGGCAGTCCAAGAGGAATAAGATGGACTACATTTTCTACATTGGAAGATCTGGAATATGCAGATGACATTGCACTACTAGCACATTCACATCAACACATCCAGGAAAAAATGGATAGACTTAATAAATTTAGCCAGCAGGTGGGCTTGAACATCAATTTAAAGAAGTCAGAGGTCATGACACTCAATGTGAGCAACCCTGAGCCCATATCGGTAAGGAATCAGCAACTGGTACAGACAGACACCTTCACATACCTAGGATGCATTGTAACACCAGACGGCGGGGCAGGCAAAGACATCAACATCAGAATGAATAAGGCAAGAACAGCCTTTTTTAGCCTAAACAACATCTGGAAGTCCTCTCAATACAGCACAAGCACAAAATTAAGATTATATCAGAGCTGTGTGCTTTCTGTGCTTCTCTATGGTGCGGAATGCTGGAGAGTTACAGAGAAGGAAATGTCAAAATTGTCCTCTTTTCACACAACTTGCCTAAGAAAAATTCACCGAATCTTTTGGCCCAATACCATCACCAACCAAGATCTGCTTGCTCGGAGCAAGCATGAGGACATGCACACCATCATAGCTGGCAGACGCTGGAGCTGGGTTGGCCATGTCCTCAGAAGAGACCCCGATGCCATCACAAGAACAGCTATGCTTTGGAGCCCTGAAGAAAAACGAAAGAGAGGCCGACCAAAAACAACCTGGCAGAGGACTGTGGAGGCTGAGATGCAGAGAATGAACCAGAGTTGGGGCACTGTACGAAGGATGGCCACCGATCGAGCAAAGTGGAATCAATTTGTTGTTGCCCTACAAGACGCCACTAGGCGTGATGACTGTCACAAAATTAACCGTGATACAACGTCAAAATATCTCCAATGATACAACGTAGGGATAAAAACTATGCGTAAGCTGCTAGAATACATGATCGCCCACGCCGCGGGTCATCACCTGCCATGGAAATTAAATTGTTAGACTTGAAGGCAAAACGGAACGGAGATCAAAGGACAAAAATCTGACTGAACGCGTACTTGAAACTAGCGAGGCTAAATGGACGCAAATTGGTGGGGCAAGGAGGAAAAAGTCACGTTCCCCAAGTTGACATAAAGTAAGGAAATCGACAGAAGGGACCTTGGATATGATACGCCACAGTCATTTTTTGGACGCTTTTGCGATACCAAGCCTTTTATTTGAATTCAGCGGCAAACGCAGATGCTTGAAATATTACAAAATTTAAAAAGTAACTTTTTCTTAATATTAATGTTAGGAATATAAAAATTAGCTGGCCGGATGGCCCATTTTGAGCAGTGAAATAATATGCTTTCATTTATACAGACGGACAGATAATAAGAAAGATAATGACAAAAGACTGTGTTGTTCACATCAGCGAAAGACTGCATTGAATCAAACATGTCACTAATTTGCACAAAAATCGCGACCTTGAGACTCAAGTGTTCAAATCTAGTTAGAATGCAAGAGAGGGGAAATTGGTGGGAGCTGTGGCTAAAAATAACTTTTAGGACAAAATTGTAGAGGGGACGGCTAGGTTGGTTCAAAAACCAAGTATGTTTTTTGTGAAAACGCAAGTAGAGACGGACGGACTAACAGACACAAATCCATACTTGACTGAAGCATGAGTGAAATGACTTTAGTGTAGGAAATTTGAATTTGAAAAAGCCAAAGGCAGTGATTGGCCACAGACAATCATATTATCGGCGCTCAGACGCGCATTTGGGGTCATTCAGAATAAGTTGTCCTGGTAGACACAGTGTATTATTAATTGGTGTATTCCCAGAAGCTATTGAAGATTTTAGAGGGACGCCATCATAAGGCCAGCAGCTCAGCTGAGTTTTGCTAGCATTTCTTTAACTGTGTACCATATTCATATTTCTGGTAAGACTAAACTTATTTCTTTGTACATTTAATATTTGTTTAAGGTTCGAGTGATTTGATACTGCAATAGCATAATCTGTTCCTTACAACAAGTAAGGGTTCGCTCTAGACCCCCCGCCCCAGTTCAGGGTCTAGAGACAAATAAAATACATAAACTCCAGCAAGGATTAGGAAGGACAGATCAAGTGTTGAGATCAGTGAAACATATTACCTATCCTATTTTAGGGCAGGAAACTAATGAACATATTTCAGAATCTGTAGTCTGGGAGAACTTATCCGATGTGAAACCAACATGGTAAAATGTGCTGTATGGTCAGAGAGATCTGACCCGTCTATATGGTGTTGTTGTTGTGTAGTGTTGTGTCCAGACATGGTTAGAGAATGGAATTTTGACACATAACTAATACTTTGATTGCAGAGCTGTGAGTTTCAGTTGGCACCAATGCGGTGTCAAATGAGTGGTTGAATTTTACTAGAGGGATCCGTGCAGTAACGTTTGGTCAGAGCAGCCTATTATAGCCCCCAAGCACGGAGAGGTGGGGCCACCAGACTTCTTATATTGCCCCCAAGCACGGAGAGGTGGGGCCACCAGACTTCTTATATTGCCCCCAAGCACGGAGAGGTGGGGCCACCAGATCTCAGCACCAGAGCTACATCTTCAAAGTTACGTGAGCTTCTGGTCTGCTGAGAATTCACCAACTCAACTTATTTGCTAACACACCCATAAAAATTCCATCAATTAACTGGACAATGTGTAGTCACTATAGATAGGGAGTGATGAGGCCACCCCAACAGCACAACCAGTAAATGTTCTCCCAAAATAGATTACTACTATAAACATTAATAATACTAACTAGTCTAGTAACATACATATGTACACACCTTGCATTTATTATGTAATATTTCATGCATTTATTTCATAATTTCTAAACCTTTCATATGTTCTGGCCAAAATAAAACTTGGTCCAGAACAAATAAATGTAAGAAAATTATTATCCAAATTTTACACACTTGAGTTAGTTCAGTGTATTATTACATTTGTTAATATTATTAGACTTAGTAAATATCTGTGTGTGTGTCTGTAAAATACCCCACCACAGTACATATCATTACCCTAGACATTTAACGTAGCCACATTCATTAGAAAAAAAAAAATTAAGTGTGAGGTCGTAGTGGTAGCAAGAAGGGCCTTCTGACAATTCACAGCTACATTTTATCTCAGGAGCCTTCACAGCTGACCTCATGCATCACACTTAGTACCATCACCATCATACAATACCATCAAACCCACTACAATGACCACTGACTGCTTTGACGGTCGATGGCTAAGGATCAAAGAAGAAGAAGAAGTATGATATAGTTCTTCAAACTTCCTTTTGATCTGTCTACAAAATGAGCATGTATTCTAGCTGGCAGTGACCGCAGTGCATTTTTGCTGGCTCGTCCCGGGCGCTAGAAACCCTTTGTATGCCACTGGGTCGTGGTTGACAATTTCCGTAACCAAAATGCCATTGTGACATTCAATTTAGGACATGGCATTCACACATAACACAACTCTGACATCATGACATTTGAATAGTGTATTGTAAAATGCCACCTTTGTGAAGAAGCATTTTAATTTAAGATGTTTTATGTCACTTTTCAGGCAAGTTTCTTATGGTTGAAATGAACAAAAGTGGGACATCTATTTGATGTGATCGAAATAAGTTGACCATATCATTAAGGTTAGTGTTTAGGGTTAGCTTTGGTTTGGTTTGGTTTGAAGGACTATCTTCATTGCACACAGACAACACCATCAGTGCTCCGATCTCCCTTAGATCACATTAGGAGGATCTCAGCGCAGTGCACGAACTCTATAGCACCTGCGAGAATCCCAATGTGTGTATATACTGCATAGGAATCACTTACTTACTTAGTCGTTCCCCTTCTACCGTGAGGTGTAGAGGTGTTTAGGAATCACACATTCTATAAATATTTTTGTGGTGGGTAGGTTTTCTAATTTTTAAATTTAGCCAGGGCAGCGGCCTTATGGCCTACTCTTTATGATTTTCCAACTGCCATGCGATTTTAACGTGCGCAACTTGCACACGGGACCTCCAATTTTTTCGCCCTTATCCGAGAAGGCTAGGCATCCGATCTCACCACCCAGGAAACCCAGGGGGGAGTATGTCATAATTAGGACCACTGGTTCTGAAAAAAGTATTTCCATAAATTATAATCCCTCAACTGGGATTCGAACCCAGTACCTCTTGAATATGAGGTGGACACCATACCTCTTAGCCACTCTGACCCCTAAGGGTTGGTTAGCTTTAGGATTCCTAACCCTAACCATTACCCTTTGTTAATGTATCTATGGATTATTTTGTAAGGCCGTATCGAATACATGGCCCACTATTCTTTATTTCAACCATTTCTTACATTCATTTTTTTTACAGAACAAACATAGCTCAGTTAATTCTAAACAAAGTATTAAATGCATTAAACAGTCACAACTTCAAATTTTAAAGCAAAAGAATTTCATATATTAAACAGTGTCATCTTTAAATTGGATGTAACAGTGAACTTTAACGTAAAGTCTTGACAGATAGTGAACTTTAACGTAAAGTCTGGGCAGATAAGAAAATGTATGGAATGTGGTGAGTTATAAACTAAGAAAACCATCAAATGAAACTTGTTATTCTGGAATATAATTTATGAACTTGTTCACTGTTTATTAGACAGCCTCCACCAAACTACAAATGGAGCAGACAAGGGAGAGACAAATTTAAGCAGCAACAGCGGAGTCAAACGTTTTGCCGGTTCTTCCTTCCTTGACACAGGTGACAGGAACAAGAGGATGATCAGTCTTCTTCAGGTATTCCTGGATGATGTAATAAATAATTGTTAAGCCATCAGTAAAGCAGTTCACAAAGCTACAAAAATGAAGGTGAAAGAGTATACACACAATTAAAGAATGGACAGAACATCTATATGTCAGCAGCCACTGAAAAATTCTCAAAAACAACGGAGGCAGAAGCACTAAAAACAATGCAATTACCATCATGGAAAATAAAAATTCTGCTACAGACAAGATAGTGACTCTGCATTGCATCCTTTTATCTTCTTGATGCTCCAGCAGGGGCCTTTTGGGTCATGACTTCCAAGTGTGATCCTCCTGAACTTATTGTTTCCACTGGAAATTGAACCAACTCCACCTTGTTCGTAATTACTTAACTGGCTCTCCACTCATGGTTGTATCCATTTTGAGAGAAAAATATCTCACATGACAAAGCTCAAAGATCTCTGTCTTAAAGCTATTATGTCAGATGAGATTCAGTATTAGCTGGATATATATGGACGCCAATGTTACCTTTAATTTACAAGGGCTTTTTTGCGTGCAAAAATTTCAAGTTATACAATTTTTTCCCCCAGTAACAAAAAAAACTTGTGTGCACTAAATTAAGTGTATGTATTTTTAAATGGACCACTTTATTTATTGTATTATCATATTTGCTTGAGTTAAATTTTTTTAGACACAGTTCAGTTTCTTATGTGCGCTGATATTATAACCTGTATTCGTGCGCATAACCACCAGACGTCTATAGCCCATATGTTAAAGATCAAACGCTTAGTCTGCTTCTAAAGCATTTCTCTCTACACTATCTCTCAAATGTTAGTATTCTCCAAATTTCTTGTCGCATAACTTTATTTTAAAAATAAGCTATTACAGAATTTTCATATTAAGAAAACTTACAACACAGCTCTGAAATAACTGTACTCACATGTGCATAAGCTATAGCATTCTTCTGCTCATTTTCTGAGGTCTTTGTCCCAATCCATAGATAAACTTCTGACTTTGTGTCAAAAATGAACACATCCTGTCAAATACAAACATAAAAGACATAAATTAACTCAGGGGTTCTTAACTTTTCTTGTTCCCTGAACCCATTTGATTGTCTGTTGAAGTCTACAGATCCCTTTGATGTGTCAAGTGAAGAGTACAGACCCCTGTGATGAAATTCTAAATACAATATCTAAATTAGAATATAACAGTGTAGAGCATAAAGTCTAAGATAGGATAGAACTAAAGAATTAGGTAGAGAAATTTTACTTCAGCGTAGTAGTTTAATAACGCAGTATGGCTGAACACAATGTACCCACTTTTCCTACTTCTTTTTTTCAAATAAATGTAACGCTACCACGTTCTAACAGAGTATTTGCCTAGCAACATAGTATATAGGGAGAGAGACGGTGGAACGAACAGTTGGTCAAATGCTAACTGTGTCTCGCATTGTTTCTAAAAATAAACCAACTCGCACGCCTTGCCTAGAGCGATCTTCAAAATACGATGTAAAAGTTGGAACATGTAGACATCTAGGTCATGAAAACACGCTTAGCTCTTATTGCGAATGACGTAATTCTAACGTGTTACGAGAGACTCCCGTAATTAGTTTGAAAGTACGGGGGAAAAGAAGTGAACGAGTGGTAGATTCTGGAATAAAACGATTAACGTAGAAAAAAACATGGACTTTTAAACTAACAGACATAGGGCCATTAAAATCATATATTATTGTTCCTTAGGATTTGCTGAACAAGAATATGTAGTTAGTTACATAAATAGTTCAATAAATAACGAAATATTAGCATAATACTATGGACGATAGGACATGCTGTCAAGACAGGTTACTCCTGCTTAAAATTTTATGGCATATTTAAAAAAAAAAATAAGACTAAGAAGGTACGATGACTCCGATTGGATGAACTTTGAAGGAAGGCGAAATATACTGTTCAAAAAAAGAAACACATAGCTACTGAAAGCACACACATAGCCATAATTTTGACATTCAATAACTTTTTTAATTTAATGAGTTAATTGCTCAAATTGCACACAAGAATACTTTAGGGTTCAACCAATCAATTGACAGTTGTTTTGCATCTGGTTCATGAGAGTTTTTTTTTTTGGCGTACGGGCTTTCCCGTTAGTATAGTGTGTGGCCTCCTCTTGCATCGATCAGAGACTGGCATCTCCTGGGCATGGATGCGATCAGACGTCTGATGTGGGCCTGTGGGATGGCTGCCCACTCTTCCTGGAGTGTCTGGAACAGATCACGACGATTGGCTGGAGCAACGTCTCGGCGACAAACACGTCTATGCAGCTCATCCCACAGGGGCTCAATCGGACTCATGTCTGGAGACAGGGATGGCCAGGGAAGGCTGAGAACGTTGTTGGCAGTCAGGAACTGCGTGGTCAACCGTGCACAATGGGGTCTGGCATTGTCCTGTTGAAACACAGACCTTTGGGCAGCTAAATGTGGAAGGACATGGGGTCGAAGAATTTCATTGACGTGTCGTTGCGCATTCAAGCCTCCTTCAATGTGCACCAATTGACTCCTTCCATTGTAACTAATCATTCCCCACACCATTGCACCTCCACCACCGTGCGGCGGAGCTTCATCAACGCAATTTTGGGCAAAACGTTCATTTCGCCTACGGTAGACCCTACGCCGTCTATCATGACGCTGCAACAAAATGAAAGATTCGTCACTAAACCAGACACGTCTCCATTGATTGTCAGCTGCCCAGGGACGATGCTGGTTGGCCCAAAGAAGTCGATTTTGGCGATGGTGGCGCGTAAGGACAGGTCCTTGGTGAGGTCGTTGTGCCCAAAGTCCAGCGTCATGCAGTCTATTCCGGACAGTTTGATCAGATAAATGACGTCCTACAGGCAATGACTGGGCAGTTGAGGAAGCTGTTGTAAACCTGTCTCTAAGGTTACGAAGCCGAATAAAGCGATCCTCCGCTGCTGTTGTCACTCTGGGTCGTCCACTGCGATGCCGGTCCTCAATTGAGCCAGTGGCTTGGAACCGGTGCCAAAGTCGACTGATGGTACTCTGATGCACGTTTAGATGCCTGGCAACCTGACTTTGACTTTCGTCTGCATGCAGTCGGCCAATAGCAATGTTCCTTAAATTTATCGATAGAGACGCCATAAATGTCTGCTTAAAAATGAACTGAATTTTGTGTGTGTAGCGTTATCCTTTTATAGGGTTTCAGTTGCGTAGTCAGTGAATAGTGTTCACCCCCAAATGTTGTTGCTTTCACGTGCGCGCAACATGAGCTGTGGTCAAAAATTGCGTCATAAACACTATTGACCACTGCGTTGTAACGATTACAAAAACGAACACAATTCAGGTCAACACATGCATTTGACACTGTAAAGAACATTTGAGGCTGGTTTTTATGTACCCTAGCACAAAATTTTACTTACAAACTCATAAAAACGAGCCCTCGGATAGCTATGCGTTTCTTTTTTTGAACAGTATATTATTGGCCGACTTCTGTATAAACATAGATAGCCTAGAAACGTAGTAAAGGTTTGAATGATATTTTTTGAAAGACTGTTTACATTTGTAATATTAAGAGTGATTGGCCAAGGTAGTTGATATTGTCTAGCAAAGCGTTAAGGGGGACGCCATATCTTGAACAATTTTACCAGGAATTGCAGAGGCATTGTAACCATTAGGGGAGAGGAATACTGGTGTACATTGTCACATCAAAAGAGATTAGTTGGCATAAAGCTCTGACCCTTTTCGTTTATTTGTAATGTCCTGTACTTCACTGTGGAATATTATTGTATATTAGGTATAAAGAAGGATGCATAACCTTCACATTTCAGGGACCATGGTACTGATGTTAAGGTAGTACCATACTATGAGCACTGCTTGATCCAGAACTCTGGCAGCAGACTACGTGCCCGTGAGAGTGGCCATTGCCTATCAAATAAGGTGGATCAGATTGTAGAGTGAGAAGAGGAGACATTTTACCTGTAGCTTCACTCTGAGTTAAGTTGCTCGTTCGGCATCAGGCAGCTCAACCCAAAAGCAAAGACCTTGTTATATAAGAAAGTTGGAACTAATTAGAACAATTCCACCAACAGCAAACGTGGGGGAGTGATGATAACCAACAACATATTAAGTGACACCAGTATTACCTCAAAGTAGTAAACAACAACAACACACTTATATTACCATGACATTGTATTTTTGGACAGAAGATCCATTGTGTATTTAATTTATGTAAATAATTATTTTGAGTTCATTTTGATTGTCATTCCTGATTCACAAATAAAGTAGAATCAGGATAATAATAATTGTACAAAACAAGACATTAAAAAAAAATTCAACCATTGACTTACTTAGGGTATTCTTTTAGAGTGTCATGTTGTGACGAGTAGGGTGTATGTAGGTGGATGTGGACGATTAGACAGACAACACTTCTACACCGCTCGTATAGCTCATTGTCCAAGGAATAACTCCAACAGCCTGTATCAGTCTCCACTAATGTATTAAATTCACAAATAAATCACAATGGACGCAGGGCCATTACAAATAATGTAGACATCATCAATTCCGAGTATTCTGTAAGCACTCTGCTTCCCGGAATCACTACACACAGCAACTAGGATTATTCATAAACAACTACTGCAACATCCACCCTTCTCTGCTCTACACTCTATGCTGTCTCCTGTCTACTCACTGCTCTCTACTCTACTCGCTCAACTCTCTACTGACTCAACACACGTCTCCAACCAACACACTCCTCCCGCTGACTGCCCCTTTCATGCGTATTCCCTAAAACCCGTGAAACCCTTTCACACTCCACTGATCTTCATTCACGCATAACAAAAGCTAACAGCTTGTCTCAAGCAACGCTCACAACCCTGTAGCTAAATTATTACCATGCACGCATTCCCAGCTCACAACAACTCACATGACTAATAAACTCCCGCTGGAGCATGGGAACATTCACACATACAAAATAGCCTCAAAACACTCCGTGACACATGTGTTTGTGATTGTTGTAGTACTGTTAGTTGATGTGGATATTAAATTAGTTGTTTATATGTCAGTTGGTTGTTGTAAAATTACACTCCATCAGTTTCATAACCCTAGACATTATACGAAGTCATCATACAATAAATAATATATAGATTAATATTGATTGAGATCATAAAGGTGGTAGCGGAAAGGTACTCTGTCAATTTTAAAATAATAATTGATATAGTCAGGGACCTTCACAGCTGACCTCAGTCAATACAATAAGATTACATACAACAATATACATTAACATCAAAATCCACCACAACCCCTTCTTTAAAAAAATGAACGTAGGTGCATAAGGAACATTTGTGCACAAAAATATTACAATTTATTACAAAGAAAACTCATTAAGCTTACATAGTCAAACTGAAATGCACAAACTATCTGTTAAAAAATAAAATATTTCTTTAAATGTGAATATTCTATAGACCCTAATAATTTTGTGTAAAAATCTTGATGAAAATAAAATTCAGATTTGTAAGTTATTTAAACGGACCCCTGAATCAATTCAAGTGATTTTTAAAAATTATGGCATCTTATTTTTAATATGTTATTTTTATTTTTAGTGCTTACTATTTCATCATTAACATTGTCATAGATATTGCTATTATCCATATCTATAAAATGTTGTCAAGCTGTGCTTGAAGACAAAATATATGGACCAAAGTTCACCCTGTTGTCTTGTAGTTTAGTCTTACACTAACAACATTCACCTCCTATTTTTTTTACCTGAGAATCGAAGTCACTCTTCTGAATGTTGCCAGATTTCTCCAGAGTGAAGCTCAGTCTGCCAGATTCATCAGAAAGCCTGTGAAGCATATGTAGAATAAGCAGCATTCTGATAACGAATATTAACCCTTTCCAAAATATGAGCTGTATGGCATGCTATGATGCTTAACCCCTTCTCCCAAAGGCAGCATGGTATGTTCATCTGGTTACTGTCAGATGTCCTTATGTCTGCACTTTAAACAGTAATGTAGTCCCATCACAGATACTGTTATAAGAGAGTGAAGTGGTAAAGACTTCAATATGTAAGGTCCAGAATTATGAGGTAGGGTCACCAGTTCCCTAACTAGAGAGCAGAACCAGGTACCTATTTACAGCTGGGTAGACTACAGCATGCCTAGCAGGTTTTGATCCGGGACTGTGGCAACTTTGCCATGAGAGGCAAGTGCGGTAACAACTCTGCCAATTAGGAACTTGTTTCTGCACTTCCTGGCCTTCCAAGCTCGGTGGTCTATGGTTCGATCCCCAGTTAGAGTAGGATTTTTTAGACCTCAAACGGCTCTGGGGTCGACCCAGCCTATGAATTGGGTACCAGATCAACTCTGGGAAGGTTAAGGCGGTCGGTGTGATGCTGACCACATCACCCCTAGTGTGCTGATGGTCAAGAAAATATGGGCCTAGCACCATTCTCCCAATATGCCTCAATTGGTGTATAACGGGATCCTTCTGCACTTTACGCTATATTTAAAAAAAAACTTTTTTTTTTTTTTTTTGTATGGAATACTTACACCTCAAAACATTATTGAGCCAATTTGCAATGACATATATAATGGGGTATTTTCTCATAAATGTCCAAGTTTACTGTTTGTTATCAAACAACTGTGGGGAAAATGTGGCATCCATTTTGTTGTATATATAATTAACTAAAAACTGCTTGAGACAGAAAGAGTTAAGTAACCAAGTCATGATACTGTTACTAAATGTCATCTATGACAGTGCTCCACAACCAGTTTTCCTATTTAACGCTCAAGTGCCCTTCAGAATTCCATGGCAGACTATACTACTTAAGTAGGGTGCTGTAAATATTTTAGAATTTGCTGCAATCATAAGACAACGTTCCCTACTTTTTGTTGATGGAATAGTGGATAATGATAACTCAGCTTATTATTTGTAGAACTGTCAGTGTTAGATTCTTCGTAATTTTATACCATAACATATAATTTTGTATACCATTAAATGGTGTATTCTGCCTCATGTCATGGCACACTAGCAAATGTTATCTGTGAGACAGCAGCTGTCGTTACTAAAGACACTGTAATTTAGATATTATGTTCATATTAGATTTGGCATTAGAGATGGCTTTCAAGAAAATCTTATTACTGACAATGGGCAAAGATTTAATTTCCCTTTCTTCTTACTGAGAAACAAATCGCAGACAGTCACCTGTAAAGTTCTTTAGTATTGTCAGCAGCAGAGAAGTCCTGCTCCTCTTCTGCTTCTTCTGTCAACAAAGCCAGGAACTCCTCCTGTCAGAGGTTTCATTTAGAAGTTAAAGTCCATCAAAGAAGTAACTTCAAGTATGGATCATAAACATGTATTCTTTGTTTACATTTAATTTATTATAATCATATGCAAATATAGATGTATCCAAAAAAATATGTGTATATTTCTCTTATATGCAGATATAAATGCCATACAGGCCAGCATTTCTGTATATACTCCTCTTACTATTATGTAAAAATATAAATGCTTAAACCCCTGAAACACTCTCTCTCTCCCTCCCTCTTTCAAATGTTATGTCATGCTTATATGAATTCAGTATGAAAGGTGAGAGAAAGGAAGGGCAGAATGTAGGACGAGGCTGAGTGCCCAATTCTCAACCCTTTGAAAATAAAGTTTGTTTGTTTGTTCTCTCTCTCTCTTTCTCTCTCTCTCCGCATCTTATGTGCAATTATGAATAAATCTCTTTTATATAGCACAATTTTATAATTAGCAAAACAGACGATAAACCCACATTAAAGATAAGCGTAAATGGGAAAATCCTGGAACAAGTCAAGAGCTACGTATATCTTGGTCATATAATAAAAGAAGATGGCAGATGTGAAACAGAAGTCAAGAAGAGAAAAGGAATGGCCAAAGCTACATTCAACAACATGAAACATATACTGACATCTAAACAGTTATCTCACAAATTAAAACTGAGAATCATAAAGTGATATATATATTCTGCATTTCTGTATGGTGCGGAAACATGGACGATGAATAAGCATTTGGAAGAAAGAACTGAGGCTCTTGAAATAAGATATAGAAGAATGGGGCGTATCTCATGGAAAGAGATGAAAACAAATAAGGAGGTCCTAGAAAATCTAGATATGAAAAGAGAACTAATGAGGGAGGTCAAAGTTCGGCAGCTAAAATACTTTGGCCACATAACAAGGCATAACACCTTGCAGAAGACCATAACAGAAGGGAGAGTTGAAGGCAAACGTGCAAGGGGAAGACAGCGCTATAAGTGGGAAGATAACATCAAGAGATGGACAGGAAAGAGTCTATCAGAGTGCACCACCAAGACAAGAGACAGAAGACGTTGGAGATCCATTACAGCCAACCTTCGTTGTGGAGATGGCAACTGATGATGATGATGATATAGCACAATAAGTGAATTCTGCTAAAATTTTCTCCCTTGCACTCACATCAGTTCTAATCATGCTCACATTTATGCATAAGAACACACACATACACACAATGTACTTAGAAAAAAGTGAGTTTAAAAAAAAAAGTACAGTAATGGACAAGATAGGACACAGTTTTAAAAACAGAATAATCAAAAGACTAGTCTAGCTAAGACAGTTAGTTAATGCAGACAAGAGTGTTGAAAAGCAAAACTATAGTTGGCCACAATGGTGCTATGTTATTTAAAACAACCCAAACAATTTTAGCTAAACGGGTTTTGCTGAAAGCCCAGCAAGCCAGCTGAAGACTTCATTTCCTCAAAGAGAAACAACGGAGTAAATGATATTTGAGTCAACAAGAAAGAAAGCTGCTGTCCGTGATGTTTCATTACAAACGTGATAAGAAAAATTAAAGTACAATAAGTTCATTTCTAGTTGTTGTTACTTAAATAATGCAATAGTTGAGTTCTAGATCGTATCAGTGAACTGAGATGAGTTTATAGATCTTATCATGGCACTAAAATAAGCATTAAGGTCTTATCTGAACACTAAGATAAGTGCCAATATCTTATCAGAGCACAAAGATGATCACTGAAATCTTACATAAAAGAGTGAGGTTTACTGTTTGTCATCGCAAGTGATAACTTTTGTTTTCCTTAAAAAGCTACTATCTTTTAAATAAAGTTTCTTTCTATAGTTTTTTTTTCCCACAACCCTATTATTAAATACTCTGCTAGTTTAATTTCTGATGGAACTGTTTTTAATCTGAGAGGTATCTTACTCTGGAAATCTGCAAAACAGTGTTTCATCTACAGTCTCTAGGCAACAGTGTTTAATCTACAGTCTCTACGCTTGAGTTAAATATTTTGGATATTTGCATCCACTTTGTCAGGAGAGGCTATCCTGAATACCAATAAAGTTAATCCTAGAGCAGGGGCTCACTATCTGGATTATGCAGACATCTAGGAAGGTAGGGGGTGTCAAGAGGTTATGTGGTATATTTGGTAAATAACTACATACATTATCCTACTGAAATATTATAAAAAGTAGTAGTGTTAGTGAACAAATGTTGTAGATTATAGAGAGAATGGCAAGTCCAGTTTTTGATTCAAATCCACAGCAAGAAATGAACTGGATGCTGTATATGATATAAGGGAACCCCTTTCAAAAACTATACCAAAAATAAAACTGTTGATTTACAAAAATCAGAACAGTGGCCTTATTAATTTGACAATGTGCTGATAGACATTTAACAACATTATGATACTAAAAACAATATTGCTTTACACCAAATAAAGTTTTCTATATGAAAATTTAATTAAACTGATTATTTATTTCCTTATGTGCAGATGCACGATATACTCTAGAATGTATTTCCTGTCAATACTGAATTCATATTGAAAGATTATAAAAGTTTACTAAAAGCCCAAGATTTATATGTACTGAAGATAAAAGATGTATACGAACTCAAGATAAATGATTTATATGAACTTATGATACAAGATGTATATGAACTCAAGATAAAAGATTTATATATATATATATTTTTTTTCCTTAACCAGCGGCACTTGGGCTTTCAGCCCTTTGGCCCAATGACATGTCATTGCGAGGCTGGGGAACCTGAGGACTTTCCTTCCAACCCGGTCAGGAGCTTCGCTCCTTCCCATCCACAGAGGGTTTATCACAGGAGCCGTTCAGGTTATTCAGTCAAATTTCCGGCCGTAAACATTTCTTCATACGCTGACGCCCGGGTTTGAACCATGAACACCTGGTCGCCAGTACAACGCCGAAGCCATTACACCAGCGCGGCTCCCAAAAGATTTATATAAACTCAAGATAAAAGATGTATATGAACTCAAGATACAAGATGTATATGAACTCAAGATACAAGATGTATATGAACTCAAGATACAAGATGTATATGAACTAAAAAAAAATGATATATATAAACTGAAGATAAAAAATGTATATGAACTCAAGATACAAGATGAATATGAACTCAAGATACAAGATGTATATGAACTAAAGATATAATATGTATATGAACTCAGGATAAATGATGTATATGAACTCAAGATACAAGATGTATATGAACTCAAGATATAAGATGGAAATTGTCCTTGCTATTAGACTCTTTATTTCGAATCTCCATAACCCTGTTTCATTTTTTAACTGCTATTTCTTCCGGGCTTGGCTTCTCTGTCAGCGAGTTTGTTTCCTGCTATGCCAACACGAGATAGAATCCATGCTAACGTGAATTAGCATCTAGCAATTTTTAGGTATGTATTTATCTGTATTATTTCCTCACTATATGGAGCCTGCTACTCTCATTTATGTTTTTGATTGCTTGTATTGATGAGAGTGGGTCCGTGAGAATTGTTTTGGACTGGGGTGTGTTCTCTGCAACTACTTCTAAAACCTTGTGTATTGCTACTAAATCTGTCGTGAAGATAGATGCGTTAATGTTAATCAGAATCGACGTCATTGCACTCTGAGCAAACCCATAGGTTCTCAGTTTCCCTCAGTAAATGTCGAAGAGTATGAATACTAATTGTTCCTGTTGTGAACTGATGTATACACGCCGGATGCGTCCTCTCATACGTCCATCCCTGCTAGTCTTACTCTTACGTTTGATGCCAAATTCCAGCAGTCTTAGCCTTGATGATTCATCGATTGCAGTGTCATTCTCTAATAGGCAATCAGGAATTGCCTTCAGTATTTCTCTCTTATCCATGTTCAATTCACTTTCTATGGGTGCTCTTGAAGCTAGTCTGTCAGCTCTGTCATTGCCGCGTACACAGTAGATTCAAATAAATTCTTGAAGATTCGATGCTTCTATGGAAGTTTTCCTTTCATGTCGAAGCCATCCATTTTAGACCTTTCGAAGCATGGATTGTGAGTCTGAAACAATAACTGCCTTTGTTAATAGTCTCTGACAGCCATCTTAAGGCAGCAGTAACTGCCTCTACCTCCATTCTCATGCTGGAGGTTGTTATCATGTAAGCTCCGCTATGTTCAGCGACGGTTCTGCCCTTTACTCTAGCTGCTAGCAGACGCGTTTCTTGTTACAATGCATCTTTTTCTAATTCTCCATTTCAGTATCACTATTCCTGCCCCTAGTTGCTCATCGTCATCTTTGGACCTATTTCTATACAGTGTGTCCATAATATGCACTTTTAAATATACCTTACAAAGACTCAATATGTGCACCCTTATTGACAGATATCTAGTCGACAGTCCATATCTTCCCACTCTCGAACCAGCATGTCTTCTGTAACAGCAGCAAAGGCACCAATGATCCGCTCTCTCAGCTCCACCAGGTCTCGAGACAACGGTGGGACAACGACTCTGTCCTTAATGAAGCCCCACAAAAATAAATCATATGGTGTGATGTCTGGGGACCTCGGAGCCCATTTCGGCAACACTGCATCGTGAGGACCACTGCAACCGATCCACCGTTGTGGGAGATGTTCATTCAGGTACCCCCTCATCGCTCCATGGTAGTGGGGTGGAGCTCCATCTTGTTGGAAAACGAAATCCCGTGAGTCCTCTTCAAGTTGGGGCATCATCCAATTGTCGAGCATGACCAGTTAGGAGAGTCCATTAACGTTTTTTTCCGCAAAGAGAAATGGCCCATAAAGCTTCCATCTGTATATGACACCAAAGACGTTTAACTTTGGAGAATCTCTCTTATGCTCAATGACTGCAAGAGGGTGTTCTGAACCCCAGATCGGTACGTTGTGTCTGTTGACTCTGCCGCTGATGTGGAAGGTCGCCTCATCACTGAATACGAGCCTCTCCCCGAAATCATCATTCTCAAGCAATTTCTGCATGTTCTCGCTGAAGGCCGTGCGAAGTGCTTTGTCTGGTTCAGTGAGTTCCTGCACAAGTTGCAGCTTGTAAGCCTTCATTCTCAAATGCTTATGAAGCACTTTCCACACCGTACTGCAGCGCATTTCCAACTCACGACTCGCCCTTCGAACCGACTTCATGGGGCTGTGCTGGAAGGCTTGCCGAACTCTATCCACTGCCTCCTCCGAACATGACGGGCGACCGATGCTTTTACCTTTGCACAGGCAACCTTCCTCCAGGAATTTCGTACACCAATGCTTAATGGAATTCTTATCAAGTGGATCAACCCGAAACTGTCGCCGAAAATTGCGTTGAATTGCGATAACAGACATCGTTTTCGCATATTCTACCACATAAAACGCCTTCTGTTGTTTGGTCGGCGCCATTTTGCAAGAAGATTGCATGCGCACGGCGGGTATTATACGAGGTAGCTTCAAACAGTTCCCGGAATAGCCGACTCATGTTTGAACGAGTGATTTTGTCATGGAGATTATAATTTTATAAGTTGGTAGTGACCTTGAGGAAACGACATGGCTGATGCAACCTTCAAATGTACTCTCGAACAGAAGTTACAGAAGTTTGTGTCGTGTGCACGTAACTCGTCGGAGTTGAAAATGTCCTTGCTTGAACAACGTACACATGTCAAATTGTGTGTTTTGCTTGAGAAGTCACCCTCAGAGACAGTAACCTTGCTTAATAAAGCATATGGTGATGCCAAAATGAAGAAACCACAAGTTTTTGAGTGGCACAAGCGTTTCCGTGAAGGTCGTGTTAGTGTCGATGATGATCCACGTAGCGGACGACCGCCTACCTCGAAAAACATTGAGCGTGTTCGGTACGTTGTTCGTGTTGACAGAAGACAGTGTAGAGAAAATAGCCTCAGAAGTTGGAATATCAGTTAGAAGTTGCCACAGTATTCTTCACAATGAAGTGCACATGCACCGTGTTTGTCAACACATGGTTTCCAAAATGTTATCTCCTGAACAGAAAGAAACGAGATTGACACTGGCAGGAGACCTAATCACTGTGGCTGATCAAGGTAGCAATTTTCTCAACAAAATAATCACAGGAGACGAGACGTGGTGTTTTTTGTACGATCCTCAGACAAAACTTCAGTCCTCTGAATGGAAATCCCCCTCATCTCCCCGGACACAGAAATTTCGTTTGGACAAGAGCAAAGGAAAAGTTATGTTGGAAGTTTTGTTTTTATTCCCAGGGTATTGTCTACCATGAATTCATTCCTGAAGGCCGAACGGTTAACAAGGAAATGTACGTTGATATCCTCCATCGTCTAAGAGCTGCAATCAGAAGGAAACGCCCAGAAAAATGGAGAACAAACAGTTGGGTTCTGCTGCATGACAGTGCGCCAGCCCATCAATCCTTACTGGTGAAGCAGTACCTCGCAACGCACAATGTGACTGCCCTGGAACATCCTCCATATTCTCCCGACCTGGCACTGCCTGATTTTTTTCTTGTTCCCTCGCCTAAAATCGACACTGAAAGGGCAGAGATTCAAGGATGCTGAGGACGTTATCACCAATGCGACAAAGCAGTTGAGAGAGGTGTCAAAGAATGGGTTCCAGGAACGTTTCTAACAGCTGTATGAACGTTGGCAAAAGTGTGTAGTTGCTGAAGGGAACTATTTTGAAGGAAATGTAGTGCAAATAATTGTATTGTTACTTATTTCTATACAATACACAAATTCCGGGAACTTTTTGAAGCTACCTCGTAAGTGAAACTTTCGCAGTTGAGTTGCAACCGTTAATTGTTACATCCACACACAGATCAAGTAGGTGAAAAAAAAAAGAAATAGGTACATTCTTTTATGGACACCCTGTATATAGTTAAGCTGTTTTTAATGATTTGTTTGTTGTGCTCTAGAGATTTTTCGTTTATTAAGCTAGCATCTTTAGATTTGTTTATTATCTCTCTCTGAAGTGAGAGTCTGATTTTGGTACCTTTAATTCCCATGAAATGTTTTCCTTTATATTGGCCACTACTGTTTATTATATTGTATTTGTATAGGTAATGGTCTAATTCTTCTATCGTTTTCCACCCTGCATGATATTTATTGTTATCAAGTGACATGTACCTATGTTTTGATAATTTTTTTCATAGGTTTTGTGCTCTGGGTATGGGGTGTCTTTTACTACTTTTGGCCAGTAGTTTAGTCTCATTTTTTTTTCTTTGTAATTCCAGTGGCATGATACCCATTACTACTTCTAATGATTCTGCAGACGTTCTTTATGGCGCTCCTGCTATGGTTGACAGTGATTGATTTTGTGTTAAGTCTAATTTCTTTTAATTGCCGGGGGCTGTTGATATATAGACTATACTGGCTTAGTCCATTTTGCCTCTGATGAATGATTTGTAATAAGTGATCTTTATCTTGTTGCTGGCTGTTACCTTTTATTTATTTTAGCATATTCATTAGACCTCTGCTGCTTTCCACTAATTTTTCTGTGTGTTTATTCCAGTTAAGTTGTTGGTCTAATATCATTCCCGGGAACCTACTCGTTTTGGCCGTGCATCTGTTTTTCTTTTAAATTTATTTTTATCAGTTATACCATTGTTAACTATCTGCCCTTGTTATGATTAAAATTCATAACAGGTGTGAATTACTTAGCTTTAGCTCAGCGGGGCTCTGTGTTTGTTTATTTTACACGGGTCACTGGAAAAGATGGGTGAGCTATGTTAAGCCGATATGCTTGGCTGGCTCTTGTGAGACAGGTGAGACTGGTGGGAAAGAAATGCGGCTAGAGAGCGGATTGTGTGTAATGGCGAGTGGACGTACGATTTTGAGCTCCGGGTGTTGAAGTGTTTTATAAATGGAGTTCTGTGATTATTAATAAAAATATAAAAGGGTATTGAGAGCAAATATGACAGCCTTTTGACATGGACTTACTGTCGATTATATGCCATTATTATTATTGTATTACTTGTGGAGCTGTGTGCTGTCCAAAATAAACTATATTGTCCACGTCGCCAATTGTGATTCTAATAATTCTGAGTGGTGTTGGCTGGTTGCACTGCAGTGTCCAAAAGATATGCTACCCTAGCTGGTATCTTGGCCAACAGGAACCATCCTGTTATATATATATATTATTAACATTAACATAAAACGACACGTAACAGCCCTCTACTAAAGATCATTCCTGTTGTTTTTTTTTAACATTTAAATGGAATCCTCAAGTTTTCATCCACTTTAACACCTTGTCTATTTGTTTTTGCACCGTTTTATACAGGAATAGAGGGAGCCGCGCTGGTGTAATGGTTACCACACTGCGCTGGCGATCGGGTGATCCAGGTTCAAGCCCGGGAGAGGACATTTGAAGAAGTATCGGATTGGATTAATTCGAGCCCTGGGCGAAAACATTTGAAGCAGTGTCATCGACCAGGGACTGACGGCTCCTGAGCCGACCCAGCTCCAATGGGTACCCTCCGAAGACGACGAGTATCTGCCTGAATGGCGAGTGGACACCTGTCACTGTACAGGGAAAAAACGGATACTCACGTAAAAATCAGTCTCAGGTTAGATATACGAACCGGAGATTCTTGCCTCAAGTAATAGCGGGCGTACGTTAAATTAAATCAAATGTGTTGAAAGGCAACATGCATTGAACTTGTGAAATAGGCAGCAATTTCATCCTGAACACTAAAGCCTGGCTTGTATGCATGTGCTGACGACACAAATTAAAAAAAAAAATAAAATAAAAAAATACAGCAATAGTAGATTTGTACCACTTCTCCACATTGCAGCATCATCTGCAAACTGTGATAGACTAATTTTTAGGTCCTGACATTCTTCTCCTATGTCATTCACTATAATTGTAAAAATCGTAGCTAAGATCACAAATCCTTGGGGAATTCCATATTGCTGCTCAAATAAGTCTGATCTTTCGTTATATTTTTGCACTTTAAAAACTCTTTCTTCTAAGAAGTTTTCTAAATAATTATATGTCCTGCCTATCAGGCATATCTTCTTAATCTGGTGTAGGGCACCTTCTCTCCTGTATTCATCATAATCTCATGCCATAGCTAAGAACATTTGTACTGTATTTTTATACTTTTGAAATCACACTTTAGTTGCTTTCTTTGCCGATACACAGTCAGTACTTGCAGCGTTGAAAAGCCAAAGTAATACAGACTTGGATGGCCTCAGAATAGTGCTCCACAAACTTTGTCAACGATTCAAAAGTATGGTGATTCAATGGATCTCATCTCATTGTAACATCATCTGCAATGAAATGGCGGACAGATTGGCAAAGGAAGGTGGAAATCTACTACAGCCTAATGCAAGCGTAACTTTCGAGGAGGCAAAGAGTTTTGTCAGAATCAGATACAGAAACAAATGGGATGTAGAGCGTCCAGGTCTCACACAAAATTATGCATACTACCTGCTCAACAGAAGAGAACACGTGGTAATCTTCAGACTCTGCATGGGCCACAACAGATTGAAATACCATCTATTCAACAAGCTAAAGATAGGAACTATCGATCAGTATAACTGTGACACTGATAAAATGACTGCTGAACATCTGCTTCAAAGTTGCCCAACATATGCGGAACAGAGAAAGCACATATGGCCGACACCGGTACCATTCGTGGAAAAGCTCTACGGAGATTCATTTAGCCTCAAACAGACTACTACTTTCTTTGAAAACATTCAATTGGACGACTGTGAGTGAACCAAGAAGTAGAAGAAGAAATTATACTTTAACGTCATGTTCTAGTTTTAGTAGTTCATCTACTGTGCTATGGCCGTCTGTTTAATCTTTCAAGGCTGAAGGCAAAAACAAAAATCAGAAGGGTCACTATAAGAGACTTGTTGTTCGCTGATGATGCTGCAGTCGTCACTCAAAGCCAACAGGAGCTTCAGAGCTTGATGAATCGCTTCACTAAAGGATGCAAGGACTTTGGCCTCACAATAAGTCTAAAGAAAACGAATGTGCTGAGTCAGGATGTGGGTGCTGCACCAGTTATCACTATCGATAACTATGAATTGGCAGTGGTGCACCACTTCACATACTTAGGGTCTACCATCAATGACAAACTCTCACTGGATACAGAAATCGACAGCCGCATTGGCAAAGCTGCAGCTACCTTTGCCCGCCTCACATCGCGTGTTTGGGGAAACTCTAAACTCACAATGAAGACCAAAGCTGCGGTATATAATGCCTGCGTCACCAGCACACTCCTATATGGCAGCGAGACCTGGACGACCTATGCTAAGCAAGAAAGAAGGCTCAATACCTTCCATTTGCGGTGTCTACGCCGCATCCTCGGCATCTCGTGGAAAGATAAAGTGACAAATGTCGAGGTGTTGTCACGTGCTGGCCTTCAAAGTATGTATACGCTGCTTAGACAGCGCAGACTTCGCTGGCTTGGCCATGTTCGCCGCATGGAAGATGGTCGCATCCCAAAAGATACCTTCTATGGACAATTAGCAGATGGCAAGAGAACAGTTGGGCGACCACAGCTGAGGTTCAAAGATGTGTGCAAGAGAGATATGAGGGCACTGGACATGGATCCAGCAACATGGGAGGATGAAGCTGCCGTTCGCACTAAGTGGCGATGCTATTTACGGCACCACCTCAGATTGGGCGAAGAGAGGCTCACACAAGAAGCAGAGGTGAGGAGAAAACGTCGAAAGGAGCACCAGGAAAATAAGCAGCTGAGGGCTGCCACCTCAGGGGCGCATTCCCATAGTCAGTTATGACTGAAGGGGCTATTATTATTATTATTATTACTAAACTACTGTGCTATGGTGTCTTTTAAATCCAGCCAGAGTTGGGTTATATAAGGTGCTTGTGGTATCTTTCATGTGTGCCAGATTTTAATGACAAAGGATGCAATGATACTGTGTGTAGAGTGTGGGACTTTTTTCAGAGTTTCACAGCATAGAATGTCTTGCTCTGAGGTGGTGTTGGATTTTTCTGCAATTGCTCTTTTTATCTCCTCTATTGCGATACCTGCATTTAGGTAGTTTACTTTTGTACATCATATTTACTTTCTTGTTGTAATTTCTTTAAAAACATTTTCGCCTATTTTTTCTGTCTGACCTAGACTGTCTTCTGCATTAACGTTATATAAATATTTGGCCAATATATTGGCTTTTTGTTTGTCCGTTTCAGTTCTTTCTGACATTTTTATTGTCGGAAATATATCATTTTTGTGTGGAGTTTCCACCTTTAATTTTCTCCATACCTGCCCTATTATACTTGGCCACTTTGAACGAGTGTTGCTTGTCCGATCTGGATTCAAGTGGCACTTAATAAAACGAAATGTGGTTCTCTTCAAGAGATACGGGAAAAACAAAACTGAATGAGCTACAAAATGTAGACTATTTGCAGATAATCTCAGAAGGCAAGTACTAAAATTAGCTCTTATATACCAAAGCCCAGTATGCAACAATGCATAATTCTACAACAAAGTAAGAATTAAACAAAAATACACAGCTGAAGACAACCCAGCAATATGATGGGCAACAAAATGCACTAAAAAGAAAGAACAAAAAAAAAGTTTATAAAAATATTTAAAAAATAATAAATGAATCACATGAAATAAGAAATAGTCACATAAAATAATTTTCATTCATTCGTAACCTTCAGCTTCTTAAAGATGTTAAACCATTAATAATGTTATTCCAAGACCTCCTGTCCTGTAGAATAATGACACGGTTTTCTTTAGAAATTACATTTCTGTCTTCATTTCTCTTTTCCGTGTATTTTCTGGTCTCCTTCTGCCACTCGTACGATGGCGATTTCCAAACAGGAACTGAAAAAGTTAGCTGGTACCACATGGGGTGCTGATGAGAATATCCTCAAAAAGCTGTGCACGTCAGGCCTGTTATAGAATATAGTATCAAAGCCTGGCCGACGGCAGCAAAGTCAAATTTCGACATTAAAAACACTCCAAAACCAAGCAGCACGTATTATAACAGGGGCCTTAAAATCAACCATATGGAAAAAATTACAGGGTCACAGTCAATGGAGGATAGACGTGACAGCAGATTCTTACAACTAGTTGAAAATTTTAAGAGAAAAAGGCGGGAAAAAGAAAGGAGCTGTGGAAAAGGTCGAAAAACTGAGAAAACGTGTGCAAATGTAAATAAATGTAACGTGTGAAAAAAAAGACGGAGTCGTGTGGGAAAAGGCGGGAAAAAGACAGGAGCTGTATATATAGGAGTGATGTGGGCGATAGACATAGTTTATAGTTTTTAGATTTAGAAGAGGATTCATTAGGCTAGAGGATTTTACAGATAGTGTTAGGTGAACTTTGTCTTTGAGATTATCAAGACAAGTTTTTAAGTTGAAAAGTTTTTTAAGTTGACAAGTTTTTAAGTAGAAAAGTTTGTATTTTATTCTGTTGGATATATATTTTTCCTTGTGGATATATATATATATATATATATATATATATATATATATATATATATATATATATATATATATATATATATATATATATATATATATAGTACTTTGCAAAAAAAATGGCAGTCATATTGCTCAGCTAAATATGCTGAAATCTAATTAAAAATGCATGTTCTGCCCCAAATTTGCACTCCACTGAAGTGAGCAAACACTACCAAAAGTAAAAAAAAATTAGTGGAGAGTAAAGTCTCTTGATAATAGAGCAGACGACAATTTCTAATGCTAGTGGCAGAAAATGGATATAAAGTCAAAGTGTATGTTAATTTCACAGCTTTGGAATGAAGGAAATCAAACGTGTTCCAACATTTCTAAAACCTTGAACATTCCTGAGCGGACTGTCTACAGAGTTGTGAGTAAATTAAAAGCAGGTAATGAAATCGAGCGAAAAGAAGGTAGTGGGAGGCCAAGAATTTTTGACACAAAGGACCATCGGCGTCTCGCCCAAATCGTTCGGGCTGGGCCAATGAAGAGTGTAGAAAACATACGGCAGCGCATGATCGAGTTGGGAACCCCAGAGGTATCTAATGCTACTGTCAACCGGGAGCTAAACATAATGAATTATACAAAAGAGCGGGTAATTTCGTCACCATTGCTCACAGAGACTCACAAACAGATGCGCTTGAATTGGTGCCAAGAACACCAAAATTTGTCATGGGACAATGTGATTTTTTTTTCAGATGAATGTTCTGTTTGGTCTTACCCTGCCCAAATAAATATTTGGACGAAAGACTCTGTAACGCCTATGTACCGGCAACCGAAACATACCCAGAATTTCCATCTTTGGGGAGGAGTGTCAGCAAGAGGTGCCACCCCACTGTGTGTTTTCACAGGAATTCTCACGAAAGAAAGGTATATCGACATACTAGAGGGACACCTTCTGCCATTTATGCAGGTCATGTACACCGATGGGTGCACATTTCAACATGACAATTATCCAAAGCATACAGCTCATACCACCAAAGCATGGCTGCAAGAGAAGAATGTTATAGTGCTGAAGTGGCCCAGCAACAGTCCCGACCTTAACCCAATGGAACACGTTTGGACACTACTCAAGAATCATTTAAAAAAGAGTGGACTCAGAGACGTTGAACAATTGAAGAAGGTAGCTGAAAAATACTGGGACAGTCTGACTCATAATTACCTACAAACAATTGTGGGAAGTATGCCTCGCCGCATCCAGGCTTGCCTTGCTGGAGAAGGCAACATTATATTGTACTGAAACCACTGTTAATAGATAGGGGAGATATCAATCTTCCTCTAGACATACATTTTTTATTGTTATTTGCTTCTATGAGTGTGCTGCGTTGCGAAAATATGACTGCCATTTTTTTTGCAAAGTACTGTGTATATATATATATATATATATATATATATATATATATATATATATATATATATATATATATATATATATATATATATATATATATATATATATATATATATATATATATATATATATATATATGTTCCTTGTGGATAAACGACCAATCATTGTGAAATTTGCAGTGCTTGTCTAATGACATTAATAAACTCTGATTGAATTTTCTACATTGCTGTGTTTTATTTGCAACGTCACAGTAGGATCTTTTGAAAAACCATTATACGATATTGCTTATCACTAAACCTAAAAGGGTAAGAATGGACCTGGGAAGAAAAATAAACCTTAGTCAAGAATTTCCATCTCAGGCGGAAGGTCTGTAATGACTTGAACAGAAACGTATTGAAGGATTAGCTCATGTAAAAATATTTACCTGCGCACAACACAATTGACTCAGTCACACACATTCTTTCATTGATGTTGTAACCAGCCCGGTTACACTAACAGGCTCAGTTGCAAAGAAAATACCAACAAGCACAACTATCCCACTGTGGAAAATAAGATGGTTTCCTGAGCTAAAATATGATATTCAAGGCATTGAAAGTAAAGGAACACAGACAGAAACACAACGAAAGTTTACAGCAACCAAGTACATTGACAAACCATTTCCAGGAAGCTTTGGACACATGCATATACTGATGGTTTAGCAAAAAATGCAGTTGAAAATGGGGTAGCTGGCATCCTCATCAAATTAAAGAATAGAATCCACTCTGTGGCAATCACGACTGGCAAATAGTGCAATAACTTCAATGCTGAAGCCATGAAACAGGCAGCAGGAACCCTTTTTGAATGCAAAGCACATGCAGAAAAACAAATAGTAATCTTTACAGGTGCCCTCTCAGTAATAATAGCTCTAAAGAGCCACCATGCAAAAGGATTGAAAGATCTGATAAACTCTCGTGAAAGACTGGCCAAATGCTTCAACAAGTGCACAATCCAGTGGATACCAGCCCACTGCAACATATACCAGGCAATGAGGAGGCAGACAAACTTGCTAATGAAGGAAGAGCCTTACAACAAAATGAAATAGAGATAACTAATGAACTGGAAAAACTACTATAAAAGCCACGTTCAAGTCCAAATGGGAAATAAAGCACCTAGGCCATTTAAAAACTGATTCATATCATCAGCTATCTAGGAGATAACAGGTCACAATTTTTCAGCTACGTACTGGACACAACAGACTGAGATACCATCTATACTACAAGTACAAAATTGGTACAACAGATCTCTGCACCTGCGGCACTAGCCCAATGACAGCCGAACACCTGCTGCAGTCCTGCCCAACCTACAGCAATGAACGGAGTAGCATATGGCAACAACCCACTTCTTTCAACAAAAAACTGTTTGGAGATGTCAGTGTGACGTATAATGGAAATATACGACTAAACAGACGCCAACAATTTAATAGCTAGTAACAACAGGCGAGATATTTTGTAAGTGCGCGTAAGGACAATTAAATCATAATAGACATTGTACCCCGATCGTTAGAGGGAGTCAGGGCGGGGAGGGCGCATAATTTCACCCGACCTAGACACGCAGCGCTAGCGCAAGCTGGCGCGATAGGATAGACTAAGAACACCATGTCCCTTTTAACTTTAATCAGGACTGACGGAGTGGATAAGAGATCGTCTTGTTCCCCTTGTGACGTAGAATGTATATATTGATACAGTAATCTGACAGCCTTTGCTTTCCCATTTAGTGTCTACCATTTGCTAAGCCAAATCACACCATTTTCTGACTGCATTACTCTTATCTAATCCACGCCCTTTTTTTTCTTGAGATGTAAACACACAGACATTTACCAATTTTCGTAACCTGCCAGCATAACAGGCAGCGAGCCCTGATTTGTTTACATAGTTTCTCATGCGAGTTGATCTGCCAATCACCGGATATCGGACAGATCGCATGTGGGATAAATACTTAACACTTTGATCTTCAGATACAGGGGAACTCTGATGCCGGTTTTGCATTTCATCTCGACAATGCGAGCGATTTCGAAAGAAACTCCATTAGCGGGACGATGTCTTTGATGTCGGGCAAAGCAGCGTTTGGCGAGAAAAACAGTGTCCGACAGAAAACTTTTCATCTGGTCCACAGTTTCTCAATCCTATGGTTCGCACGTTAATGCGAAATTAACACCATTAGGGATCTGAGAGCAAATGAATGGATATAAGCAGAGGTCTTTTAAAATCATTTATCAGTTGTGGCTCAGATTTTTTGGATAATCTAATCATGCCAGACTAGAACCATTCTTTGCTAAATGTGTTAAATTGTCTCGTGGGGATTTCATTTTCTGATTTGTGGTAATAGAAATTGTGCTTAAGTGTTAAAATGTGTTAAGTTTACCATTTTATTTACTGTAATTCCCTAGCATTTAAAACTAGTGAAATACATAACAATTTTTCTTTGCCAGGTTAGAATGATAATTTTATCACCCGCTTCTCACACCAGAAGACACGGTTTAGTGACTGATTAAGTGTAAGCGCGACTATAGTGACCGAATAGGATTGACGGTTCTTTCATTTTGTGTTTTTTAGTAAGTGACTATTGTTATACTTTATGACTAAACTAACAGGCGCCGACAATAAAATAACTATTAACGACAGACGATATATGTAAGTGCGCGTAGGGATATTTAAACAATAGTTGACAGTGTGAGCTGATTGCTAACGCGCGCGCAGAGGAGCAGGAAGGTTCATTCCTTGGTCCGAATCTCAAGCGCAGCGCAGGCGAAAAAACTGACCGTATAGTTGTAAATAAAGTCACCGTGTGCCTTTTAACTTTAAGCAGGACTGCCAGAGTGGGGGAGAGATTGTCTCGTCCCCCGTCCGTGTATTTATAGAATAGTGGCATTTCTTTTCATAAAGTCTTGTTTATTTCTCGCAGCCAGCGGTTTTTTTTTTCTTGATTATAGTCTCCAGTACTGATAAGATTTATGCTGTCTTCTTCGTGACTTTTGAGTCCATAAGTCCATGTTGTGAGCAGGACTAGCTAAAAGACATACCAATTTTTTTTAATTATTAAGCTACCTGGACTATCAATTCCCAGATATTTTTTTTCCAATTTATCAGCCCACGGGAGTGGTATATATATATATATATAATAATAATATCAACATATAACTTTTGACAGACGCAGAAATTGATTTATTCAGACAGTTGGGCTGTTTCAAAATCGGCACTCACCCTAGAGCCAGCCGATAGGATTTATATCATCATCAGATTTTTACATCTTGTAACATTTGTCTTAGCAACCAGATGCTTAGCAAATACTGGAATTACTTTTTCTCTTTTTGCAACTGTGAACGTCCAGAACACGTCTTGCTTCAGTAACTATTTGCGGTGAAAATAGTTTCATCCAGGGAAAATTACACCACCAAATTTGGCGTCCACCTTTTAATTATTATTCGATATATAGGCTGGACTGGGGCCATATTTGGGCAACCCACCTGACAGTATATGTTCAGGAACTATTGTATTCTTTTCAAGGGATACCAACACTACGAATAGTAAGCGAGATTGTTTGTGGCCACAGATGACAGAGTGAGAGATAGAGAGAGTGAGTACTTTCTTTTTGTCGTAGATTTTGGATAGGGGAATTAGGACAAAGATTGGTCCCTTCTGTATAGAGTAGACAGGTGATAGCTCAGTGAGACTTAATGTAAAGAAAATAGATTTTCACGAGTGAGATGATGGAAACTAGTTACAGTCTGTCCCTGAAATCGAGAAGCTTCTCTCGTTCAGCCTATCTCTACAACAGAACTTAGTTTGTCAGACAGTCTACTAGAATATATAATAATAATAATAATAATAGCCCCTTCAGTCATAACTGACTATGGGAATGCGCCACTGGGGTGGCAGCCCTCAGCTGCTTATTTTCCTGGTGCTCCTTTCGACGTTTTCTCCTCACCTCTGCTTCTTGTGTGAGCGTCTCTTCGCCCAATCTGAGGTGGCGCCGTAAATAGCATCGCCACTTAGTGCGATCGGCAGCTTCATCCTCCCATGTTGCAGGATCCATGTCCAGTGCCCTCATATCTCTCTTGCACACATCTTTGAACCTCAGCTGTGGTCGCCCAACTGTTCTCTTGCCATCTGCTAACTGTCCGTAGAAGATATCTTTTGGGATGCGACCATCTTCCATGCGGCGAACATGGCCAAGCCAGCGAAGTCTGTGCTGTCTAAGCAGCACATGATAAAACCTCGACATTTGTCACTTTATCTTTCCACGAGATGCCGAGGATGCGGCGTAGACACCGCAATTGGAAGGTATTGAGCCTTCTTTCTTGCTTAGCATAGGTCGTCCAGGTCTTAATATATATATATATCACCACTCACATACACACACACTTAAGTGGCAACAGTTAGACGCACAGACGTGAAAACTACATCAATGGATTATGGATCTTTTGGGACAAGCTGACCGACACACGTAATTAAAGTTTATGTAAATTTTATTTATTATAAAGAAACTTTACAACAGCACTACTTTGAATATCAAATAAAATACAAATAAACATAGGTTAATGAATTAATTAAAGAGTTAGACTGTTATGTGTAATCCTCCCTCCCTCTGTTGAGACAAGATCCCGTTAGAAGAGAAGTTATTAACCCCAAAAAGAGTCAACAGGGGTTTACGCTATGGTCTAGAATTTACCTCTACAGTAAAGAACAGAGCTATACGTTAATCTATTCTGAAAAGGAAACAGTATTAGCAAAACTTTGCATCATCAAAATATTACAAAGTGGGTATATGAATTTATACGATCAAAGAACCACTCATTCCTGCTTTCTTTCTATCCATACAACAGTAGCCACTGACATTTGTTCTTACCTACAAACTTGATTTTCACCTTCTGGCGCAAACTTTAGGACACACATACAGCACATCCAGTGTTCTTTTGGCAAAGAGAACCCCAGCTCTACAGAGACAAGGTAAATCCAATTTTTCCGGAAGCGTTCTCTTTACGACAATATTTTTTCTGGATTACTGTTTATGTCACTTCAAATCAGTTCAGGTAATATATGTCACAGTGCTCACAGTGTCAGAATCTTGAGGTTTCCAGTACTTAGGAAATGTCAGGTCGGCAACTTCTCTCAGTATAAAATTCTTGGTCACCCCACAAATGATCAGCCGTCGGAAATGTTAAGGTTTGTTAGTTCGCCACGATGGGGACTGAATGTAGATGAGATTGGAACAATAAATCTGGATCAAATGCCAGTTACCAAGTCACTCTTGATGTTCTTTGGGTTGGTATTCTGTCTCTTTCTGGGTGTAAACACAACCTCAGACAGGTTTACATTGAGAAAAACCCAGTTACTAATACAAGAAATGTTCTTTAGTATGATTACTCTCAGATTTACACGGAAGCCGCTGGTAGATTTTGGGTTTGACCTAAATACTGTATAAAGGAAGAGAAAAATACAATGCTTAACCATAATATTGTATTCTCACTCCTGTCCTACCTTGCGTAAAATATAATATACTGAAGCACATAAAAAACGCACCACCTATATAATCCAGGAACAGAGTGTGAAATGTAAATATAAGTGTTTACAAGTTTACATATTTGGAATCTTTATTCATTTTCCTATGAATCCATTCTGGTCATTAATTTGTACATTTGATTGTTATGAAATTCATTGCATTCTGTGCAAGCAAGGGAGAAAACCAAAAATTCAACCTTTTATCCTGCTGGAGAAGCTGCAAGTCTGGATAATTTGTGAACGCAGGAGCAACCAATGCATCCAGAACCTCATCTCGATATGTCACAGCATTAACATTTCCACGGAAGACGTCAAGAGGCAAGCGATGGTGAAAACTGAATCCTCCCCAAATGTGAATACTGCCACCTCCAAATTGGTTGTGCTGACGAACACAGCAATCTGCAAAGCGCTCTCCACACCGTCACCAAATCCGCATACGTCCATCAGCAAAGGATATGTTGAATCAGCTCTCGTCTGTGAATAGGACAACATTCCACTGCAGTCTAGTCCATCTGACATGTTGCTCTGCCCATTGCCGGCGCTGCTGACGATGTCTGTGAGTCAAGTTTGACCCAACATAATGGTCGTCTTGCAGTAAGGCCTGTATCTCTGAGAAGTCGTATGACTGTCATTCGAGAGACTTGCCCACATCTACCCACTATTGCTCTTGTTGTTTGACTTGCCGGGAGAGAACGATTCTTTAGGTGACTCAGCACAATATGATGATCTTGCGCAGGGGTAGTAACTCATGGTTGGCCACTCTGAAGTCTATCCCGGGCACTGCCAGTGGTTCCGTAACGTTCATTGAGACGTACAATAGTGCTGTGGTGGCAATTCATCCTTCTGGCAATGGCCCGCGAGCTCATTCCGGTCTCCAACATACCAATGGCTCGTTGGCGGTCATTTTCAGATAGTCGTGGCATTTCAAGCACATGTACTGGGTGTTTTGTCTCAACAGCCTTTTTATACCGAGTATACTGCCACAACGCGTACACATTTTCAGGGTCATAGCTGTTGGGAATCGTGTTGCACGTGTAACTTTCATTGTTTTCATGTAGTCTGTACACAAACCCATGGGTTGAATCATGCACTTTCCATTTCAGCAGCCATTCGCTCTCTACCTCATGACAAACACGGGGAAAATCCATTCTCGCACTTTTTTTCAGCTTCTCGGCATCAGTATATATAATAGTGGTGCGTTTTAATGTGCTTCAGTATATATTCACTTCGGTTATTTAACTTTAAATTACAAACTACAAGCTTAAAGCTAGTCTTATCGTTTAAACTCCCGTGAAATAAATTCTAGTTATTTAGAGAAAAAAAAACGATTATCATGAATTAGAAATAAATACATATTTCGTCAATACTCATGATGAACGGTGCCTTTACTAGTTGGTTAAAATATTCTCTGACTGGTTACTAGCAGTTAATTAAATTTATCTTATAGCTGGAAGAGTTTAGCTAGAAATTATTATTTGTTCTGCTAGCCACTGTAACACAGTAAATCTTAGAGAAATACTGTATTAGTAAATCACTGCTGTAGTGTTGGGCAGAGCAACCTAACCTTCGAGGTGAAGACAGGAGTACGACAGGGATGCCACTTATCAACCACTCTATTTTTAACAGTCATAGACTGGGTGATGCGCCAGACAACAGAGGGCAGTCCAAGAGGAATAAGATGGACTACATTTTCTACATTGGAAGATCTGGAATATGCAGATGACATTGCACTGCTGGCACATTCACATCAACACATCCAGGAAAAAACGGATAGACTTAATAAATTTAGCCAGCAGGTGGGCTTGAACATCAATTTAAAGAAGTCTGAGGTCATGACGCTCAATGTGAGCAACCCTGAGCCCATATCAGTAAGGAATCAGCAACTGGTACAGACAGATACCTTCACATACCTAGGAAGCATAGTAACACCAGACGGTGGGGCAGGCAAAGACATCAACATCAGAATGAATAAGGCAAGAACTGCCTTCTTTAGCCTAAATAACATCTGGAAGTCCTCCCAATACAGCACAAGCATAAAATTAAGATTATACCAGAGTTGCGTGCTTTCTGTGCTTCTCTATTGTGCGGAATGCTGGAGAGTCACAGAGAAGGAAATGTCAAAATTGTCCTCTTTTCACACAACATGCCTAAGAAAAATTCACCGAATCTTTTGGCCGAATACCATCACCAACCAAGATCGGCTTACTCGTAGCAAGCAAGAAGACATGCACACCATCATAGCTGGCAGACGCTGGAGCTGGGTTGGTCATGTCCTCAGAAGAGACCCCGATGCCATCACAAGAACAGCTATGCTTTAGACCCCTGAAGGAAAGCGAAAGAGAGGCCGACCAAAAACAACTTGGCGGAGGACTGTGGAGGCTGAGATGCAAAGAATGAACCAGAGTTGGGGCACTGTACGAAGGATGGCCACCGACCGTGCAAAGTGGAATCAATTTGTTGTTGCCCTACAAGACGCCACTAGGCGTGATGGCCACTGACTGCTTTGACGGTCGGTGGTTAAGGATCGAAGAAGAAACTGCACAAAAATTATAGAGAAATATAATTGACGACTCTATCCGTAAAATCAGTCAAAACTACTAGTATAGTATTTACCTTCATACAAACTTCTACTAGACTATCTCCAACGATAAACTAAGAAACTATTCTAAAACCAGGGGATTCTAGAAATCGCCGCTAGATGTCTTTAAAAGCCGAGGACTACTGAGTAAATTTTTAGTTAGAAGGCTGGGATATATATACATCTGAAATCACAGGAAACGTTATAACTATAACCCGAAAACAGACTCTTTACCAGATGTTAACACCTATGGTGAATTCTACGTTCGGATTTGCAAATCAAAGATCTTTCACACATTACGAGCCGAAAACCAGAACTCTATTCATTCTTAGATCAGGCATCGCCAATTCTCTAATCAGTGTGAGTTTCCTTCGTCTCTCTGTTTGTCTGGCCATTTCTAGCGAGCAGTGTCTTTGATCTCGATGTTCTCACCGTGGTTTAATTAACTTACAGGCGAATGGACTCAGGAAAAGTTAATAGAAATTATCTCCCGTTGTTCCAAAATTATCTCCACCTTGATCGCTGTCTGATCCCATTACAACGATCTTTGATCGCTGGTGTAAAATAATACAGCTCACGTTAGCTAATCGGTCTCTGGTAAACTCTCATCAAAGGGAATTAGCGAACAGCAATAAAATATGCATGCTAATGAGAAAGAGGCACAGATATCTGAGCATATAGGGGTTTAAGTTAAAACGTGCATAAGTGGAAGAAAAGGTAAAAGAAAAGTGTAGATAATGAAAAAGATAATGAAGCTATTTCCATAATATGTCACACCTTTGTTACAATCATTGTGCTAACTTCTTTTTTAATTTTCGCTAAACTGAGTATTTACTGAGAAGTAATTTAGTGGGGAATTTGTTCTTCATATTCTATTCTGTAACCTAGTGCTTATCTTTGGGTTATTAACTTCTTTTGGGATCTTTTCTTAACAAAGGGGGGGCACTTATTCGGTTATTTTCATATATCCGTAAAAATGATTTATTTGATTCCTCTATATGTTTGATGTTGTAAAATGTTTAATGATAATAAACAACAAAAAGAACTTAAATGCGTGTGTTGGTCAGACCCATACCCAATTAACCATAGTTTTTTCATGTTTGTGTGTATTGGTGTCACATAATTGTGTGTGTGTGGGTGTGGTTAAAGTAACTTATATTTTATATAGGGAGAGAAAGGTTGTCTTATATTAAAATATAGTCGTATAGATAGGCTGGACTAGAGAAACTAGGTAAGTAAATGTGTCTGTTAGAACAGACAGACACATTTACTTACCTAGGATGCATAGTAACACCTGACGGCGGAACAAACAAGGACATTAACAACAGAATGAATAAAGCGAGAACAGCCTTTGTTGTTCTCAACAACATTTGAAAGTCTTCCCAGTACAGTACAAACACCAAATTAAGACTGTATGAGAGCTGTGTACTTTCTGTGCTTCTCTATGGTGCGGAATGTTGGAGAGTAACAGAGAAAGAAATGTCGAAACTGTCCTCTTTCCACATAATCTGCCTAAGGGAAATTCTCCGAATCTTTTGGCCAAACACCATCAGCAACCAAGAACTACTTATTCGGAGTAACCAGGAGGACATGCACACCATCATAGCTGGTAGACGCTGGAGTTGGGTTGGCCACGTCCTCAGAAGGGACCCTGATACCATTGCAAGAACAGCTATGCTATGTACCCCCCGAGGGAAAGCAAAAGAGAAGCCGACCAAAAACAACTTGGCGGAGGACTGTGGAGGCTGAGATGCAAAGAATGAACCAGAGTTGGGGCACTGTACGAAGGATGGCCGCAGACCAAGCAAAGTGAAATCAATTTGTTGCTGCCCCACAAGACGTGATGGCCACTGACTGTTTTGACGGTTGGTGGTTATGGATCAAAGAAGAAGAAGAGAAACTACTCATTCCAGAGACAGATCTTCCTCTTACACTATTCCCTCGTGAAAATCTATTTCTTACACCTTTATTCTCACATATATACCACTATCACCTCTGCTCAGACGGGACCATAAATATCTTCTGACCTGTCTTTACAAATTTACGACACCCCTTCCGTGTACATATATATAGAGATATATAATAGTAGCATTTTTTTCATAATGTTTCTTTGTTCCTAAGCAGACCTGATGTCGTAAAACGTGTGTGTAAACCCACTTCTTAGTTAATACACGATGTCGAGATACAAATATGCCCCAGCCAATCAACGAGCAACGTTCACCAGTGTCTGAGCCAGAATAAAATTAGGCATAAGCTCTGTTTTGCGGGTCTCGGTCACGGCCATCTTGTCTCCCAATATGGCGGAAGACAGAATAAAATTAGCCATAAGCCCTGGTTTTCGGGACTCTGTCTGGGTCATGGCCAGTACGAAACCGCAAGCTGTTAAAAAGGCTAAAACGCCGAGAACCAATCAAAAACGGTTCCTTAAGCAGTAAAAGATACCTGCATCTACCTATATATATCGGGCGGGTTTTATTTTAAAAAAACCACACACAAACTCGAGGCCAGCACGACCGACTGGGACAAGAGAAAGCTGTCAACCTTTGATTTATTGCTTAACTGCGTGACCGGGAACTCTTGCTTCACTAAAGTCGACTGGCCTGTTTAAATCTTAGAGGGTAAATATACTTACTATACTTGTAGTAGGAGAATAGGCTTACAGCAGTCATTTATACTACCTACACCTGTATATATTTAATATAAATCGTTTCACTATAAATGTATCAGGTTACTGATTGTATCTTGGAGAATTAGGTATAATGCTTGTATTTCCTGATAGGATTGATGAAGACGAAAACCAATAGGACTCATACTCCAATCTATTGTCTCATATAACTCCAATCTATTGTCTCCTATAAAACCAACTGAAATATAACCAAAACAGTCCTGGTTAGGACTCATATAACTCCAATCTATTGTCTCATATAACTCCAATCTATTGTCTCATATAAACCCAACTGAAATATAACGAAAACAGTCCTTGTTAGGACTCATATAACTCCAATCTATTGTCTCATAAAACTCTAATCTGTTGTCTCATATAACTCCAACCTGAAATATAACCAAACGGTCCTCGTCTCATATAACTCCATCATTCGAACACAACAATATTGTTAGGATATATGTTACCAGCCAGTATAGCACTTTTCAGAGAGGGCCTGGTATATTATAGGGGGAAGGAAACGATTGTATCACACCAAGGTGTACAGATTATTGGATGTATTCATGTATTGAATTTATATTATTGGATGTATTAATGCATTGCATTTATATTATTGGATGTATTCATGTATTAATTTACCAGAAAGAATGTTTTGCAAGTAGACACCTGTCTTGTCTCGCTATTGCAAATTCATACTGAGCCATGTTGTCATTCATCCTACATGCAGACACTTGAGACATGATCATCTCATATACAATAGAAATAGGTGGGCTTGAGGACAGAAATTAGCCCCTATTTTTACTTGTCTCATCTCATCTCATAATCGGAACCTCTTCCTACCCCGTGAAACGAGGTGTAGAGGGGACCCAAGTGCACAAGGCCCATGGGCAGGACATGTAATCGAAGTGACTTGGCAAACAGGTGATTAGCCCAGTGTGCATTTGTACTTGTTACAGGTTTTATTCGTGTCATCCAACATGAGGTCGTATGTTCGAGTCAATCCAGCTGCCTGGAACTTCGCAGGAGCACAGTGATTGTACCGGAGCTACATCCTTAGTCCCCCTCAGTCTTGGGTGGGCTAAAGGAACGATCCTCAGCAGGTGTTGTGTGAATCAAACTAAGAAGGACAGAACTTTTGAGAGATGGGTACACATTAGTACCATTTCTGTCGGCAATTGTGAGCTATTAACGGTCTATGAAGAAAAACTGAGTTAGCGGAGCAAGAGACAATAATAACAGCATAGATGATAAATTTATATATATAAACTTAATTAACAGCACAGCTGATTAAAATGTTGTTCCTATAATTGGAAGACTTGTTATATATATATATATATATATATATATATATATATATATATATATATATATATATATATATATATATATATATATATATATATATATATATATATATATATATATATATATTCTTCTTCGATCCTTAACCACCGACCGTCAAAGCAGTCAGTGGCCATCACGCCTAGTGGCGTCTTGTAGGGCAACAACAAATTGATTCCACTTTGCACGGTCGGTGGCCATCCTTCGTACAGTGCCCCAACTCTGGTTCATTCTTTGCATCTCAGCCTCCACAGTCCTCCGCCAAGTTGTTTTTGGTCGGCCTCTCTTTCGCTTTCCTTCAGGGGTCCAAAGCATAGCTGTTCTTGTGATGGCATCGGGGTCTCTTCTGAGGACATGACCAACTCAGCTCCAGCGTCTGCCAGCTATGATGGTGTGCATGTCCTCTTGCTTGCTACGAGTAAGCAGATCTTGGTTGGTGATAGTATTCGGCCAAAAGATGCGGTGATTTTTTCTTAGGCATGTTGTATGAAAAGATGACAATTTTGACATTTCCTTCTCTGTGACTCTCCAGCATTCCGCACCATAGAGAAGCACAGAAAGCACGCAACTCTGGTATAATCTTAATTTTGTGCTTGTGCTGTATTGGGAGGACTTTCAGATGTTATTTAGGCTAAAGAAGGCTGTTCTTGCCTTATTCATTCTGATGTTGATGTCTTTGCCTGCCCCACCGTCTGGTGTTACTATGCTTCCTAGGTATGTGAAGGTATCTGTCTGTACCAGTTGCTGATTCCTTACTGATATGGGCTCAGGGTTGCTCACATTGAGCGTCATGACCTCAGACTTCTTTAAATTGATGTTCAAGCCCACCTGCTGGCTAAATTTATTAAGTCTATCCGTTTTTTCCTGGATGTGTTGATGTGAATGTGCCAGCAGTGCAATGTCATCTGCATATTCCAGATCTTCCAATGTAGAAAATGTAGTCCATCTTATTCCTCTTGGACTGCCCTCTGTTGTCTGGCGCATCACCCAGTCTATGACTGTTAAAAATAGAGTGGTTGATAAGTGGCATCCCTGTCGTACTCCTGTCTTCACCTCGAAGGTTAGGTTGCTCTGCCCAACACTACACGTAAAGTTGGCATAGAGGCTTTTTATGATTGACACTATGCAGCTTGGAATTCCATAAGCCCTCAGTATTTTCCATAAACTGTCCCTATGTATGCTGTCAAAAGCCTTTTCAAAATCAACAAAATTTATGTAAAGCTGTCTTTGCCATTCTGAGCACTGCTCTATAATGTTCCTGAGAGTGAATATATGGTCTACACATCTTCTATTCTTTCCAAATCCTGCTTGTTCTTTCCTCAGTTTGTAGTCTACTGCCTTTGAAATTCTCTGTATAATTATCCTGCTTAGTATTTTGCTGGGAACTGAGAGAAGAGTGATTCCTCTCCAATTATTGCAGTCTTCAAGATCTCCCTTCTTGGGCAATTTGACAATTATTCCTTTGTTCCACTCTGATGGTGTTGTCCCCGTTTTCCACACTTGTGCAAATAGTGGTTCTAATAGTTCTGCTGCTAGCTCAGGGTCTGTCTTAAATAGCTCTGCATTTAAGTTATCATGGCCCGGAGCTTTACCGTTCTTTAACCCTTTGATTGCTGTGATGATTTCTTCTTTTCGTGGAATGTCTGTATTTACATCTAGATCGTTTTCAGCTTCAGGAACATTCAATTGTGTCTCTGGTATTTCCTTGTTCAGAGTTTCTCTGAAGTGCTCTGCCCATCTTGTTTCCTGTCTCTCTGCTGTCTTGATGAGATTTCCTTGCTTATCTCTTACTAATGTAATATTTTTTGCACCTTGTTTTCCGCTGATGAATTTAGTTATTTTGTATACTGTGCTTTGTTCATTTCTCAGTGCTGCCTCTTCTGCCTGTTTTGCAAGATCGTCTAGGAACTTCCTTTTGTTGGCTCGGGTTTGGCGTTTAACTTCCCTGTCCAGCTGGCTGTACTGTTCGCTATATAGTTGCTTTAACCTGGGGGACTTCGCTTCTGTTTTCTTTCTTTTCATTTCTCATCTTTATGGTGTTTAGTGTTTCTGGTGTTATCCAGTCTTGCTTCTTCCTTTCCTGGAATCCTAAGCATGATTTGCTACTTTCCTTATATATTGTTGAAATGGCGTTGAAATTCTGGTCTATATCATCAGTCAATGTCTTTTCCTGGCTTTTGGTAAATTGATATCGTTTCTTAATGTCGGCAGCTAAAGCTTTTCTGGTAAGGGGGTCCTTCAATTTGCTGATGTCAAACCTTTTCTGTGTAGTTACAGTTGGTCCAGCCCTTCTTAGTTTCACTTTCAGTTTCGCTACTACTAAATGGTGATCACTTCCCACATCTGCACCTCTTCTTACCTTCACATCTTGTAATGCATGTCTCCATCTACCGTTAACCATGATGTGGTCTATCTGGTTTCTGTCCCGACCATTTGGTGATTCCCATGTTAACTTGTGTATTTCCTTATGTGGGAAAAGTGTTCCTCCAATGACCAGGTTGTTAATGCTACAGAAACTTATTAGCTTATCCCCATTTTCGTTTGCTGTTCCGCTGCCGCATTTCCCCATTGTTCTTTCATTATATGTATTGTGTGTACCAACTTTCGCATTGAGGTCTCCCATTACTATAACAAGATCATATCTAGGTGTGTCTTCCATTTCTTTCTGCAGTTGTTGATAGAATTCATCCTTGACCTCCTCATCGCTATCATTCGTTGGTGCCTAGCATTGTATTATTGTAGTGTTGGTGAATCTCCCTCTCAATCTCAATCGTATCAGTCTGTTGTTGATGGGTTTCCATTCCAGTAATGTCCTTTCTATCCCTTTCTGTAGAATAATGGCTACGCCTTCACTGTGCTGTCCATCCTCTCTTCCAGAGTAAAGTACTGTTTCTCCTGTTGCTGTTTTAACTTTTCCTGCCCCTGTCCATCTGCTCTCTCTTATCCCCAGGATGTGTAACCTATAGTTTCTCATTTCTGCCGTGACCTGTCTTAGTTTACCTGTCTCGTACATTGTCCTGACATTCCAAAATCCTATTGTTGTATCCTGTTTTGCGGTCAGGACATCCGTTTTCATGTCAGTGGCTTCCTTTCGGCTTTCACCACTGACAGTCATACGAGCCACAGACTCCGAATGTCCATCCCGCAGCAAAGTTTGTTCATTTGATGTTGTTTCCGTAACTTCATTATTTTTTTTACATAGACAGGGGTGTCAGCCCTATGCTAAAACCCCCAACCTGGAGGACCAGGGTACCAGCTTTTGTCTGACCCCTACCCACACAGACCAGTCCAGCTTGGTTGAACCTGCCAGGAGTAAAACTCCCACTGGCATAGCTCTGGGGATTGTCAGGGTACGCAAGCTGCCATACCGCTACAATATATATATATATATATATATATATATATATATATATATATATATATATATATATATATATATATATATATATATATATATATATATATATATCATATGTAAACTTACAAATCCATTACATTTTCATCTTCCAACATTCACCCTTCAGCACAAGAGTAGATAGTGTATATACTAAATAAATAATGAGGAAATTGTATTTGAACGACTTGTCAATTTTATAATTGTTAAGTAAAATCTGTCTCCTTGTTTTAATATCACAGTTAGTTACACAGTGGGGGTGGCATTGTATGACTGTCTCCACTCTACCAATTTTTTGAGATCAGCTCATTCACAGCCGTAACTAATTTGTGATACCTGTAGTTCTCTCAGACACTGGGACTACACCATTTTCAGCAGAAATTCTACTTCTATATTGTCAGTACTATACTGATCCTAGAGCCAATAAAAACCTCACGCTACACTGGGGGCTCGCTCCTGGGATATTTCTATATACCTTGAGCCATACTTAGTCTATTCATCTATCTACTAACTCTATCTTGTGCCACCCATAGTTAACAACAGAAATAAATTTTTGAAAAAAAATCATAAATAGGATTTTTTATTGTTTTCTTAGGAGGAGTACCATTTAGTACTCAGTAAATAGTTGATGCTCACAAAGTTGCATGGAAATTATTTGTTCATTTAATTTAATTAAGTTTAATTACAATAATTTGGATATAGTAAAATTACATACCCTCACTAAGTAATGCCATGGCTGATTTAGTGAAGTTCATGACTGCGGTCATGCAGATGGGTAAGGAATTAAATATGACAGGTGATGCTCTTATTCAGTATGTCACAACAGAAGTGGACAAACACATGGATAGAGAGGAAAGGAAATTGCAAGTAGAAGCTGAAAGATAAGCCAAAAGACTGGAAGCTGAGAGAGAAGACAAAAGACTGGAAGATGAGAGAGAAGGCAAAAGACTGGATGCTGAGAGAGAAACTAAAAGATTAGAAGCTGAGGAAAGGAAATTACAAGCAGAGAGAGACCATCAGTTGAGATTAAAAGAGCTTGAAATTCAGGCAACTACTGGCAATAATGGTGGTAGCTCACCTCACTCTGAGAGTAGCTCCAGCCAGAGCACCTCAAGTGGCGCCATGAATTTTCATCTGGACCCATTTGTTGAGAAAGAAGACGCCATTGAGTCGTACCTGGATAGATACGAAAGATTTACCACTACCTATGGCTTAGTGAAAGAAAAGTGGAGTCTTAAACTATCTCAGGGATTGAGAGGTGTGGCCTACGATGTATATTTGAAGCTCTCAAGAGATGACCAGGAAGATTATGAAGTCCTGAAGCAGGCAATGCTTGTGAGATACGAAAAGAACTCAGAATCGTATAGAAAGAATTTCCGAACAGCTAAACTTCTTCCAGGAGAAAACTATCACCAATTCTCTGCTAGATTGGAAACCTGTTTGGAAAAATGGAGTAGTTTAGGAAAGTGTCAGGATCTGAAAGAAATGATAATGATGGAGCAATTGAAAGAGTCCATGCCTTAAGAAATGAGGAAGTTTATCATGGAACAAGGAGCAGAGAGATTAGGAGATATTGTAACTGTTGCTGAGAGATATCAAGCAGCTAATGCAGAATTATTTGGAAATAAGAAAAAGCCGGGTGAAAACTTCAAATCATCACAAAACTATACCAAATATGAACAAAAGGACCATACCACAAGGAACAAACAAAGATTTGACAAAAAGGACAAAAACCCTCTAAGATCGGATAAGACACCTTACTGGAAGGAAGGAAAGTGGTGTAAAACTTGTCTAATGAGTAACCACAATACTGCGGACTGCAGAAGGAAGAATCCTCCTCATCATGCTGCATGTCTTACAACAGGGAAGCAGGGAAGGAAGGAAATGGCAGTAAGTCAGAAGGATTTCCATCATCCCCCTGTCTGTGAGGAAGTGACCGTGAATGGCACTCAAGTACTGTGTTTATATGACACAAGATTGGACTTTGATTCAGTTGTGTGCTCTTCTCTAATGAGTCCTGACCAGATAACTACAGAAACAGTGGAAATCAGAGTACCGATCAAGGGAGCAAGAACCATGACATTACCCATAGACTGAATAAACATAAGATCTCGCTATGTGGAAGGAGAAATCAAAGCAGCAGTGATGGATGACCCTATTTACCCTATGATTCTGGGGTGTAGGTATGTTTTCCTTGGAGAACCTATAAAACCTGTAGTTATGGCAACAGTCCAGACCAGGGAAAGCTCCAAGAAAATGGAGGAAAATCCTATCAATACTCATCCAGAAGAGATGAAAAAGGCTCAAGCAGCAGACAGCACATTGAAGCCTTGTTTTGGCAAATTGCCTAAAGCACATAACCCTCCAGAGAAAGGAGACTTTTATATGAAGAATGGCCTACTCTACAGAAAAGCTGGAACAGGACCTAAAGGGCATGGACAGCTAGTAGTGCAAAATCTTACAGGAGAAGGTTATGACGCTAAGACATGCTATACCCTTCAGTGGACATATAGGAATTGTGGCCACTGGACAAAGGATAGCCTGTCACTAATTTTGGCCAGGAATCACAGAGGACATAAAAAGATATGTAAGATTCTGTCCAGAATGCCAAAGAGTAGCTCCTAAGCATAGGACTGCACAGCAACACTGGGAGAAATGCCCATTATGGGAACCCCTTTTAAACGTTTTGCAGTGGATATTTGTTGGACCCCTTGTGATGGACGAACTCGGCTGACCCTGAACTTTGTTGTAATTCTTGTAAAACGGGACTTCTTTCACGTGGATTCATTAGCTATGCAACTGTTCCACACAGAGGGCAAACACGTTTGCTGATTGATATGCGGAAAGTTTACCTATCGTTCATTCTGGTCATCGCATTGATTTAAGGAGAGATTAAATCACGCCCACTAACATCTCTTGAACAATCATAGGCAGTTATTTTAATTAACTTGGCCAGTGGGGGGCGTCGCCAGAATCAAACAGATAATGCGACCACGATCAAAGAGACAGACTGAGGGATTTCAGGGGAGACTATCGGCGTTATCAAAGACAGTAGTGGTCCCTGATACGAGACGCAGTTGCTTGCCGCTATTTTCGCGTCTCGGTGTCAACCGCAGAACCGAGCGAACGGGGAAAGCCGAAACGGGCAGCAGCGAGCGGATACGAAGACCAGGGGGCGGCTTCTTCCCTTGATTTGGCGGTCAGATCCCCAAAAGTTCCTGGGATGAAATAAGCTGTCAAGTTTATCATGTCCCACTCAACTTACATTCCATTTTAGATAAATAGACCATGAAGAATAGACATTTTATCACTCGCTGGCCAGACCTTTACAGAAGCACTAGCTTTATTGAAATCTTGTTATAGATTTTCCCCTGGATTTTATATATATATTTGCAGTGATTTCTATTCTGTGCAAAGCGGTAATATATATTGTGTAAAGTGATCAGTGGTCTAGTTCAGTCATTCTATTTCAATGGATTTTGTGTTAATTTAAATCTATTAAATTAAACCATCTCAATAGTTCCAGTTGTAAATATAATGATCTATCTATTATATTATTTCAAAAGATAATAGATGCTTAAATTAACTTTTAAAGTCGCGAAGGAATTTATAATTAATAAATTCAGTTAAGTCCTAGTTTTATAGATGTGTGTTTTTAACCACTAGAATTCGCGCAGTGTTTATTAAATACATAATTAAATACTCGAGTGTATTATAGGCTTAACGGGAAATTTATCGCGCTTGATTTTTCGGTATGTTACATGTTTTTTTCTTTCATACAGAGTGATCGTAACCTGCGGTCCCAGCTAAATAAAGAAAGAAATAAAGAAATCATCCTATAAACTTCCAGTCATATTGAAGAAACATTTCTTTTAAATATAATCTTGTGGCGGTCCTTGCGACCTAGCTGTCAGAATTAAATGAAATAAAGCCCACCCAAGAACATTTTAAAGAACAATCATCAAATTACCCTTACAAACCTGTAAGATAAACTGGAAGGTAATCATCGCCAGTAGCGATATTATATTTACTGTTTACTGTGAGAGAGTACATATTTTCCTGACTGTGACTGAGCCTAGTTTTTCCTCAATTGGATTTAATAAAACTATCATCACGCATTGAAGGAATTTTACCATAGCGGAGGATTAAAAGAGACCACTTCATTTTCACCCCTGTGCCGAACTGTGTCAGTGCCATCCCATAGACTCCTTTTTTTATATAATAAAAAAACACAAGAACTCTTAGTCTTCAAGTCTTGCGATAAGTGAGAATATTTGTTACCAGCAAAACCTCGCAAACATCTGGGGCGGGACATCGAAGGACTAGACAGTTCATATGTCAAGAGAATACTTGCTGTTTTTTATATACTTTTATGGATCGTCTGAGGCTGCATTCGGTAAGTGTGTGAGTATATGAGTGTGGATCCTCACGCGTGTGCATGAATGACAGGAAATTTAATCTTTTTCTTTTGTAACCCTGTTGTTAACTTTCTTGCCTAGTAATATAATTTTTCTGTATTCCCTGCATTGTTCCTTTAAGGGGGAGTTGATAATTGGTTAACTCTGTTTAAAACCCCCCTCCTTTCCATTTGCTTAGTAAAGGGAAGAACAGCTGGGAAGAACAGGTTTTTTTTCTATCACCTATACCTAACTTTGTAACACCTCTTTCAGAGCAATTAACTTCACTGTTAGGTTAACGTACCCGTGTTCCTGATATTATCTATCTCTGGACTGGGTTTATCTTTGTCTAATAAGCGGGAAGGGCTTAGTCGATACCAATCTTCTTCACCCCTCCCAAACTTGTTATTTGCATTTGTGTACTTATGATAATTTATGTAATACCTGATATTTGTTAGTGATTGATGTTTAAAGTGAATAAAATCACATAAACTCATTTAGTTCTGTGTTGGAGATACCCAAAGCCCAACTTTTCCCCTATTCGTTTAATATAGTTTGTATCTACGTCGTCTGTGTGTTTGAAAACACCAAATCGGTGTGCGCGCAGATGCGTGTCTGGAAAACTGGCAAATAATTGTTTGACCAGGAGAGTGGAAGAGAAGATTGAGAGAAACGATTTGTCGTAAATAAGTCTGTCTTTACTCTCCTCCAGCACGCTGTGAAGCAACTATTTAATCTCTACATTTTCTATCACTGAGCTTTCCATCATCATTTTCACTCTAAACCGGACCACTATTTCTAAGACTCTTTTCTCTCAAAATAAATTTACGACAATATTTGGCTGGCTCGCCGGGATAATTTTGAGATACATTTGATGCACACATATTTGTGGGCTGGTTCTGGGATCTTGAGCTACATTTGAGGCAATCGCATAGCCGGGTTAAAGATATTTTGAGTCTGATTTAGTCTGGGTCTAACTAGGTAGAGTGTGAATGATCTGTCTTTGTGAATTAGGGAAATAAATAAATAATTACACCCCTAGACAAACGTTCTTTAAGTATTTGGGTTGTCCACACAGCATATTTACAGGTTGTTTTCTCTCCACAGCAGTAGAAAGTACAGATAAACAAAAATATTTGCTATTTTAATTATCCTCTGGCGGAGATAATTATATTTCTTTCTTTATAAGAGTTGCTGGGATTGCGTGATTGTTTTACAGTCACTAAGGTTTTTGAAGTTAAAAAGAGTTGAGCTTAGCTAAAGACGGATTGTTCTGATTTTTAAAAATTAAGTTAACAACGTCTCATCTCAATAATTGACTTTAGGGACGGAGTTTGTTGTCAGAGATTTAAAATTTAGGGGAAAATTTTTTTTTTTCCTTTTAAATTGTTTTAATATAAATTTTTCTCTACTGTTAGTAAAAGTAGATTCTTTTCCAGTGTAACTTACCATTTAGTGGCATAGTCGCTTGCGTTTAGAGCCTTAATTGCCAGATAATAGCAGCGATAAGTTTGCACAGTACAGGTAGGAGGTAACACAGGTAAATTTATACTTGGTTTTTTTTTCTCGTAGCGGTTCAGAGTTCCTCCCTTTCGCGTTGCTTCTTACTAGTTCTCTAGGCATACTTCATCTTATTCTTTAACAATGGCAGAGAGGATAAAGATGAGGTCCATCTTGAGGCTGGAAGCGAAAGAGGCAGGATTAGATGCAGAAGCTGCAAACGCGTTTATTAACCAGGAATTGGAAATATATGACGCGGAGCAACAGAGAGCCGAAGCTGAGAGGAAGGCGGAGCAACAGAGAGCAGAAGCTGAGAGGAAGGCGGAGCAACAGAGAGCAGAAGCTGAGCGGAAGAGAAGAGGAAGGAAGAGAAAGAAAGAACAGAGAGGAGAGAAGCCCAGGAGAGGGCAGATAAGAAAGAAGCGGAAGAACGTCTTTTGGAACAGAAGAAAATTGAAGCAGAGATGGAAACTCGCAGAGAGAGAGAGAGAGAGACAAGGAAAGACAGCATCAACTGGCGCTTAAGGCTCTAGAGAGTCGGGGCGCCTCTACTTCGACTAACGGAGAGCCGTCTTCGCCCCAGTCTCAATCAATGGACCTCTCCAGTACTCAATCTGCCCAATTAACTGCTATGTCGTTTTCTTTAGAATCTTTTCCTAGCCCTAACGAAAAAATTGACAGCTACCTAGAAAAATTCGAGAGACTCGCGAATCTTTATGGGTTAGAGAGTACCCGCTGGGCGCTTAAACTCTCAATGTCACTGAAAGGCAATGCTTATGACGTGTACACAAAGCTGGGACCGAATCAACATGATTATGACCTGTTGAAGAAGGCCTTACTACAGCAGTTTGAGATGACTGCCCGAAAGTTTCTGCAGTTGTTCAGAAACAGCCGAAAAGAGAGCACGGAAACATTTCCCCAGTTCTCTTCACGTCTCACGGGTTATCTGACAAAGTGCATTGAATTATCTGACCTACCTCTTTCATATGAGGGACTCCTCGAACTTGTTCTTGTGGAGCAGATAAAATCCACTTTGTCGAATGAAACTCGTAGATTTTTTTGGCTGAACAGGGGGCAGTCAGGCTTGAAGACATACTCAATAAAGCCGAACGCTATAGCAATGCAATGGCCGAACTTCCCAGCACTAAACGTAAACCCACCGATGAGCCATCTCGAAAACAGAATCTAGAGCAGGCATCCTATTCTTCCACTTCCTCTCAACATTATAACCAACGAGATAACAATACCCAGAAACCTCCCCAGGAAAAATCGAAATTCTACAAAACCCGATACCCCCCCCCCCCCCCCAACAACAATTCTGATCAACCCAACAAGCCTACGTGGCAGCGCGGCCACCAAGGTCAAGGAAAAGGGAAGACCCCTACACCAGGAACGTCTGATCAGGGCAAACAAACCGGTGCAAACCGCATTGGATGTTTGCATACAGCCTCGAAAAGGTAGAGTCAATGTCAGTGATTCTCAACCTGAGGGGGACCGACCCTCAACTCGAGGAACTGTAATTTTGAACGGTACCTCTACTACTTGTCTTTTTGACACTGGATTAAGTTTTGATTGTATTGTCGCTAGGCACCTAGTCAAACCCGGTCAGGAGACAGAGGAAACCGTCAAACTTAGTGGAGTTTTCAGGAGTGATGCACCCAGGACGCTTCCTATCGCATTGGTAGAAATACACTCTGATTTTGTCAGAGGGGTTATTAAAGCGGCCATTATGGATGATCCTATCTACCCAGTTATCTTGGGATGTAGATATGTGTTCATTGGGAGACCTAAGGAGCCGATTGTGGCAGCGGTAACCACAAGAGGGCAAGCCAAGAAGGAGAGGGAGCCTGCGCCAAACTTGTTGCCGAATGAACTGAAGGAGGCGCAACAAAAGGACCCTACTCTGGCGCCCTGCTTTAAAAAACTGCCCATGGCTAAGGACCCCAGACACAACGGAGACATCTTTTCTAAGGATGGTGTATTGTATCGTAGAACGGGCAACCCGGACACGGGGAATAACCAGCTCCTAGTACCGACGCAGTACAGAAACCAGATCTTAGAAATGGGGCACTCTCTTCCCTTTAGCGGACATATGGGACAAAACGCCACTATTCAGCGAATAAAAAACCACTATTGGTGGCCAGGAATGAACTCTGACATTGTCAGGTATGTGAAATCCTGCGCCCAGTGCCAACGGGTAGCACCCAAGCACTTGACACCCCCAGTACCTATGGGGCAAATGCCAATAGTAGGGACTCCATTTGAACGGGTTGCTGTCGACATTATTGGTCCCCTGGAAAAGACCAAAGAAGGAACAGGTTCATCCTGACCTTAGTCGACACTTGCACTATGTGGGCCGAAGCCGTACCGCTACCATGCACTAATTCCAAGCATGTCGCAGAAGCCCTTGTGCAAATTTTTACACGGTTGGGATTCCCTCAACAAGTTTTGACGGACAATGGATCCCAATTCCGTAGCCTGTTAATGGAGGAGATCTTTAAGATCTTGAGGGCCAAACATATCCACACAAGTCCCTACCATCCGGCCGGAAATGGGCTCGTGGAACGTTTTAACGGTACCCTCACCATGATGTTACGTAAGCTGGGTCAGGAGAAACCGGAAGACTGGGACCAATATATATCGGCTGCCTTATTCGCCTACCGAGAGGTACCCCAAGCGTCTACGGGTTTTGCGCCAGCTACACTTTTATTTGGCAGACCTATTAAGGGGCCACTAGAAGCCTTACTTCGGTCCCTGACAGACCAGAAGGCTGACGAGACAGTCGTCTCTGCAAGCAAGTATGTATCTGAGCTTAAGGAAAGGCTAAAGCTAGGATGGGATCTAGCTACTACCAACCTTAAGAAAGCCCGCGCTAAAATTACTAAAAGATACAACAAAGCTGCAAAAGAGAGAGAACTACAACCAGGGGAGAAAGTCCTATTGCTACTTCCAACCGGAAGCAATAAACTTCGCATCGGATGGCAAGGACCGTTTACCGTCCTTAAAAAGATCTCACGTACCAACTACAAGATCTCCATCAAAGGAAAGGAGAAGGTCTTCCACATAAATCTGCTAAAGAAATATTTGGAAAGACCGGTGCCATCCTCCGAGCATCTCCTGGCTGTCGCCATAGCAACGGAAGACGAGGAAGATGATGATGGTTGCATGGAGTATCCACTGCAACCCACAGAATCCTTTAAAGATGTCAAGTTCGGCGACAATCTCTCACCAGAACAACAAACAGAAACCAGGGCTCTACTAAAACAGTACAGTGCAGTCTTAACGGATGTACCTGGTCGAACAAATCTCATTGAATTTGATATGAAATTAACAAACGAGACCCCTGTTCAAACCAGAGTTTACCCCATCCCGTACGCTAAAGCGGATGCACTTCGCGGAGAAATAGACAAGCTGCGTCAGGCAGGAATTATCAGTGAGTCTACATCTCCTTACAGCTCGAGCGTAGTGCTGTTGCAGAAGCCCAATAAGGAAGTTCGGCTGTGCATTGATTACAGGTTGCTAAACGCTGTAACGGAATTCCAGCCCGAACCTCTCCAAACTGTTTCTGAGTTGTTCACCAAGCTCAGCAAAGCAAAGATCTTCTCCAAGATTGACCTCAGTAAAGGTTATTATCAAATACCAGTCAAGGAGGAAATTAAACCTTTGTTAGCTTTCAGCACTAGCGAAGGACATTACACATTTAATGTGATGCCGTTCGGTTTGCATAACGCACCAGGAGTGTTCACCAGGATGATGAGGAAGCTTCTAGAACCTTTGCAAAGTCCCCATATCCATAATTTCATGGATGACATCTTAATTGCATCGGAAACCTATGAAGAACATATTGCTACGGTTGCTATGCTCCTCAGGAGACTACAGGAAACGGGTCTCACAGCCAGACCTAGCAAATGTCTCATCGGGTTTGAACAGTTAGACTTCCTGGGGCACACTATTTCTCACGGATGCAGTTGGCCTATTAAGAAGAACGTGGAGAAAATAGTGGCAGCAAAAAGACCCCGAACGAAGAAAGACGTACGTTCCTTCATATCGCTATGTGCATACTATCAGAAGTACATCCAGAACTTCAACGGACTGACGGCACCTCTGACTGACCTCACAAAGAAAGGTTGTCCTGATAAGGTCATATGGGATCAAAAGTGCGAACACGCGTATAGCACTTTGAAAGGACAGTTGTCTGCATACCCCATTTTGAGGTTGCCTGACCTCAAGAAACCTTTTGTACTGAGAGTCGACGCGTCAGGTCAGGGCATCGGGTCAACACTGCTTCAAGCCGATGACAGTGACCTGAACATGCTATTTCCAGTTGCCTATGGCAGTCGGAAATTAAATAAAGCGGAACGGAACTACAGCGTAGTTGAAAGGGAATGTCTTGCTCTGATTGACGGTATCAGACGCCATCATGAGTTTCTTTATGGTACATCTTTCACGGTGCAAACAGACCACGCTCCGTTAGCATTTCTTGGTGCCAATAAAGAATTTAACGCTAGGATCATGCGTTGGGCCCTCCTTTTAAGCGTTTATTCTTTCAAAGTGGAATATATTCCGGGAAGACAGAATGTCGGGGCTGATTTCCTGAGTAGAAACTGGACTACAGAGGAAGAGGAGGAAGGTGAAGATACCAATCATCCAAAAGTTACCGATCAGGGCAGCTTCATCGTCATAAATCAAACATGAAAACACGTTTTCACGTCTCAAAAGAGGGGACGATTGTGATGGACGAACTCGGCTGACCCTGAACTTTGTTGTAATTCTTGTAAAACGGGACTTCTTTCACGTGGATTCATTAGCTATGCAACTGTTCCACACAGAGGGCAAACACGTTTGCTGATTGATATGCGGAAAGTTTACCTATCGTTCATTCTGGTCATCGCATTGATTTAAGGAGAGATTAAATCACGCCCACTAACATCTCTTGAACAATCATAGGCAGTTATTTTAATTAACTTGGCCAGTGGGGGGCGTCGCCAGAATCAAACAGATACAGCGACCACGATCAAAGAGACAGACTGAGGGATTTCAGGGGAGACTATCGGCGTTATCAAAGACAGTAGTGGTCCCTGATACGAGACGCAGTTGCTTGCCGCTATTTTCGCGTCTCGGTGTCAACCGCAGAACCGAGCGAACGGGGAAAGCCGAAACGGGCAGCAGCGAACAGAGATACGAAGACCAGGGGGCGGCTTCTTCCCTTGATTTGGCGGTCAGATCCCCAAAAGTTCCTGGGATGAAATAAGCTGTCAAGTTTATCATGTCCCACTCAACTTACATTCCATTTTAGATAACTTAGATTCCATTTTGATAAAGACATTTTATTCAGACCATGAAGAATAGACATTTTATCACTCGCTGGCCAGACCTTTACAGAAGCACTAGCTTTATTGAAATCTTGTTATAGATTTTCCCCTGGATTTTATATATATATTTGCAGTGATTTCTATTCTGTGCAAAGCGGTAAAATATATTGTGTAAAGTGATCAGTGGTCTAGTTCAGTCATTCTATTTCAATGGATTTTGTGTTAATTTAAATCTATTAAATTAAACCATCTCAATAGTTCCAGTTGTAAATATAATGATCTATCTATTATATTATTTCAAAAGATAATAGATGCTTAAATTAACTTTTAAAGTCGCGAAGGAATTTATAATTAATAAATTCAGTTAAGTCCTAGTTTTATAGATGTGTGTTTTTAACCACTAGAATTCGCGCAGTGTTTATTAAATACATAATTAAATACTCGAGTGTATTATAGGCTTAACGGGAAATTTATCGCGCTTGATTTTTCGGTATGTTACATGTCTTTTTTTCTTTCATACAGAGTGATCGTAACCTGCGGTCCCAGCTAAATAAAGAAAGAAATAAAGAAATCATCCTATAAACTTCCAGTCATATTGAAGAAACATTTCTTTTAAATATAATCTTGTGGCGGTCCTTTTGCGACCTAGCTGTCAGAATTAAATGAAATAAAGCCCACCCAAGAACATTTTAAAGAACAATCATCAAATTACCCTTACAAACCTGTAAGATAAACTGGAAGGTAATCATCGCCAGTAGCGATATTATATTTACTGTTTACTGTGAGAGAGTACATATTTTCCTGACTGTGACTGAGCCTAGTTTTTCCTCAATTGGATTTAATAAAACTATCATCACGCATTGAAGGAATTTTACCATAGCGGAGGATTAAAAGAGACCACTTCATTTTCACCCCTGTGCCGAACTGTGTCAGTGCCATCCCATAGACTCCTTTTTTTTATATAATAAAAACACAAGAACTCTTAGTCTTCAAGTCTTGCGATAAGTGAGAATATTTGTTACCAGCAAAACCTCGCAAACATCTGGGGCGGGACATCGAAGGACTAGACAGTTCATATGTCAAGAGAATACTTGCTGTTTTTATATACTTTTATGGATCGTCTGAGGCTGCATTCGGTAAGTGTGTGAGTATATGAGTGTGGATCCTCACGCGTGTGCATGAATGACAGGAAATTTAATTTTTTTCTTTTGTAACCCTGTTGTTAACTTTCTGGCCTAGTAATATAATTTTTCTGTATTCCCTGCATTGTTCCTTAAAGGGGGAGTTGATAATTGGTTAACTCTGTTTAAAACCCCCCTCCTTTCCATTTGCTTAGTAAAGGGAAGAACAGCTGGGAAGAACAGGTTTTTTCTATCACCTATACCTAACTTTGTAACACCTCTTTCAGAGCAATTAACTTCACTGTTAGGTTAACGTACCCGTGTTCCTGATATTATCTATCTCTGGACTGGGTTTATCTTTGTCTAATAAGCGGGAAGGGCTTAGTCGATACCAATCTTCTTCACCCCTCCCAAACTTGTTATTTGCATTTGTGTACTTATGATAATTTATGTAATACCTGATATTTGTTAGTGATTGATGTTTAAAGTGAATAAAATCACATAAACTCATTTAGTTCTGTGTTGGATGTACCCAAAGCCCAACTTTTCCCCTATTCGTTTAATATAGTTTGTATCTACGTCGTCTGTGTGTTTGAAAACACCAAATCGGTGTGCGCGCAGATGCGTGACTGGAAAACTGGCAAATAATTGTTTGACCAGGAGAGTGGAAGAGAAGATTGAGAGAAACGATTTGTCGTAAATAAGTCTGTCTTTACTCTCCTCCAGCACGCTGTGTAGCAACTATTTAATCTCTACATTTTCTATCACTGAGCTTTCCATCATCATTTTCACTCTAAACCGGCCCACTATTTCTAAGACTCTTTTCTCTCAGAATAAATTTACGACACCCCTCACTAGGACCAAGAAGAGAAATGCTTACATCTTAACCTTGGTTGATACTTGCTCTATGTGGGGAGAAGCAGTGGCCATGTCAGCTATAGATTCAAAGCATGTGGCAGAGGCCCTGTTGACAATATTCACCCGATTAGGTTTCCCGCATCAGATATTGACTGACAATGGTTCTCAGTTTAAGGGAAAGCTAACACAAGAAGTATTCAGGATATTTCAAGCCAGGCACTATCATTTTAGTCCCTACCATGCCCAAGGGAACGGACAAGTAGAGCGGTTCAATGGTACGCTAATTTCAATCCTTAGAAAGCTGGCGAGTGAAAAACCTGATACTTGGGATACATACTTACCCGCTGCACTATTTGCATATAGGGAAGTACCCCACAATTCAACTGGATTGGCTTCAGCTACATTGTTGTTTGGAAGACCAATAAAAGGTCCACTGGAAGCATTGCTGCGGACATGGACTGATGAAAAAGCAGAGGAAACAGTGACTTCCTCATACCAGTACGTCAACGAGTTGGCATCTCGATTGAAAGCGGGTTGGAAACTGGCCAATGATAACTTAAGACAGGCTAGCAGGAAGCATGCTGAGTACTACAACAAAAAAGCAAAGGATAGGGAACTGGAGGTGGGTGAAAAGGTGTTATTACTGTTGCCAAGCAGCAATAATAAATTGCAGATTGGATGGCAGGGACCCTATGTCATACTGGAAAAACTTTCCAGAGCCAATTGTAAGACTGACAAGAAAGGAAAGGAGAAGGTATATCATGTCAATCTTCTTAAAAAATACTATGACAAGGAATCATCAGAAGTTGCATATATCATGACCCTAGCCATTGCAACAGAAATGCACAGTGAACCACTTCACTCTATGGAATATCCACTCACAACTACAGAGGATTATGTTCAAGTAAACATTAGTGGACATTAACTCCAGAGCAGAAGTAGATGGTTCAGGAAGTGTTGGAAACCCATGCTGATGTGCTCACAGATAAGTCAGGTCGTACGAATCTGTTAGAGTACGACATGAAGGTGACTAACCCTACACCAGTATGCATGAGAACATACCCTATACCCTATGCAAAAGCCCAAGCACTAAGGGAGGAAGTTGATTATCTGTTGAAAGAGAAAATCATCTCGAAGTCAGACTCTCCCTATAGCTCAAGTGTGGTGCTATTAAGAAAACCGAGTGGTGAACACAGGTTATGTATTGACTACAGGAAGCTAAATGCGATCACAGAATCTCAGGTGGACCCATTACCTGACATCAACCAGCTGTTCTCTACACTGAGTAAGGCTAGGTATTTATCGAAAGTAGATCTAAGCAAGGGATACTACCAAATACCCGTGAAACCAGAAGTTAGGAAGATGCTGGCATTTAGTACATCAGACAGACACTACGACTTTAATGTACTACCCTTTGGACTGAAGAATGCTCCAAGTATCGTTTCAAGAATGATGAGGAAATTGTTGGAACCTCTACAAAATCCCCATATCATTAACTTTATGGATGACATTCTTGTTGCTACAAACACATTTGAAGTGCATATAGTAGCGCTCTCCATGTTGTTTGACAGACTGAGAGAAACTGGATTGACTGCACGTCCAACCAAGTGCTATATCGGTTGTAAGGAGTTGGAATTCCTAGGTCACACTATTTCTACAGGTCATATGTCTCCTGACCCAAAGAATATAGAGAAGTTAAAGAAGGCACCCAGACCTCAAACGAAAAAGAAGTGAGATCATTCGTGTCATTATGTGGGCTCTATCAGAAATACTCTATGTGTGTGTTAAGAGCCGCCATCCCTTCTGATACTAGATGTTTAGGGAAGGTTCTCTATGGAGTGGGTTGCTATTGTATTATGCTTCGACAATTATTAGAACTTCTGTTCTTCGTTCCACTCGGTATCGATATTTTGACTACAACCATACTTTGATGCTTTAGTGCTTGAACTTGCTTCAATTAAAGTTTATATATTTGAATGACCGTTTTTATTTCTTCCATTTTATATTATCAGTGTGAGTCAACGTGTGTACAAAACAGTCATAATTGAAACTTATATTATATTATGAAAAATATATTAATGAATAAGACCAGTTTTGACGACCATAAGATTTAATTCGGATTCACTCTTCCTTGATGAATCACAAACCATACTTAAACATAGTTCATAACAACAGCACATTGTATATTCTCGAAAAGAGTTCATATTTCCTGACGTTGCATGTCAGGCACCTTATAATTCTGATTAACGGTCAGTTCTATTCAGCCAATACTACTGGGCATAATCCTTGCATTTAAAGCATAATTAAACGTTGCTACTAGTTCCATTAGACACTCCGTCTAATATAATAATTCTCCTTTGGCATTCCAAGCAAGGCTAAGTTAAGCCTCCATACACGAACTGCGTTTAGAATCATCACGACTTACGTTATTGTAGCGAGATTTGGTTCCACTTGCTTGGTTTGTGAAAATGTGTAGCGCGACACGCACACACACACACAGTGCAGTAATAACACTCGGCGGAGCTTGCTTTGAAGTTTGAAGACGGCGGAAATGTGAATTACGGTTAAGCCAGACAATATTGCTGAAAGTAGCAAATAGCGAATATAGGAATGTATGGCCGACTTTAAAAGTTTGCATTTACTGGACATTAAATTATTAACTACAAGAGAACGCCTGGCTGGAATACAATTAAATAAACATAATTCACTAAAGGAGATAGACTATGAATTATATCCAAAAGGATATTATTCAAATATAAATAGTTTTAAAGATAATTAATATTTTTCACCTTTATCACATCCATACATGCCACACCTCGGAGATGAAAAACCTGTACAAAAAATTCAAAAACCCTGTACAAAGACCAGCAAAACCTGTACAAAAAAAAAGACAGAAAAAACGTATCAAAAGAGTTAATTCGTGTAAAACAAATTTCAATTACAGCTGCATCATAGAGGCATGGGGACTTTGCCTTTTAAAACAGGTCTTCATTTATTTTAAAACTCAAACAATATTTGTCTGAGTTATTTTGCACTGTAAAAATGATGTGATCGTGTCATCATTTAGTCTATTTCTGCGCTTAATTATCACTAACAGACCAGGAAATCCTGTGTTTGATAGGACCTTATCCTTTAGCACGCTGCATTGTTTTCCCGAAAATGTGCACTGCAGCTGCATTCTTTTTTCACAACACCCCCTTTTTTATAGTTGATGACTTGTAAATTCTATAGTTTTTTGGTCAATTGCTCTAATTTTTGGACTGTATAGAAATAAATGAATGATGAATCTGGTGATATAAAATTTGTTTGTGTACATGTTAGATGTGATAGGAAGAGATGTATGGAAAGATGAAAAAACGATTAAAAAATTAAAAAAAAAATTTTTTTTAATTAAAAATTTTTTTTTTTTAAATTAAAAGAAAAACCAACAAACGAAGAGTCCTTTTCCTTTGCATCTCAATGAAAGTCATTTCGTTACACCCATCATTAGTAGCAAAGCAACAAACGCCCTCGTCAGCAGTGGCATTCGGCCGTTAACACTACACCTTTCCGATAAACCTAATCCTAGCCCCTAAAATTATACATACTAGCAATGACATTCTACTTTCGTTTCCATCTCTTCCATCACCCATATTCTGAGAACCGATATTAGCGCCAATAAAGACAAAGATCTCCTTGTCATCGCATCGGAGTCAGAATCTATTAAAATTAGAGCGAAAATGGCCGCGTGTTCGATGCTGATTGATTGCGATTTAACAAATTCACAGAAAATAAACGCGGATACTCCCATTACTAAATAAAGATCGGAAACGGAAGCTAACTCTCTTGCAAATAACATTAAAAATGACGCAAATTACGCCTACGTTAGTGGCACAAGACGATCGATTTATATGTATGTTTAATAATTAGGCGAAAAAACCCGTACAGACGTTTGTACGGGCCGTACACATCTGAAAACGCAAAAACCCCGTACAGATTATGGGTAAACCATAGCGTGTGGCATGTATGCACATCGGCTAAAAGTTAGCTAATAATCTTTAAAAATTTATTATGCATACATGCCTAAACGGATGGCAAAAAAACTAGGATAGAACGAAAGCCGAGAAACACAGAAGAACTACCTGATGACTTGGAAACACTGTGGCTTAAATTCAAGGACATCATAAAGACAGCTGCTGCAGAAGCATGTGGTGAAGTCCGACTTGGGAACAAGAGAAAGAGGACACCTTGGTGGACAGAGGAAGTCAAAGAGAAAAATAAGAGAGAAGAAAATGGCATGGAAACAATACTTAGGAACTAAAAACACAGCAGGACAAATAGAGAAATATAGAGAATATATGATACTCAGAACAGAAGCAAAGAACAAGGTGCTAGCAGCAAAACAGAAGTCCTGGGAAGAATTTGGAGAAAAGCTAGAAAAAGATGCACAAGAAAACCAGAAATTGTTCTATAAGACCCTAAAGAACATGAGGAAGGAAAAACAATGCCCTCTCAAATTTATAAAGGACAAGCAAGGCAAATTGCTTACTGCCCCGAAGGAAGTAATGGAAAGATGGAAAGAATATTTCTCAGAACTCCTTGATGGTGAGTAAGGTCAAGCATCAGAAATGATAACCACTAGCACAGAAGATGAAACAGATGGAAGAACTGAAGGCATCACTGGAGAAAATCAAGACGGGCAAAGCAGCAGGGCATGATGGTATAACACCAGAAATTGTTAAGTACATGGGAGCAACAAGCGACCTATTACTTTTAAGGGTCCTACAGGCAGCATGGTGCAACAAGACCATGCCAAAGGATTGGGAGATTGCCATCATAACACCTATTTTCAAAAAAGGGTGACAATCGACAATGTGGAAACCATAGAGGCATATCCCTTCTCAGTGTCCCTGGTAAAATCTACTCTAGAATCCTAGAGCAGAGACTCCGACGCCTAGCTGAGCCACAATTGGATGAGGTCCAGTGCGGATTTCGAGCAAACCGAAGTACTCAAGATCTAATCTTCACACTCAGACAGCTGAGTGAAAAAGCCCTTTGTTTCATAGATCTGGAAAAGGCGTTTGATAGGGTCCCCTGGAGCAAACTTTGGGACTGTTTGGCAAGGAAGAATATTCCAGCACCTCTGATTCATGCTATACAGAGTTTCTACAAGTCTTGCAGGAATTATGTGAGGACAGCAAACCATAAGTCAGAAGAGTTCAGGACCACCACTGGTGTAAGACAAGGTGATATCTTGTCGCCTTATCTTTTCATACTCCTCATGGACGATGTTATCAAGTCATGTAAGGAGAGAACAAGAAAGTATTCAGTGGGGTACTGGAAGATGAGACAGGTATGTATTTCTGAGCTGGCATTTGCTGATGATGTTGCCCTGATTGCTAAATCAGAGGCACATTTCCTATCCAACCTGCAAGTCTGGAAAGAAGACTGGAGAAGAGAGGGATGGTCATAAATAGCTATAAAACAAAATCCATGGTGATATCACGAGAAGAAAGAAGACATCAGATTAAGCTGGGAGAACAGGTCATGGAGCAGGTCGACCACTTTAAATATCTCGGAGCTATTATAGACCAAAAGGGAGGCATCAAAGAAGAGTTGGCCACTCGAAAAGCAGCAGCTGGGAGACTTTTTCAGGCCATAAATCAAAGATTCCTCAGCAAGAGAGAGGTTGGTAAGAAAACGAAGATGGCTGTTTACCGCTCCACCTATGTCCCAGTCTTGACATATGGATGCGAGTCATGGGCAATGACTACAACCCACAAAAGCCAGATCCAAACCTCAGAAATGAGGTATCTGAGGAAGGTGGTTGAAGTAACAAGAAGAGACATGGTCCGCAACCATGTTGCTGGCGTTGTTGCAGCAATTGTTGCAGGCTGGGTTTTTTCTCTTCTGTATTCAACTGGGTCAATTAATATTAATAAAGTAGTTATAGAACTCTGGCCATTGCTTTGCCTTCAGACTGTTCATTTTATTATTTTTCGTCGTGCCTTGGTGGTTATCACGCGAATGTGGGTTAGAACTTTGTAAACAATATCAATTCTTGAATTGTGAACTTCAATTGATGTAATAAGTCCTTCATCGAGTCCATACATTTTAATATACATTTTACACGTAAGACAATCCACAGTGGTTGATCATGAAAACATTATATATTACATTTGGTTCCTATATCATAGATGCTATCTATGCATCACAGTCCTAGTCCAGTAATATGAATTACTATAGTCAGAACGTCATAACTATATGTACGCACGGTTGGTGAATCCAACGGCCGACAGTGAGATTATGTGTCTGTCAATATAAATGAATATGGACTGTTAATTCTTCCCTTCCTGAATTTAGTTAATTTACTAACCTCAATACATTCCTCTCTTCATAATAATATTGGACTGACCCATGTCCGTACTGTAATAACATATATGCGGCAATATCATGCCCATCACTGGAAGGATTAGAGGACACGTCTATTCAGCTCGACGGTCAACACAAAAGGGGTACGGTAACCTAGTCACCCAGCGTGACCTTACCAACGCTAACACGTCATAAATCGATCGTGTGTATAGCGTTCAATAATATACTAATTGTTTACGATTAAATGCTGTAACCCCTAAAATTGCACGATGCCTACCTCTAGCAGACGATGCCAATAACAATACCGTAACAATTCAATACGTCAAGGCCTAAAATGCCACCCCCTGCAGACCCATGTAGAACAGTCCCAACTAAGATGGTTTGGCCATGTCTGCAGAATGGGAGAAGATCGGCTACCACGACAAGCATGGGAAACAAAGAGCCAGGGATCCAGATCCCCAGGACGACCGCTGGGAGGACAACATTAGACAATCTTTGAAGGACCGAGGACTAGAATTGAACCAGGCCAGGAGGAAGACAGCCGATAGGATAGTCTGGCACTCTCTCTTCCAAACCTCTACACCTCACGGTAGAATGAAAGCCTCATATGGGGAAAATGAAAGGATACCTAGGAAGGAAGGAAGGATATAAGTGTGTAGTGAACAGAAGAGAAAACAAGTACAGGAAAAGCACAGATTGCCTCAAATTGCCTCAAACGGAGAGATTAAACGAAAATCTTTTGGGACTTTATGAGGTGCTTTCTCGTACGTAAGATATACACATATATAAGGACAGAGTGGCGTGTTGAAAATCACACACACCAAATCCAGAAGCCAGAGTGAGAAACTGGAAGACAGCATCTGCAAGAAAAGTTCTTTTTTTCACGCTGAATGCAGGGCAGATTAAATTCAGCCAAAATAGTCTCACCGTGAGCTTATAAATCCTAAGAGGGTATGTAAGTTTATTATTAAAGAGATATGTATGACTAATATCAATCTATTTCAGATTTTATTGTATCAGATATAATAAAAAGGGAATGACGCTAACCAGAGATAACCTCCACCGGCATTGTCAGTAAGCATATCCATTAATTGGTTAGCCAAATATATCATGGCTAGTTCTTGCCTGGAAGCTTACGACATACCAGCAATTGACTTGACATCCATGAGAGGAAGGCAAAGGTTATATCGTACCCATGTATCATAACATGTGATTTATTCATGTATTTTGTTAATTCTGCACAGTAGACTTTATCTTATCATGCTATCTCTGTAACATACTACCAGGATTCATTCATTTATACAAACACTGAAGACATGGTCGCATCATGAACAGCAGTTGGTGGTGAGATTGTTGGAACACCATGGCCACCTATTACCTTTTGTTCCAGGTTTTTATGATCAATTTTTATGATCATTCCTGATCGAGAAACTAAAGACTTGAAGACCGTTGATCCTGCTAACTGAAGCCTAGAGGTCAACCAATCTTCAACACCTTAGTCCCCCGTAGTTATAGGGTGGGCTGAAGTAATCTACATTGTGCGGGTTTTATCAGAAATATATACACCATTTTAACTCATTATGCGCGCCCTTAACCGACTTAACCAAAAAAGGCCAGCCAGATAAAATACAATGGACCGTGGAGTGTGAACAGGCTTATACAGAGTTGAAAAATAAGCTGACAAATAAACCTATCCTTGCCCTTCCCGATCTCTCACAAAAATTCATACTAAGAACGGATGCTAGCAATGTAGGCATCGGAGCAGCATTACTGCAGCAGGCAGACTGTGTCATTAATACATATTCATCTGAGGTGTTCAATGGTGCTATCATTTGAATCGAGCTCAAACCCAAATGCTTGCAAAACATGTAACAATCCTCAACAGTGTGCACCATTAACTAACTTAACGAAGAAAGGACAGCCTGACAAAATCCAATGGAATGCTGATTGTGAAAAAGCTTACACCGAGCTAAAAGCAAAACTCACCAGCAAACCCATCCTAGTGCAACTCTCTTGCAGCAATCAAAAGTCTAGCCGGAGGAACTTTTACCCGTCGCTACGCCAGTAGGAAGCTGAATGCAGCTGAGTTGAATTACTTGACCATAGAGAAAGAATGTTTGGCTCTAATTTGGTCCATCGACAAATTTTCACCTTACCTGTATGGGACACACTTCATTGTCCAAAGCAGCCTTTAACATTCTTGGCTGCATCTAGAAAGTTAAATTCGAGATTGTTAAGGTGGAGTCAAACTAAGAAGGGCTGGACCAACTGTAACTAAACAGAAAAGGTTTGACATCAGCAAATTGAAGGACCCCCTTACCAGAAAAGCTTTTGCGACATTAAGAAACGATATCAATTTTTATGGACCAGAATTTCAACACCATTTCAACAATATATAAGGAAAGTAGCAAATCATGCTTAGGATTCCAGGAAAGGAAGAAGCAAGACTGGATAACACCAGAAACACTAAACACCATAAAGAAAAAGGATAAGACAGATCCTGAGCTAGCAGCAGAACTATTAGAACCATTATTTGCACAAGTGTGGAAAACGGGGACAGCACCATCAGAGTGGAACAAAGGAATAATTGTCAAATTGCCCAAGAAGGGAGATCTTGCAGACTGCAATAATTGGAGAGGAATCACTCTTCTCTCAGTTCCCAGCAAAATACTAGGCCGGATAATTATAGAGAGAATTTCAAAGGCAGTAGACTACAAACTGAGGAAAGAACAAGCAGGATTTAGAAAGAACAGAAGATGTGTAGATCATAATTCACTCTCAGGAACATTATAGAGCAGTGCTCAGAATGGCAAAGACAGCTTTACATAAATTTTGTTGATTTTGAAAAGGCTTTTGACAGCATACATAGGGACAGTTTATGAAAAATACTAAGGGCTTATGGAATTCCAAGCTGCATGGTGTCGATCATAAAAAGCCTCTATGCCAACTTTGCGTGTAGTGTTGGGCCTCTGCACCTTGATTGCTGTTGATTAGCGAACAGCAATAAAATATGCATGCTAATGAGAAAGAGGCACAGATATCTGAGCATATTGGGGTTTAAGTTAAAACGTGCATAGGTGGAAGAAAAGGTAAAAGAAAAGTGTAGATAATGAAAAAGATATGAAGCTATTTCCATAATATGTCACACCTTTGTTACAATCATTGTACTAACTTCTTTTTTAATTTTCGCTAAACTGAGTACAGACGAGAAACGATTAACTTCAGCTATGACAGGTCACAGCTAGAAAAGGATGGGGCTATGTCGTAAAACGTGTGTGTAAACCCACTTCTTAGTTAATACACTATGTTGAGATACAAATATGCCCCAGCCAATCAACGAGCAACGTTCACCTGTCTCCGAGTCAGAATAAAATTAGGCATGAGCTGTAGGTCTTGGTCACGGCCATCTTGTCTCCCAATATGGCGGAAGACAGAATAAAATTAGCCATAAGCCCTGGTTTTCGGGACTCTGTTTGGGTAAGGAAGTGTCGCTGCGTGGATGTTTCTTTTATTATCGGTTTTATCTAGGTGACTGAGGCAGACCTAGTTATTATTCTATGTGGTCAAATTTCCTTCCTTGACCTATCTCCCAAGTAGAGCTATCTCTTTAACTGGCCCTTTTCGCCAGAGATGGTGATTCCTGGATGAGATAAGGTTCGTCTTTACTTCAACCCAGACCGCGTTCTTCTCTCCTTGGTGGTGTATAGCGACTGATGCGTATAGGGTGTTCTATTATTTCTATCTCTCCTATTACTCACTTCTAATAACTCTCCATTCCGTAATCTCTTCACACATCAAAGCAACAGGAGTGATGTGATTCAATTTCGAAAACAACTTTTATTTACATAAGATAATCCAAGATCAACCAACATAATTCATCGGATACAGTTCTCAATTACAATGTCCTCAAGTCTTCCACTTGATTCAATCAAATATCTCAAAGCATAGTTATATATATTGTTTCTCCTCTAGCCTCTTGCATATTTCGTTGTATACCTAGCCTACTAAAGTTCCTTCTCATTTTACACGATTTTTCTCATATTTTCTACAACAGTTCTAAATCCTTGGAGTCATGTTCTCACCCAATCTCAACCTAGTTAGGTTTAACTCCTTTAAATGCAGCATATAAGATTTCAATAGCTACAGCTGAAATAATCAAGCAATGTCCAACACCAAAATGGCCTCCACCATACTTACTCTAATATGAGAGAGCGCATGAGATGTTTCATGAATATCAGATTCACTTGTGGTGGCGTCTTCATACTTACTCTTATATGAGAGAGCGCATGATATGTTTCATAAATGTCAGTGCTGTAAACCCTTTGTTCAATACAATCTCGTTTAATGGCAATGCCTCATACTCTTGGTATGACAGCCCATCCTGGCTATCTGATAATAAAAGTTATTCACTTTTTAAGCTTTAATTATGCCCTTGCTTCAATATTCTCTTCTGTAGCTCACTCCCTTAAATGTGAGCGTCGTTAGCCTGTGACAAATTTGCTGAAAGTCAAAAAAATAGTTCAAAATTTCCTCTTACCGTTTTAAAACGAAGTCCAGCACCTATCACAATCCCTACTGTTCACCCTTATTCTATTCCTAATATGTTCATCTCAGTATTTAACCACAGATAATCTACTCTCCTGAATTCCTATCGCTAAGAAATTCTAAATCTAGCTATCAGTTTCTGAATACGAACGACTGTTGACCACAAGTTCGTTTCTTGAGAGCCCTGGGCGGCACTTCTTGCTTCCGCAAAGTTTCTAATGGGACTGATCTCTTTTCGTCCTTCAATTTCCTATCTGATGATCCACAGTTGTTTTTGAGTGAATCCGATTGGTCCGTTATTCAGTTCACTCACCTATCGCCAACTACACGCTTAATTCTATGCTGTCCAACTCCGTGAACTGTGCTACATAACTGTTTACATTTCGCTCACTTTTCACGTGCGGTTTATTCTACTCTACGTTCTCTTAACTGTAAAGGGCGCTAATAATATTGTTATTCCCCTTAGTACTTTTTACCTTAGTTTCATTATTCCTTCTATGTCTCTACTAAAACTAGTCTAATATGCAAATTTAATAAACTCTAATGATGTATACTTAGATTACTTTAAAGTCTAAAAAGGTTCCCTCCCTTACAAAAAACACCACATTTTCATTCTTTTATCTCCCATGTTAAGAATGAATAGCCTATCACTTAAATTATTCTGATTTTCTAACCCATTTTTATATACTCTTTCATCTTGTTAACACCAGATATCTGTTCGACTGACTTTAACTGCAGCGTATTTTACGCTGTACAACCACACGGTGACATATACGTCCCGGGGCCGGTCAAATGTATCCCGCAGGGAAACATTTGTGTTCTATCAAAAAAACTATTATCTATTTACCCCACTAACATCTCTAATACTATTACCATAGACGACTCGAAATTACAAACAAATTAAATCGTAATAGTGACTATATTATGAACCTAATATCAATGCTACAACTAGAGCATCTCCTTAATTACTACTTCAACATAAAATATCATTACATGAATATATAAGAGGCATAAATGAACATTGTATTTACTTAATTCATGACCATCATCTCTCATACAAGTAGTACCTAATAATGCAACCAAGTTTTATCCCTTGTATCTCTACATAACCAGTGCTATAAAAATATATATATATAGGGACGTTCATCCTCAGTGTAATATTTGCGTATGTCCATGAGTAAGACTCCACTTGACTGAGTCTGGATCATTTCTCATCTCCTTTCTTTTTTTTTCTAGAGCTGAACACCTCTATGCCTGAGATAGGTACATTATACCAATTACATGCACTTAAGGTACTATACATATTTTAACCAATGTCAGTGTTGATCATGTAGTATGCCATATCTTGTACCTTGAGAAGAAGTCTATTAAGTTTCCCAAAACTATGTGTAGCTATTGTAGTTTGTCACACTCTTAAGATTATATTTGTCTATTCTAACATCTCATTAACATCGTATTGGAAAAACAAGTAAACATTGTACTTAATACTTCTCAAACATTATAATCATACATTCTATTTATATACATATATATAGGGGCGACATGGTACTGCCTCTGGAAACAGAGGTTTGTCAGTCCTTAATATGTCTATAGTATCTGCCGTCAATGTCAGTATTCATTGCAACGGTCAGATAGGCAGAGTAGTAGAAATATAATATATCTAGCGTCACCAAGCATGCATTTAACTAAACATCCCAAAGTGACAGCAAGAGATATGTATTACTACGTCAGAAAGTGATGTGCTCGGCTGATGCTAGCCTTTGATGCACCAGTCGAATTACCAGTCATGTATGCAACTAATCACGCGAAATCCTACCATCTGTCTTGGGGCAACAGCAAAAGACCTATGTCACTATTGTCAGAACAGGATGTGCTCGGCTGATGCTAGCATTTGATGCATCTGTCGAAACCGTAAGCTCAGTCTGTTACTATATACATGTACCCCTGTATGTCGGATTTACCCAAAATTTTCCAGACCTATTATGTGTCAAACCAATGTGGAGATGACTATGTAAGGGTCATCTGTGTTGTATCTTACCCAACCAGTATTAAATCAATTGTGGAAACATCTCATCTCGAAGTCACCTGTATAAACACTGTCATATGGAATAAGGTCCTTTATCTACCGTCTAATGTGCGCAGCTCTGAGGGAGTAGGTTTTTTTTTTTTCTCTTTTTTTTTTCTTCTTCTTTCACTGCTGCAACACCCTGGATTGGTCTGTGACATCTGTCTTCATATATCTTTCCTTCTTTTAACTGGTCGAACAAAATATATCTGAAATACATACACATTATAAGTTAACCATGCACATTGTTCTATATAAACTAATTAACAGTGCTGATCTGTTATGGCAAGCCTCGTCCTATGAAGATTCTTGTTATTGTCTCTAGAAATCTGTATCTTTCTTGTAATATTGTTCAATTATTTTATGAAATAATTCATTGTTTAATCTAACTTATCAGTTACGTTGGTCTCTTGTATAAACTATTTCACTATCACTCTGAATATCGCGAGAGTACAGTAGTTATCACTCATGTGCATGTGATCAAAGTCTTATCACTACATATAATGTTTCCTGTTTATGTGATTACTGTAGTTTATCACTATCTATACTGTTGCTCACCATTAAGTTTCTTCTACCTTATTTTCACAAAGTTAGTGTATAATGTAAATGTGTAAGTGTACTGAGATGTCAACAACTACTTGAGTTTACCACTGAGACCTAATGAACTAACTAACCGTTGGATACCGTTGATTGGGGTACCTTGATTAAGCACTATAGCTGGGGAAGTGCTGTGAATTAGTACTATATGCTGGGGAAGTACTTTACGGCGATTACACTGTTTGTATGAGTTTGGAGATCTCTTTTGCAAGCTCCATCAGTGTAACTTTCTCTACTGTAGAGACGACTGTCGTACTGATGAAGTTGGTATCAGTTGTGATGTTATTTATAGTCGCTCTGCAGATTTGCATATTATAGGTTATTTGATTTCCCTTGTGGGAGAGTTATCGTGCTGACAAAGGTAAACACCAACAGCTGTAGAATCGAACCCGAAACGTAAATAAAGGATCAAGTCTTCTGCTCTGAGTCCACATGTATTGAGGTTCACACAAGACGATCATCGACATTACAAAAACTTCATGTACAGTTCAGCATCACAATGAATTCCAAATAATATCAGTAAGTATCCGTCCGTGTCAAAACAATATGTCAAATGAACATCGTGGCTATATACGTGCGCTGTTGTATTCAACAGCCAGAGTTGTGACGGGTCCGGTGGTGGTGGTGTAATTTGTGTGTTGCGGTCCCTTTGTTATTCTATTATTTATTCAATAGTAGAGTCACTCTCTAGACGTAGTAATGTTGGTTATAAGTGGTTAGCTCTGGCCATCAGAACATCCCTTCGACGTTCTGATTTGCATATTATAGGTTATTTGATTTCCCTTAATTAATTATAATATGTACGTATGGTACTAACTAATTAATATCTAATTGAAGAAAATGAGAAATAGTATAAGAGAGAAAAAGAAATAAAAATTGAGAAGTATGGACAATTAAAACCAAATATTAAAGTATACATTAAATTAGAATGCGTGTGAAAATGAAGTGTAAGGATAGATACCTAATTAAATTAACGCAATCAGAAGAGAAAAAAAACAGGAAAAAAAAATTCATACATTTTAACTATACATATGAAATATCATAATCTAATATCTATCACCTTAATAATTAAACTATTTAAAAGGTTTAATTGGTGTGATATTCTTTTGTTTCATCTTTTCTTAGTATATTTTATTTTTTTATTTCATCACACTTTAACTTTATTATATTATATATTAATTTAATAAATAGAAAATTTAACAATATCGGACATGAAGATCCAATCGTTGTTACATCCTGTTGACTTGTATGAAAGTTCATTAAGACACAAGGTTCATATTATCGAATTATGATATGATTATCCATTCATCGCTAGTTCCTTTATTAAAACCTTGAATGTAAATTGACTAAGTCATCACCGTATCTGTCATGTCTATATAAGAGATTGTTCCTTTTTTTTTTTTTTTTTTTACAGTTTGCAATCGAAATGAGTGATACGCCAAGTGGAAGTGAAGTCCAAATTTTCAAACGATCCGTAAAACTTGATATTTTTGATCACAATAGTTTATTTCGAAATGTCCTTATTTAAGTAAGAAGTTCAACTGAAGAGTTGTATATTCTGACGTGACATTAATACCGTTTATTGCAAATGTAATGCTTGACTAGTCAGAAAATTTTCTTGAAATTGTAATATTCATTCAGAATCCGTAGGATGTCTGGACAACGTATCGGCTATGACGTTTTCAGTTCCTGGTATCGACTGTATCTCGAACTCATAGGGTTGCAACGCAATAGCAAAACGAGCAAGTTTTGGACTTTTATGGTTTGAATGACGTAATGCTGCCACAGATTTCTGATCAGTCTGGATCAGAAATGGAGATCCCAACAAAAATTTCTCTAGCTTGGTAATTGCCCAGATAACGGCGAGGAGTTCTCTGTCTACAGTCGAATATTTAGTCTCCGGAGGTTTCAGCTTGCGTGAGATGTAAACAATAGCTTGTTTACTTGATATTGTTTACATTTTGAGTTTGGTGTTGGTAAAGTCGTCCATTCTTTGAATGACATTTTCTTTGCTCTACGTTGATAAGTTCTGATTGCAAAGGTGCTACAGTCGTATCAGCGATAATCTGGTAAATGTTTGTATGCTGTACTGTAGAGCTTCACTTCTGACAAGTTTTGTTATGTTTCAGTGCTCGTAAGGTATCTGATCTTCTTCTTCCCAACTGCGATGTCTTCGCTAGTGGTTGTAGTTGTGGCTGGTGGTTGTTGTTGATCTAAGTTTTCTTTCTGTAAGGCTCCGTTTCTGCAACTTGTTTTTTCTCATCGGTTGTAGATGTCTGTTCTTCCTCTTGATATATCTGAGCTTGCCTGGCATTTCTTCTGTCATCACATGTTCGCTTCACATGATCACTGGGAATGCGACAGGTGTCACAGGGAATATGTTATGGCTGACGTAGGGATAGGGAATGATGGTTGTGACCACGTGAATAGCATTGCGAACACTGATGCGTTGTCTCTGTGTAGTGTGGCCAGACTTCTTATGTGATTCTTGCTTCTTTGTTTCTTCTGTAAGGCTTCGACTCCGCTGTAGTATGTCATTTCCCGTTGACTGCAAAGGTCTCCCATCTTCAATGTCCCGACTTGATCGTCTAGGCTGATGTCAACTTGTGGCTGGTAGTTATGGTTGGCTTCTGTTTCCTTCTGTAAAGTTCCAATTCGGCTGATACTTCTAAAGGTGTGAGTGATCGTCTTCTGTCATCACATGTTCGTTTCACATGATCACTGGGGTTGCAACAGGTGTTGCAGGGAGTATGTTGGGATTAACGAAGGAATAGGGAATGATGGTTGTGACCATGTGACTAACATTGCGAACATTGATGTGTTGTCTTTGTAGTGCAGGTAGACTCATGTGCTTCTTGCTTCGTCTGTAAGGCTTGGACTCCGCTGTACTGTTTCTTCTTGTTGATTGTAAAAGTCTATTATCTTCCATGTCCCGTCTTGATTATATAAGCTAGGATTAACTTGTAGCTGATAGTTGTAGTTGATACTTTATTTCATCCCATAATTGCTATCTTCCTGTGGTGCTTCATCAAAAATTTAAATCTCTAGTATTTCTGCCGTCGTCACCACGACTTTTCCACAAAAATTTTCTTGCCGTACTACCGCGGCCTCAAATGTACGTCTTACATCTCCTTCACTCTTCTCCCCTACTGCAGTATCCTATTAGTCAGGTGTACTCAGTTCTCTGTTATGTGCGGTACAGACTAATTATACCAAGTCTTCTCAAGACTGAGCTGCTGCCGCCATATTGTTTATATCTTATTATGCTATGCCACTGCTCTCATAGCTTGTTGCTATTATCTCCCATTCTCCTTACTTATTCACCATCTCTATTAACTTCATCATTTTGGCCTTGAGCGTCTCCAACGCTATCGTCTCTTTACTTTTCAGCGTCTCTATTGCTATCAATTTATCCATATCTTGAGCCCCTTCTATTATTCTGACTTCATTAACAACTTGTTTCCTCTCTGTCTCTCTGTCTCGTATATCTCCCAAATTTTTCTCAACATCCTTATTTCTTACTTCGTCAACCGTGTGCTTCGGTTTGTCTCTATCTTCCATTTCTTCCCTTCTCGCACTCCCCGAGTTCCTCTCAGGTTTTATGTCGCTACCGCGACCTCTGTTTATACTCCTAGTATCTCCCCTATTACTGCTCCTATTTCTCTCCTCCTCTCTACTACTAGATCGGTATCTCCCTCGATCCTTAGTAGTTTCTCTACTTCTACTACTGTTTCTATGTCTCAGCCTATCTCAGCTCTTAGATCGGAAATCCTCTCGATCTGTATTTCTACTCACTTCATGTGTGACCGTGGACTGGGTCTTCTTTTCTAACCTATTGCTGGCCTCTTCAAATTTTCTATCAATAATTTCGTACAGTGCCGCTATATCTTTCACAAGTTGTTTTACCTCTTGTTTTCTTTTAGATAAGTCTATATCAAACTTCGTCTCTAATAATTGGTGCACCTGCTTTATTGTCACGGTTTTAAAGTCGCATTCTCTGAAGATACCTTTTATTTCTTTCTTCAACTCCTGTGTACTTGGATTAGCTACCTTGATAATTTTCTTCTTCTCCTCCGGACCGCTGTTAACGCTCTGTACTGTTCCTGTACGCCTGTCTGATGTGTCAGTGTTAAGATCAACATCTGTTTGTTTTGCCGAAACTGCAGCTTTATTCTCTGTTTGTGTTGCTGAAACTGTAACTCTATTCTCTGTTTGTATTGTTGAATCTGCAACTTTATTCTCTGTTTGTGTTGCTGAGTCCATCTGTGCTGCTGCTGTAACTTGCTTCAACTGTTCTTGATTCTTTTGTGGACTAAGGCTGTTATTTCTTGAATATCCACTATGCAAGGGAACGTCGCTCAACTCTGGGGCCGGTACATGACTTTGCACTTTCAGGTCAGTTCTTTCTTGATCTTTGTATGTGACAGCTTCTTGTTTCTCATCTTGCACTTGATCTTGAATGTTAATTTGACTTGACTGTCCTTTCTGAAGAAGTAATGTCTTTATGTCTTGTAGAACACCTATTCCTTTTAACACTAAACTGGTCAGTATACCATCAACAGTCTCTTGCTCTGAAATATTAGTAATTGTTTGCTGGACTTTTCTGCACCGTTTATCTTTCTTCATCTGTGCTTGACTCCATAGCATCGACAAGAATGTTCCTGGTTTCATGCCTGCACTGTCATTCTCCATATAACTTTCTTCAGATGTTATCTTTTCTGTATTATCGACCGTTTCAATACTGTACGAATCAGGTAAGTCATCTGTTTGTACTGCGACATTTGTAACTTGTCTTGACCTTATCCTGACCGGAAGGAGACTTTTCTTAAACTTGTCATCCGTTTGTACTGCGACACTCTTCATTTGATGTTCCATTCTAGTAACTTGTCTTTTCTGGACTGCTTGTGGACTTTTTGTCATTTCTGTTAATATCTTTGTATTTGTTCTTGTTGGTATTCTGTGATGTTTCTTCCCTGATTTGATTTGCCCGATGTGTGCTCTCCATCCATCTTCTGTTGTGAGGAGGCCAACTTGACCGTTGTTTAATGTTATGTTTTTAAACTCCCATAACTGTCTGGTTTTAATTTCATTGATAAAATTTCTTAATGTTATTCTCTGTGCTCTCTTGTTCAAAGTGTCCCAGTGTTTGTTATAACCATTCCGTCGTGAGTTATTGTAGTTTTGTTGGTGTGGGCGATGCTGTTGACATGTTTCATCCTGAAATGGTGTTGCCATGTTGTCGCTTTAGGAGAGGTGGTCACGGCGCCAAATTACACTATGTCGCTGCGTGGATGTTTCTTTTATTATCTGTTTTATCTAGGTGACTGAGGCAGGCCTAGTTATTATTCTATGTGGTCAAATTTCCTTCCTTGACCTATCTCCCAAGTAGAGCTATCTCTTTAACTGGCCCTTTTCGCCAGAGATGGTGATTCCTGGATGAGATAAGGTTCGTCTTTACTTCAACCCAGACCGCGTTCTTCTCTCCTTGGTGGTGTATAGCGACTGATGCGTATAGGGTGTTCTATTATTTCTATCTCTCCTATTACTCACTTCTAATAACTCTCCATTCCGTAATCTCTTCACACATCAAAGCAACCGGAGTGATGTGATTCAATTTCGAAAACAACTTTTATTTACATAAGATAATCCAAGATCAACCAACATAATTCATCAGATACAGTTCTCAATTACAATGTCCTCAAGTCTTCCACTTGATTCAATCAAATATCTCAAAGCATAGTTATATATATTGTTTCTCCTGTAGCCTCTTGCATATTTCGTTGTATACCTAGCCTACTAAAGTTCCTTCTCATTTTACACGATTTTTCTCATATTTTCTACAACAGTTCTAAATCCTTGGAGTCATGTTCTCACCCAATCTCAACCTAGTTAGGTTTAACTCCTTTAAATGCAGCATATAAGATTTCGATAGCTACAGCTGAAATAATCAAACAATATCCAACACCAAAATGGCCTCCACCATACTTACTCTAATATGAGAGAGCGCATGAGATGTTTCATGAATATCAGATTCACTTGTGGTGGCGTCTTCATACTTACTCTTATATGAGAGAGTGCATGATATGTTTCATAAATGTCAGTGCTGTAAACCCTTTGTTCAATACAATCTCGTTTAATGGCAATGCCTCATCTTCTTGGTATGACAGCCCATCCTGGCTATCTGATAATAAAAGTTATTCACTTTTTAAGCTTTAATTATGCCCTTGCTTCAATATTCTCTTCTGTAGCTCACTCCCTTAAATGTGAGCGTCGTTAGCCTGTGACAAATTTGCTGAAAGTCAAAAAAATAGTTCAAAATTTCCTCTTACCGTTTTAAAACGAAGTCCAGCACCTATCACAATCCCTACTGTTCACCCTTATTCTATTCCTAATATGTTCATCTCAGTATTTAACCACAGATAATCTACTCTCCTGAATTCCTATCGCTAAGAAATTCTAAATCTAGCTATCAGTTTCTGAATACGAACGACTGTTGACCACAAGTTCGTTTCTTGAGAGCCCTGGGCGGCACTTCTTGCTTCCGCAAAGTTTCTAATGGGACTGATCTCTTTTCGTCCTTCAATTTCCTATCTGATGATCCACAGTTGTTTTTGAGTGAATCCGATTGGTCCGTTATTCAGTTCACTCACCTATCGCTAACTACACGCTTAATTCTATGCTGTCCAACTCCGTGAACTGTGCTACATAACTGTTTACATTTCGCTCACTTTTCACGTGCGGTTTATTCTACTCTACGTTCTCTTAACTGTAAAGGGCGCTAATAATATTGTTATTCCCCTTAGTACTTTTTACCTTAGTTTCATTATTCCTTCTATGTCTCTACTAAAACTAGTCTAATATGCAAATTTAATAAACTCTAATGATGTATACTTAGATTACTTTAAAGTCTAAAAAGGTTCCCTCCCTTACAAAAAACACCACATTTTCATTCTTTTATCTCCCATGTTAAGAATGAATAGCCTTTCACTTAAATTATTCTGACTTTCTAACCCATTTTTATATACTCTTTCATCTTGTTAACACCAGATATCTGTTCGACTGACATTAACTGCAGCGTATTTTACGCTGTACAACCCAATGCCTAGTATCCTGGCTTTTGGCTGGGATCATGTGTCTAGACACAGGGACCGGTACAGTGACATTCATGTGTCATTAGGTCTCTTGTGTGAGAACACAGAAGATCACTACGGTGACGCATGTTGTCATTGGGTCTTCTTGTGTTGGGACATGTGGTCTTGACCAGGGCCGGGTTTGGGCAGGGCTAATGCGACCTCATGCGAGGAAAAAATATGCGACCTCAAGCGAGGAAAAAAAAAAAAAAAAAAAAAAAAAAAAAAAAAGGCTTTTGGCTGGGATCATGTGTCTACACACGGGAAACAGTAGTGACATTCATGTCATGAGGTACCTAGTGTGAGAACACAGAGGATCACTACAATGACACATGTTGTCATTGGATCTTCTTGTGTTGGGACATGTGGTCTTGACCAGGGCTGGGTATGGGTGGGGCAAATGCAACCTCATGCGAGGAAAAAATATGCAACCTCATGCGAGGAATAAAAAAAAAAAAAAAAGACAGAAGTAAAACGTAAACACATGCTAACAAAAGGACATTTCTGGATGACCTTGCAAGACAGGCAGAAGAGGCATCAGTGACAAATGAACAAAGCACAGTTTATAAAATAACTAAAGCTATCAGTGGATATCATTAGTGCTTGGCTGAGGCAGGACTGAATTGCATCAGGTAGCTAAGTTCTGGGTTCCACTGAGCACGACCATGGCCAGTACGAAACCGCAGGCTGTTAAAAAGACTAAAACGCTGAGAACCAATCAAAAACGGTTCCTTAAGCAGTAAAAGATACCTGCATCTACCTATGCATAAAAAATCACACACAAACACGAGGCCAGCACGACCGACTGGGACAAGAGAAAGCTGTCAACCTTTGATTTATTCATTCATACCGGGAACTCTTGCTTCAATAAAGTCGACTGGCCTGTTTAAATCTTAGAGGGTAAATATATTTACTATACTTGTAGGAGAACAGGCCTTCAGCAGGATGAAATAACCAGGCCCATGCCCAAACCTCCTTAGTCGCTTTCTACGACATGCATGGTATGGAACAGTGTTATTATTCTTTGCTTCCCTTTCATGCCCCGGTAACACACAATAATAATTCAAAAAGCAAGAGGAACTTTCATATTATGACGGATAAATTCACCATACACAAATAAATAAGTTGATACAAATAATAATACACACGGGTTTGCAGTGAAGTAGCAGAAATAATACGTTACTACGTTACAACCTGGCCTCAACAACCTGGTGGCAACACAAGGTCAACGACATGCGTCAAACCTACTGCTTTACATACGGTTATCATACTATCATCAGTATGATACCTCACATAATAAAAATCATACCTTCTATGAATACCTATTCTATGATAGGCATATTTAACTGAATAATATATTAATGGATGGAGGATATTCTACTCATGTTCAGCCAATGCTTTTTATTATCCAAATCCCGTATCTTATTCTGAACATCCACTACCGTCATCATATGGTTGGTTTGGTTTATCTTTTAAGGACTATCTTAAAAAGTCGAAATAAGAAAAATTTGATGGAAGAAAAAAAAAGTTTCCACTTGTTTATTCCGTTCAGAAGACTATTTATAATTCTTTGTGCATAAGAATAAAAAGCCCTTGAAGACAACAAGGGAAGCACCTCCGTGGATTTCCAAGGAAACCTATTTCTGGTAAAATCGAACAACACAAGACTCGAAAACAAGAAACCGGCCATGGCATATATACTTCATTGTTTCATTTCCGCTCCCCACCGTTGCACCTCAAGAAATCTACAACAAGTCTTCCTGTCCTCCACCATCTGAGCTTGAACAACAAATAGCACAGGGCAAAAAAGACATGGCGTCTATTTATTGGCATTACAGTGCCCCGGATGCGTTAATTAAATGAAAGAATGAAAATCCCGGGGAAAAGATGTATAGGAATTTTGTACATACATATAATATACATATATATATATATATATATATATATATATATATATATATATATATATATATATATATATATATATATATACATATATATATACACATATATATACACATATATATACACATATATTATACACATATATATAATACACATATATTATACACATATATATACACATATACACGGAGAAAAAAGGTACGAGTAAATAGTATATATACTAACCCTAATACTAACCCTAAACCTAACTGCTACGAAAGAACACTTAACTACACATATTCACTCCGGAGCAAACAGGTACACAGCCGAAAAAGGTACGAGTAATAGGAAATTACCTACATATATATACACACACACACTCACCAAAGTACGCTCACATCAACAACACGTTTTACAAAATGTATAATGAAAGAATGATGCGTTAATTAAATGAAAGAATGAATATACCGGGGAAAAGTTGTATAGGAATTTTGTCCGTCGCTGAGTCTAACACATACATACATACTTGCATACAAACATGCACAACACACACATACATACTATGTTTGGAGAAGGGTCAAATCATTTCCTTTGAATCAAATAATGAACTAAACATACGCCGAATGTCTTGGAAAGCCCTTTCACGCAATTTGTTTGTCTGGCCGGCATATTTTCCAATAGCACGACAAACTGGAAATAGCACGTTAGTACTTAGCATAGATTGGAGAACAGCCAAAATGAAATGGACAGAGGAGTCACAACCAAAAATGGTGATGTTTCACTTTAACGGCACCAATGGCCTTTGTAACTTTTCGTTTATTTTGTACATCGACTTTAAGGAAACATTCGTACGATATCCATATCGACTTTTAAACCAAGATTTAACGTGGGGAAACGCTATGAATTCTGCGTTTCTGTCTCTGCAGCAAACTTGTTGTTTAGTTATATACAACTAATATTTCCTTAAAGTCGATGTACAAAGTAAACGAAAAGTTACAACAGGCCATCGGTAGCGCTAAAGTGAAACATTACCAGAAAGTGGCATTACATTTTTCAAATCATTGTAAAGAGGGACAATCACAATTAAGCCTATGCTTAGGCCTATGCGTTAAAAAAAAAATAATAATACGAACAACATCAAGAAGAAACTCTGAACAAGAATAATATTAAAGTGGAGGGGTGTAAAGGCCTGGTGGTTCCAGTTATATAACTGACTTTAACAGATATTTAATTGACTTTCATCTGTTAAAAATCATTTGCATTGTAAGAACAGCATCAGACCATCACATTCCCAGCCACTATATATTCACATTTTTTCGTGTTAAATATTGTTTGACTATATTACTATATTATGCAGTTACAACTGATCAGAGCATGTATATTCCCAGTAGCAACATACGGCTGCGAGACTTGGACACTCAATAAAACAGTTGCAAAAAAGATTACATCATTCGAAATGAAATGCTACAGAAGGATGTTGAGAATACCCTGGACAGAAAAAAAGACCAACAGAGAAGTACTGCACTCACTAAACGTACAGGAACATTGGCTCCTAAATACCATCGCAATAAGGAAGCTGAAATTTTTCGGTCATATAAAAAGACATAATAGTCTGGAAAAAACAGTGATGGAAGGCATGGTCCCTGGAAAAAGGGGAAGGGGTCGACCCAGACGACGGTGGACCCAAGACATCACAGAGAGTCTGAACTTGTCTTTGGCTGATGCAGGTCGACTTGCCCAGAATCGTGATGCGTTCAGAGCAGCTGTAATGGAGACAACGTTCTGGAAAGAATACGTCACATGATGATGATATTATGCAGTTCTATACTTATGCATATAAGTTATGCAGGTAATTTCCTATCTTTCGAACCTTTTTGCTCCGCAGTGAATATGTATAGTCAAGTGTCGTTTCGTAGCGCTTAGGGTTAGGATTAGGGTTAGAATTAGGGTTAGGATTAGGGTTTGTGTTAGGGTTAGTGTTAAACATAATCCTAACCCTAAGCGCTACGAAACAACACCTAGCTACATATATTCACTGCGGAGCAAAAAGGTACGAAAGATAGGAAATTATGCAGTTATATGTCTCCCAGTCCTCCATATAGCAACATCACCTGCAAACTGTGACAATTTATTTGTTATATCATTAAATTCCTCACCTAAATCAATATGGAAAATGGCAACAGAATATAGCATCACGGAAAATACATCCATTTTCACTGCAGAGATGGTGGCAATGCTAAAAACACTAGAAATATTTGTAATATAATACATTAAAATGCGAAACTACACATGTACGAATATTCTGTAAATAAAGATGTAAAAAGCTATAGGCCTAAACCTAAACACAACAAAGCAACTGGTATTAAGCAACAAGGAAAACAACACAAGCAGAAGTGCTATGTGTAAATGTTGTGGCCTAAACCACATACAAAACCACTGTCCAGCTAAAGACTCTACATGTCATTACTGCAGGAAGAGGGGCCACTGGACAAAATTTTGTTTCAAGAGGAAACAAGACAGTGCTCAACACAAAATTCACAGCAGAGAGTCATCAAAACAAACACATTCTATGAGGACTTTGACTCCAGTGAAGAAAGTGATCCTTCCACTTTTGATATTGTGAAGGTACTAACTTTCAGTAATGAATCAAAGAGAACGCAGGCTTTCTGCAAGGTACAATTCAGAATACCAGGGATTAAAATGCACAAAGAAAGATATATTCGTTTCAAGATAGACACAGGTGCCCAAGGAAACACTTTACCCTTAAGAATATTCAGGCAGATCATGCCTGACAAGGTGGATGAGCAAGGATTTCCCACAAGGGATGTAAAAAGTAGGAGTGGCAAGACAAAGCTAAGAGCTTACAATGAAACAAATATAGACTGTTTCGGAGCAGTAACACTTGAATGTTCATACAGAGACTCTGAATGGACATCGTCAACATTTTACTTGGTAGACGTTGAAGGACCTGCAATCTTGGTTTTACCAATGTGCGAAGAGCTGAGTGTGGTAACTATTAACAACATTAAAGCTGACAAAAAAGAACATCTTACTCTACGCATCACTGGAATAGATGACCTTAAACAGCGATTCCCAGAAAAGTTTGACAGAATAGGCAAACTTCCGGGAAAGGCAAGATTTTTTTTAAAAGACAACGCTGAACCATAGATAGACCCACCTAGAAAGTATCCTATACATGTTAAACAGAAACTTGCCACAGAACTAGAAAAGGTGGTGCAGAATGACGTCATTAGAAAGGTTGAAGAGCATTATGATTGGTGTAGTAGTATCACAACTGTTTTGAAACAGGATGGTTCTCTTCGGGTTTGCCTTGACCCAAAGCATTTAAACAACAGTCTAAAGCACTGTCCACACAAAATGCATACGGTGGAAGAGATAACTCACAGATTCCACAATGCCAGATATTTTTCTAAACTAGATGCTGTACACGGATACTGGAGTGTTGAGATAGCAGAGGAAAGTCAACTCCTTACAACTTTTCGAACACCATTCGGCAGGTATTGTTTCAAGAGACTCCCATTTGGTTTGAATGTATCACAAGACATCGTTCAACAGAAGATTGACAACATTGTTGAGCAATGTTCTGGCACAGTGGCTATTGCGGACGACATTGTAGTACCGGTATGCGGCAGGTCAGAACAAGAACATGACCGTAACATGATTAACTTGATGCATGTAGCACAGGCCCATGGGCTAACATTCAACAGCAAAAAGTGTACAATTAAGGCAACTGAGATACAATTTTTTGGATTGCTGTACACCCAGTGTGGTGAGTTGGGATTATATATAATATAGTTATAGGGGACTTAGTGTACTGATGAGATCAGCTGTGAAGGTCTCTGTATATAATAAGATTGGTGTGTTTACAGAGAACCTTACTTGCTACCACATTTCGACCTCAATCAGACTTATTCTTGAATTGTATGATGACATCGTTTAATGTCTACGGTTATAATGGTGATGAAGTGTAGATATCCTGATTCTACTACAATGTGAATCAGGAATCACAATCAAATGTAAGCACAATGTTTATGTACAAGAATTTTATACAAAGGATCTTTGTCCAGACATAAAATATTATTGTAATATGAGTGTGGTGTTGTGGTGCATTATTATTATTATTATTATGAGGCAATACTGGCTTTTAGTGCGAGGTTGTTGGTTGTCATCATGACTTTATGTTTGGTACCAGTGGAAAATATTTTAAATAGTACACAATGTATTTTATAAACTTTTTGTATCTTTAGGTACAATGTTCAGGGTTATTTTATTCAGGGTTGAGCTTTCTCGTGCTGACAAGCGCTTATCTCATAATGCAGCTGCAGGAAATCTGTATCCTCTGCTCGCTTGCTTCTCAGTTTGATAGTATGATATACAATGGCCGCTATCTTTGACCAGGAGTCTGTTGCCAGCTTTCTGGATCCAACAGTGCTCAGACCAGTTGGTGCGATAATAACATCAGTACCACGGCCCCTGAAAGTGAAGGTTATGCATCCTTCTTACTAACTTGTATACAATATTATTCCACACTGAGGTACAGGACAGTACAAACAAACATGAAATTTCAGTGCTTTAGGCCAACACTAGCTTTTGATGTGACACTATACACCAGTATTCCTCTTTCTTAATGGTTACAACGCCTCTGCAATTCCAGCTGTAAGCCCTTCCATACAATAGGATAGGTGTTATGTTACTATATGGCAATCCAATATATATATGCAGTTATACTCCTCTCTGATAGTCTATCACATGGTGGATCAATATATAGGCTTTGCCTCATGTTTGCTACTGAACCACACACATTCAGACATAAATTATCATTTCACATTCAATTTTCATATAATATACATATTAAAAATGTCTAGCTTACCACAATTCGTTATGAAATACACACTAAAGATGACTGGCACAGTTTGATCTGCGGTATCGTCCAGGCTGCTATCCTATATTTAATTTTGAATAACACAGCCTGCTCTCATCTCTCACAATGTGTAACGATATGGCGTCCCCTCTAAGATTTCTTTTGACAATATCAGCTAGACTGACCAATCGCTTTTAATATTTTCAAAAAAGTAAACATGCATTCAAATATTCTCATTCAACTTTTTCCCCGTTCCTAAGCATCTGCTCGTTATTCCGAGGTCAACCAATAATCTTTCGTTTAACTACAACGTTCAGCCAATCTCTGGCCTCGTACTATCTTAGACTTTCTGTCACTACTATGTTTCAACAAAAATCAGGGATTTCCTCCAAGCAGATATGACCAGACCTGACAGTATCTCTGTTCTCTATATGTTTTATTACCAATATTTGATTACACTGACTAACAAAAAAAAACTTTTTTTTTCTTTCTCTAACATTTCTATGTTTTTCTGGTCAATTTTAATGCGCTGTTTTTAAATCTGCAAACCGTTTTTCTCTATCAGGTCGGGATCTCTAGAAATACGCAATTGAAGTTTTTTAACAACGCATACAGTATTACAACATCATTCGTACAAGAAGTATAACAGTTATGTAGGCTTGAATTTCTTTGTAGTCGACTTTCGTCGGTGAATGGCATGGCGTACATCGCGATGAAGCATCCAACAATAATCGGCAAGCATGGTCACACTCAACGGGCTGATCACCCGTTTGCCAGTCACTTCGATTACGGAAACAACAGCAAATGGATTGATTTGCCGTTGCCCTAAAGACGCCAATAGGCGTGATGGGAAACAATGGCAAAGAAAACCTATCTGCTGTTGCCCTAAGACGCCACTAGGCGTAATGGCCACTGACTGCTTTGACGGTCGGTGGCTAAGGACGGAAGAAGAAGAAGAAGAAGATGGTCACACTCCACCGTCCTTGATAACGTGACTCCATTACGGCGATATCTTGATGGAATCGTTCTCCATGTTCATCGCTGACTTTGCCAAGGTTGTCAGGGAAAAAGTCAAGATGTGAATCGAGCAAATGGATTTTGAGGGACATGTTACAGCCCATAATTCTGTATGCATCTATGCACTGCTTAACAATATGCAACATAGTCAACAGATTTGTGATTTCCCAGAAAGTTATCGACGATTGATTTGAATGCCATCCATGCGCGAAGTTCACTACCATGTAACAAGTTCTCGAATTGTTTGTCTGCAATAACTTTCCTAATCTGAGGTCCTACAAAGATACCTTCCTTTATCTTTGCATCGCTAAATTGCGGAAACTTTTCTCGAAGATAAGTGAAAGCTTTGCTCGTTTTATCTAACGCTTTTACAAAATTCTTCATGAGCCCCAACTTTATATGTAACAGTGGTAAAATAAAGCTGTCTTTGTTAACTAATGGCTCGTGTATTACATTTTTATGTCCGAGCTGCATACGATCCCGGATAGGCCACACCTTTCTTGCATAATGTTCCTGTCTGTTGCGGCTGTCCCATTCACATCGGAAGCAACAAAATTTAGTATACACAGTCTGCATGCCCGTGAGAATTGCAATGACCTTAGGTCTCCACAAATCCGCCATTGGTAGTCATTGTACTTTATTTTTTCCAAACGTATAGCCATATTGTCATAAGTTTCTTTCATATGAACAGAGTAGGTGACTGGAATTGATGAAAATAAATTTCCGTTATGCAATAACACGGCTTTTAGACTAGTCTTGGAAGAATCGATGAAAAGTCGCCATTCGTTGACTATGTGCTCATGACCGTGGTGCACCATTAGACCGTTTACATCTTTGCAATAGCAAATGTCATCATCCATCTCAAAGTATTGAACAAGTTCTCTGTGTCTATGACGAAATTTAGATATCGGAGTATTGGGCGCTAAAAGATTCCATTCTTTGAGTCGCGAACCGAGTAATTCCGCTTGTCCTTTGGTAAGAGCGAGATCACGTATTAGATCTGAAAGTCCTGAATGGTTAATTAAGTAAACACTATCATTCACCGGTATGTAATCTGAGTCAGAATTAGTTTCTAATGCAGGTAAACTATCACTTTCTGATGGTTCATTCACGTCCAACGGATTATGTTCTGGTGGTACTTGGATCGGACACGTGATTGGATCATGAGGCACTGGTTTCGAAACCAATTCAATATTTGAATAAACCACAGACTTTCTAGTTTTAAAAGTGAAACCATGGATATTTGTCAAGCAGAAGTACAATCAGTAGTGTGATTTGTATGTTCACGCCATATTACTGGCACTCCAAAAGGCATCGACTTATGCTTCGGCGATTTTCGTAACCAACCTGCCAATGTATCGAACAAACTGCATTTGGCTACCAAGATTTATTTGCATCATCAACTTTCGAATCGAAATAAAGTTCATATGCTTTCTTTAGTAATGGTGTAAAGTTTTTCTGGTCAACACGATCGGTAAAATATCTGCACACGTAACAGAACAGATCAGCCGAATTTCTACAACTTCTAGAAGCCATATTTTGCTCAGAATTATTTCAAAATACAGTAACTATTTGAAAAATCGCGTAACATATGTCATGCATCTTTTAGCAGTATAAAAAGTAGAATTATGTTGCTTTTTATTAATTTTTAATAAGTTATATAGTAAAAATGAAACGGAGCAAATAACGGTTTCCCAAAAATATATTTATTCACAAATATCTTAAGAACCCGACGTGATAGAGATAAACGGATTTCAGATTTGAAATCAGCGCAAGAAACTGACCTAAGAACACTTATTCTTATATAAGAAAGAAAAATGTTGTTTGTCAGAGTTATCTATTGAACTAATTAGACAATCAATTACATAGTCCTAGTCCACAAGTCTTCCGGTACACGCATACATGATTTTAAAGGGGCTAAGTGGCGTAGTTAAAATTGTTATCTTTTGTTCGATGTTAATTGTTTATTTTCAAACTACCACCTGTCCGCTTCTTTTTGACTGTACTATCAGTATAAAGTCAGGAGCCCAGACGTAAAACAGTGGAATGTCAGGTTTCCCAATAAGAATTAAACCTGTTTTCAAAACCTAACATCGTATCGTTAGTATTTTTCATCACTGTTTATTTGAAAAAATCAGGCCATGCACACGGCGAGTTGGTTTATTTTTAGACACACTGCGAGCTGCTGTGGGACTGTGTTCCGTAGTCCCTATCTATCTCTCTCTCTCTCTCTCTCTCTCTCTCTCTCTCTCTCTCTCTTTTTGAGCCCGTCTGTCTTTCCAAGGCTTAACCTTGTGCGCGATTTTGCACTAATGTTAGTTTTTAATATCTAGGTCATTGAGAAGATACAGTACACGGTTGATATAGTGGGTTCGGCGATATATTTATTTGAAGAATGCAGTAGGGGAAGCAGATATCTTGTGTTGCGCCATGACTGCGTTATTAATCTCAGGCTTTTGCGCTATTGGGAACGCACTGGTCCTGCTCCATTCTTCTTTCTTTCTTATATTTGCTTTCGCTTTACCTTTATGTTCTAATTTATATATGGGTATTAGAATTTTTCACCACCATTCTCCCCACTTAAAACAGACATCATATGTCAGTCCCTAATTCTATATACACATATATAAATTACTATCTATGCCTGGTGATTACTCTGATTCTCATCGCACGGATGGCGGCTTAGAAAATCAGCACCTAGGTTAGTTTTTCCATAAATATATTCTATGCTGAACTGATATGGCTGTAATAGCAACGACCACCTTAATAATATGGAATTTTCATGCCTAGCTTGCGATAGAAAAGCCAGGGGTTTGTGGTCCGTTTGAAGCTTGAATATATTTCCATACAAGTAAATATTGAATTTCTTGATAGCCCATATCACTGCAAGACATTCTTTTTCGCTAGTGGAATAGTTTTGCTCAGCTGTATTCAACTTTCTACTAGCATATGCCACTGGGTTTAATTCCCCATCCAGTGAATTTGACTTTTGTAACAGGGTTGCACCCAACCCTATATTACTAGCATCCGTTCTCACAGTGAATTCTTGACTTAAGTCAGGTAATTTTAGAATTGGTTTGCTTGTGAGTTTTTCCTTCAATTCTTGGTATGCTAATTCACACTGTGCTGTCCAGGTAATTCTATCTGGATTTCCTTTGCTTGTCAAGTCAGTCAACGGTGCACATATGGAATTAAAGTTTTTGATATATTTTTGGTAGAAACCACATAATGAGACAAAAGATCTCACGTCTTTCTTTGTTTGTGGCCTCGGTGCTTTTCTAAGTTTCTCCAAGTTCTTGGGGTCATGGGTCATGTTTCCCTGATGTACTGTGTGTCCCAAGAATTCTAATTCTTTACATCCAACGCAACATTTGGTTGGTCTGGCTGTCAAATTCGCCTCTCTAAGTCGATCAAACAAGATGTTCAGAGAGTTAATGTGTTCCTCAAATGTTTCAGTCGCTATGAGGATATCATCCATGAAGTTTGTGAAGCATGGATTATTCAGGGGGTCCAACAATTTCCTCATCATTCTAGAGAACACACTGGGCGCATTTTTCAATCCAAATGGCAATCTGTTAAATTCATAGTGTCCCTCTGAGGTACTAAAAGCTAGATAAGGTCTAACCTCAGGCTTTACTGGAATCTGATAGTAGCCTTTGCTCAGATCCAGTTTTGAGAAATATTTAGCCTTATTCAGCCTGGCAAACAGCTGATTTGTATCCGGCAATGGATCCACCTGACCTTCTGTGATAGCATTCAGTCTCCTGTAATCTATACAGAGTCTATGTTCTCCAGAGGGTTTTCTCAATAGAACCACACTGGAACTATAAGGAGATTCACTGTGTGAAATAATTCCTTCCTTCAACAAATAGTCTATCTCCTCCTTCAAAGCTTTCTCCTTAGCGAAAGGAATCGAATAGGCCTTCATACAGATTGGTGTTGGGTCTATGAGTTTCATATATTACTCTAATAAAGTTTTATGCCCCGGACGATCCGTTAGCACCTCTGTATGATCATCTAGAACCTGTTGCACTCTCTCCTTCTGATTTTTCGTTAAATGTGTACTGATTTTCACCTGTGCAGGGGTGTAATGGATATTCAAATGATGAAAGTGGTTCCTTTTTCATCTTCATTGCAATAGACAAGGTCAGTGTTGAAGGACTTTCGTGTGTGGTTACTGGTTGTGTTGCCTGAATTCTGATCGTGCTAATGTTCTTACGCGAATGGGGTGAACCTCACCTTCGGTTTGTCGTAATGCCTGAACTTGGCATCAAGATGTAAACAACTGTTCATCTTATTAACTCAGCAACTTGACATAAAATACGTAATTCATAAGGTTGAATGGTGTAACGTGATTCAACGAATAATGCCTCCGGTTCGAGTCCTTCACAATTTAATATGGATTACACACATACATAAACAGTTCAATTCACACATGAGGTACATGCATCAATCAATCAATAGCGTAGACTGCTGTTTTACGTGTCAATGTCCGTTTAAGGATACAATGCAGTAATTGTCGTCAGAACATCACAGCTATATGCACGCGCAGATAGAATGGCTACCTGCCGACAGTGAGACTGTGAGTCTAATTACTTCGTATAAAGTAGACGATTATATTTCTCCTTCCAAGGATTTAGTTAATCACTAACCTCCATAAGTTTCCTCTCTCGTAGAGTTCTAGGACTGACCCTGGTCCTGCATAAATACACATATAAATGGCTATATCATGCCATTAATTTGGAAGGCTAGAAAAACGCAGCTATTCAGCTTGACGGTCAAAGTAACAAAGGGTAGCGTCTCCTAGTTACCAACTGTGACCCAAACAACGCTAGACACGTCATAATCGATCGTGTATGGAGCGTTCAATAATTATAATTGAAACATCTATCGCAATATATTAAATGTCTTAACCTTTACAATTGCACGTCTGCTAACCTTTTAGCAGACGGCGTTAATAACATATACCGTAACAATTCCCTGTACACCGGGGGAAAAAAATCGATAGATTTTTTTCAAGATCTATCCGACTTAACAATTTTTCAAAAAATTTAACACAATTGTGACATATAGCCGACGATGTTCTGAGTAGAACCGTGTCGCGGTCATGTCAGCTAACTATTTGTCATAGTCATCTAACATTAATCATATTATATATCAATATTATGCATATTATTATATCAACTAAATAAAATGTCCAATGTCAATAGTGAATGATAGAATTAACTTAAGGTAAGGTCTGTCGTATTAGTATGTCATATAGGAATTAATTTGACTAATTAAAATTAAATTAATTAATTAAACTAAGAGTTAACTTATTAAGATTATAATATAAAACAATGTCATGAGAAAAGAAAAGATGAACGAAGTGAGAAGAAATAGAAAGAAATTAAAATATAAGTTTAAGTTAATTGTGTGTGTTAAGTGTTAGTGGATAAGAACTATCTAACTTAACTAACTAAATAACGGATAGGTACATTAAAAAAAATTAATCTAATAATTGTGTGAGATTTTGTTTAATCTTTTCACAATTTCCTTTTTTTTCATATCTTTTTCTCACATCTCATTTTATTGACATAAATTCAATTAAGAAGTTAAAGTTAATTAACTAATATAGGATACGATGATCCATCCGTAGTCTTGATCCTGATGAATTCTTTTAGGCAAAAATGTTCAAACGTTTACGTTGGAAAGAAATGTCATTTATCCCAGCATCCAAGAATTAAGTATACACAGGAACATCAGTTCGGTTTGTCGTCAGACATTAATCCATGATTGTTCAAAGAGTATTCATATCCTGCATGGACGTTAGCCGAAATGTCAATATCCATATGAATAAATTGATTGCCTTTAGTTCGTTTCTGTGATGCACATAGAGTTTATAATTATCGAATTGTTTCTCTATAGTTCATACTTCGTTCTATCCAATGTAGTGACGATTGACGTACTTTAGAAATGTCAATGTTAATTATTCGTCGTCAATAGGATTACGTGACAATGCATCCGCCACAATGTTTTCAGTGCCAGGAATATGTTCAATGGAGAATTCAAATGGCTGCAGGATGATCGCGTATCTGGCGAGTTTTGGACTTTTGTGGTTTGATCTACGCAAAGATGCTACAGCACGTTGGTCAGTTTGTATGGTGAACGGAGCACCAAGCAAGAACTTCTCTAACTTTGTGATTGCCCATATAACTGATAAAAGTTCCTTGTCCACTGTGGAATACTTTGTTTCTGCCGGCTTCAGTTTCCTTGAAATATACATAGTGGGATGCAGAATGCCGTCATGGTCCTGGAGCAGGCATGCACCGATGCCGTAGTTACTAGCATCTGTTCGTAAGAAAAATCTTTTGGAAGCATCGGGAAGTCTTAAAATTGGTTCATGCGAAAACAAATTTATAATTTTGTTGAAAGTTTCATTGCATATACCAGTCCATGTCACCTTCACCGGCATGTCTTTTTTTAACAATGAAGACAATACAGCCGTGATGGATGACAAGTTTGGTATGAATCTACTGTAATATTCAACAAGTCCTAACAAACTCCTGACCTGTTTCTTCGTCTGAGGAACTGCTATGTTTAGAATTTTGGAGACCGTACTAGGTAACGTTCGGATATATCCCGCTCCAATGATATGTCCCAAAAAGGTTATCTCATTACACGCGATCTGCACCTTTGTAGGTTTAGCAGTTAGATGATAATTCCTTAGAGTGTCGAAAACATATCTAAGTCCCGAAACATGTTCCTCAAACGACGAACTAAACAAGCATATGTCGTCAATATATGTAATAACGTCTGGTCTACCTGATAAAATTTGTCGCATCAGGCGAATGAAGGTAGCTGGCGCATTAACAAGCCCAAAAGGCATCACATTCCACTGGTATAGACCTTGTGGAGTGGAAAATGCGGTGTAGTACTTAGCCTTTTCGGTCAGTGGTATCTGCCAATAACCTTTAGTTAAGTCTATCTTACTAAATATAGTTGCGTTGGATAGACGTGGCAGTAAGTCGTCGATAAGTGGATGTGGTTCGCTGTCAACTATAGTCTTAGCATTTAATTTTCTATAGTCAACACATAGTCTGATGTTATTGTCCTTCTTCCGGACAATCACTAATGGAGAAGAGAATGGCGAATTACTAGTCTCAATGATTCCCAGAGACAACATCTGTTCAAGTTCCTTAGTAGTTTTAGCAAGGAAATGTAAAGGAACCGAATAGGGATGTACACGAATAGGTGTATCGTCATTGAGAGTAATGTCATGACTGATAGCCGATGTGCGACCCGGGACGTCGGTCAACACATCTGGATAAGATTGTAATAGATTAGCAATCTGTAGACGCTGTTGCGGTGTAACCGTTGAAGAGATGGTTACATCCCGCCAAGATTCAGTAGGTTGAACTACTGGTACCGGTAACGGTAACTGTACCTCAGGAAAAGAAGATTCTTCTTCCTGGATGACGGATAAGTTAGAATAATAACAAGTAGATACTGTGTTGTCATCTAGTTCATGAAAAATTGACTGTAAGTGTTCAGGACGTGTATGAAATTGCTTGAGCATGTTAATATGAAATATCTTTTTTGTGTCCCTTGATATCTAAGACGTAATCAACGTCGGAAATTTTATCAATGACTTTGTAAGGACCAGTAAAGAAAAGAAATGATGAATGACTATTATGAGTCATTAATGATATGAGACAATTGTATTACCATAGGATGTTATCTGCGTGACGCAGCATTAGGTACTAATTGTAACCGTAGACAATGATGGTTAAAGTACGCACCATTATCATGCTCGATGACCATTCGAGCATCTCTATTGTTACGAAATGTAACTATAGCTTCACCATACCTGTCATTGGTAGGTGACAACAATCGTACAAACATAACGTCTGCCGTGTCATTAAAGAAATTGCTAAGTGCCTGCCATCTGGTACCTTGTGGCAGATTGCGCACTAACACGGTGCGAGAATATGCACCCTTCCCAATGTAAGTGGGATCAGTGTCACTAACGTGATAAATAGTTCTTCTATTTAATCTTTTGGATATGGTAGTCTTATGAGATGATGTCTCATAATGATTGACATATTTATTTGTCCTAATTTTATTAGTTAAGTTCATAAGAACTTCACCATCATTACCTTTGTCTGGGATATTTTCTCTTTGCCCATTTTCAACAATTTCATTCAGATCACTGTTAATACGATCTTGTCGCCAACATTTTTTTTTCTGACTTGGCAGTATTCTCTTGAGAAAAGGTATATCTGCCTCGAAATGATTTTCTAATCTTCCTAGGATGGACTGGTAGTTTAGTATACTTTTTATCCTGTAGGAGAGTCTTATCCTTCTCCTTATCGATTTCCAGAATGGTACTGAGACTGAAATTGGAGAAAACTGTGCCACATGTATTTATTTTGTTGGCCCGTAATGTAGCTGTTGCAATGACAGCGTTAGCATTGCAATAAGATTGCACATTCTTTAATTCCCATTCATCAATTTCCTGTGGGGAACAATCCTTACTACCATGGATGCGATGAATCCTGCAAAATCTTTTGGAGATTCAGGTAAAATTCCCTTAAATTTCAACCTACAGTGTTCCTCGTCCAGGTGAAACCTTCGTAAAAGCAAGGACTTAATAGCACCGTAGTTATGTGCTATTGATGGGTCAGCATTTTGAGAAGCCGTCAATGGTTCTCCAACCAAGAATTCATTTAACTTGAGTACCCATGACTCTTCAGGCAAATGATTTGTTTTGCAAGTCTGTTCAAAACGTGACAGGAACGATGAAAGGTCGTCCACGTTTAAGTTGAAAGTGGGTAATTTAAAGTTGTAGAAATGTTTAGTTTGGCTGGATGACGATCCATTTTGTGCGTTATTATTCTGGTTTGCATCAGCACTTTGTGCTTGTAACCTTGCTGTCTCCAATTTAATACGCGCCAATTCCATTTCTTGTTGTAAAATAATTTCCTCTCGTTTCAATTTATTCTCTTCTTCCTGTTGAGCAATTTCTCTTAATCTATTTTCCTTGGCAATTTGCTTCATCTCACGTTCTGCTTCCTCTTTCTTTAATGCAGCCTTTTGTTCCTCCATTTCTGCTTTATGTTTTTCCAGTTCTGCCTCAGCAAACTGACGAAGTTCTTGGGATTTATAACCATATTCCTTACCAATTTTAACGAAATGGTCTATAGTAAGCATTTTGACTTTTATCCGTAAGTAATTATTGATAATTACTGATTAAAACAGTCAATAGTAGCTTCAGAGTAATTATTATACTTACTCAACTTAGGAATATTCAATATAAATAATCACAATAGTACTGAACTCTTATGTCTAAGTTCAACTAATAGACAACATTTTGTAACAATATTGTATCTAAGTACTAACTATATCATAAATAGTTATGATATCTGTTAACTATAATGTAATTACATCACACAATTAATCTTAATATCCAATAATGTTGGGTATGATTCCTAGTAATTATATTGTTCAATGTACTAAGTCACTCTCTTAGTACCAGAAAAGTATATTAAATAATATACAATGGGTCTGTCACCTCAAAGGTAGACTATAAGATTATTATATCTGATCAATATATATATTATATTATTATGCCCTAGGCATCTCTTATAAATTGTAGTGCTAATTTCTTGGACTATCACTGCATAATTATGCAATGTCCCATATTAACCTTAAATGTCAGAAAAAATTAATTAAATTAAATTACAAGTGTATTATTGAATATAATGTCATATTATTAATGTAGTATTTAATATATATCACGAGTACAAACAAAACAATGATGCAACTAAAGGGTACAAATAATGTCAAGACGCAAACAAGACATTTTCACAATTAAACATGAATTTATGAACTAAATAAAACAAGCGGAAGTGTCACACGGAAAACGAAGGGTCAAAGATTGGCCCGAGGTCAACTGAATATGCAAAGTACACAAAAAAAAAATGACTGCAAAAAATGATGACATCACAGGACTCATAACGGACGAACATTTAACAATCATAACATAAATGATAGTAAGAGTAGACTGGACGAAATAGTTAACGAACATGATACAAAACTGAATAAAAATGTGAACTTAGTACAAATAAAATACACCAGTTATCTACGAAACGGCACAGCTAACACAAACCATCAAACGATAGCAGATCTGGACAGGCAGTCCACCGGCAAACCTCAATGGGGCTTCCAAAAGTGCAATCGTTTAACTGCCCTAAGAAACGACCGAAATCAATTCAGGCATCGTGAGAGCCACAGAATCTAATTTCGGTTCATCCTCCCTACCACCCACTAGTTAACAACACCTTAAAACAACAAAAAGTACATTAAACATAGGTAAAAACATGCCTATGTAGGCAGAAGGCATGGACTCAGTTAGCACTGTCACGTTAACGACAATAGTTATTGAGCTAAACTTATCTTTATTTGCTGCTTCACTTGATGCTCGTTGTCGTCGACGGCTAGGCCTGTGCCTTTGACTGTCTGCTCCTGATGGGCAGGCAACGGTAGTCCATCTTGTGCATCTTGATAAATTTGAAGTGAACTAGAAAGGCGTTGAAAAGATGTCTTCTTCACGGCAACAATGCAACAGTGACGTCATGTTGCTATTCATGATCACGTGCGTCACGTCAGCTTCGTAATGGTCATGTGATTTTCATTCAAACGTAAATATCGTGGAGGCGTGTGGAACACAGAAAAAAAATTTTCTCTTCTGTCGATCCCCGCAATCGGCCGCCAGTTTTGTTGAAGGACTTTCGTGTGTGGTTACTGGTTGTGTTGCCTGAATTCTGATCGTGCTAATGTTCTTACGCGAATGGGGTGAACCTCACCTTCGGTTTGTCGTAATGCCTGAACTTGGCATCAAGATGTAAACAACTGTTCATCTTATTAACTCAGCAACTTGACATAAAATACGTAATTCATAAGGTTGAATGGTGTAACGTGATTCAACGAATAATGCCTCCGGTTCGAGTCCTTCACAATTTAATATGGATTACACACGTACATAAACAGTTCAATTCACACATGAGGTACATGCATCAATCAATCAATCAATAGCGTAGACTGCTGTTTTACGTGTCAATGTCCGTTTAAGGATACAATGCAGTAATTGTCGTCAGAACATCACAGCTATATGCACGCGCAGATAGAATGGCTACCTGCCGACAGTGAGACTGTGAGTCTAATTACTTCGTATAAAGTAGACGATTATATTTCTCCTTCCAAGGATTTAGTTAATCACTAACCTCCATAAGTTTCCTCTCTCGTAGAGTTCTAGGACTGACCCTGGTCCTGCATAAATACACATATAAATGGCTATATCATGCCATTAATTTGGAAGGCTAGAAAAACGCAGCTATTCAGCTTGACGGTCAAAGTAACAAAGGGTAGCGTCTCCTAGTTACCGACTGTGACCCACGTTCTTAACGGTGCTTCAAGTGGACCTTTTATTGGCCTTCCAAATAATAATGTTGCCGGGGCCATACCGGTTGAACTATGGGGTACCTCCCGATAAGCAAAGAGGGCAGCGTGAAGGTACTGGTCCCATGTATCTCGTTTTTCATGTGCCAACTTTCTCAGGATCGACATTAATGTCCCGTTAAATCTTTCCACTTGGCCGTTTCCTAGGGGATGGTACGGGCTACAATGGAAGTGTTTGGCTTGAAAGATCCTGAAAACTTCTTCTGTTAGTTTCCCCTTGAACTGAGAACCATTATCAGTCAAGATTTGGTTCGGAAAGCCTAACCTTGTGAAAATTGTGAGTAATGCCTCTGCCACATGTTTAGAATCGATTGATGACGGGGCTACCGCCTCTCCCCACATAGAACAAGTGTCCACCAGAGTCAGAATGTAGCTGTTCCTCCTCTTGGTCCGATTGAGAGGTCCCACAATGTCCACTGCAACTCTCTCAAAAGGTGTTCCCACTATGGGCATCTCCCCTAAAGTTGCTGGTGCAGTCCAATGCTTTGGTGCTACTCGTTGGCACTCTGGACATGATTTTACATATCTTTTTATGTCTTCAGTTATCCCTGACCAGAAATAATGATAAGCTATATGCTGTCCTGTTGCGCTGATCCCCATACGACCACTGAAGGGAATCGCATGCCCTAGCTCCAACACTTTAGTCCTATATGAAGTGGGAAGGACCAGCTGTCCGTGACCATTGGATTCAGATCCAGCCTTCCTATAAATCAATTTGTTCTTCATATAAAAATCTCCCTTGCCTGGAGGTGTATGACATTTGGGCAATTTCTTAAAACACGGCTTGAGTGTTTTGTCCTCCGCTTGTATCTTCCTCATCTCATCTGGATGAGTATTTATTGGATTATCCTCCTCCTTTTTAGTCTGTGATCTGCTCTGCACTGTTGCCAGGACCACAGGTCTCTTGGGATTCCCCAAGTTTCTGTGGTGTATTGATCTGCTTGCACCAGGTGAGAACTCACAACTGAATCATAATCTAATCCTGTATCATACAAACATCTGATTGTGATACCATTACAGATTACATCTTCACACACTGGGGGGTGGTAAGGTTCCTGTGGTTTCGCAGGTTTGTCCTTGATTCCCTTCTTCCCAGATTTCATAGCAGCGAAATTATGAGTTTTCCTTCTACAATTTTCGGTGTTATGGTTGTTCATCCGACAAACTTTACACCACTTCTTTCCTTGGTTGAAAGATTTTCTTTCATCATATTTCCTTTCATCGAATTGTGGGGTTTTATTTTTATTATCATACCGTGGCCTATCAAACTGGTGCTTACCTTTGTTCTGATCTCTATGATCAAACTTATTAAAGTTTTGTGGTGCCTTAAAATTATCTACCTGTTTCTTTTTATTACCAGTTACCTCTGCTTGAGCTGCCTGATATCTTTCAGCGACATTTAGTAACTCACCCAGCCTCTCTGCACCTTGTTCCATGAGAAACTTTCTCAGGTCTGGAGCCATGGACTCTCTTAGGTGCTCTATAAGGATCATTTCCTTAAGATCTTGGGTTTTCCCCAGAGCAGTCCATTTCTCCAAGTAGGTCTCTAACCGTGCTGAGAACTGGTGATATGTCTCACCCGACAGTAATTTAGCATTCCTGAACTTTTTTCTATAAAATTCTCCATTCTTTTCATATCTTAACAAAAGAGCCTGCTTTAACATGTCATAATTGTCTTGGTCATCTCTGCTCATCTTGGCAAAGACTTCATAAGCAGTTCCCCTAAGACCCTGGGATAGCTTTAGGCTCCATCTTTCTCTCTCTAACCCATAAGTAGTAGCCAATAGTTCAAATCTACTTAGGTACCCTTCAATATCATCGTCTTTCTCAACAAAATGGTCTACATGAAAACCCATAGCTGAGGTTGAGGCTGCCTGACTAGTAGTAGCATCGGAGGTAAAGGGGCTGGCACCATTTTCAGGAGCATGGCCTTGAAATTCCAACTCCCTTAATCGTAATTCATGCTCCCTCTGCAATCTTTTCTCTTCCCTTGCTGCTTCCATCTCTGCAGCTTGTCTCTTTTCTTCTCTTTCTGCAGCTAATCTTCTTTCTTCTCTTTCTGTACCTTGCCTTCTTTCCTCTGCTTCCATCTGTAACTTTTTAGCTTTAGCCTCCATTTGTAACTTTTTAGCTTCAGCCTCCATTTGTAACTTTTTAGCTTCAGCTTCCATTTGTAACTTTTTAGTCTCAGCCTCCAATGCCCTAGCCGCTTTGTCAGCCTCAATCTGTAACTCTAATTTCTTAATCTCCCTAGCCTCTTCTAACTTTCTTTCTGCTTCTAATTTCCTGTCTTCCCTCTCTCGTTCAATAAATTTGTCACATTCTGAGGTCACATAGTCAATCAAGACTTGACCATCCATGTGCATCTCCCTAGCAGTCTGCACAGCCGCAGATCGAAACTTTGCCAGGTCTGCCATTTTCTACCAGGCAAAACTTTACAATGTCTAACTAAACAATTCTATCTATGACTAATTATACTAAGGACAACCACAAGCACTGAGAGCTCAACCCTATTTATTTTCCACCCAAGAATACTGTTACGTGCAGTCTTTGATATCTTACAATATTATACATTGGTATTCTTGTTATCTTCGCAAATATTTTGAAAGCAAAATAGTGCTTAAGGGAAAGTCATTATTGTGTTACTTCCCTTGAAAGTTGTGTCGGCTCTTTCGATCAAACTCCGCGGATAAATCCATTTTACTGCGATTTATTCGTTGTTTGGGTAATAATAGATTGTTCTTGCTTCAGAATATCTATGGCCTGAATTTATGTGTATTGTTTGTCTGAGTAGGACGAGTCTGTCTTATATCTGTATATCTTTACATATCTAAGTCAAACTATATGTTCTGTTGTCTCTAGAGAGGTCAAAGGCTATTCGGCGGAAGTGTCGCTAGGGGGTGGTGTGATTTGGCTTCGTCCTGATAGGGACTGTGTTTCCTATGTCGGCCTGTCGCCGGGGAAAAAGTGATCTCAGTATTTGTGGGGAAAGTGATAGTCGTCTAGACCTATCGTGTATGCTTTACCCCAGTGTTTATGCGTATTGCCAAGGAATGGCAGTTTCATATTTCTTATACCAAGGTAATCCAAGATACTTTTATGAACTCTCGTACGAAGCCACCATTTTCGATAAGAGAATATATTTGACTCGATGAAAACGACTTCGATTCCTAGCAGCACTATATTCTGTAGAATGCAGTCAATTGTTCATGATCAAATCTACAGAGCAATGCAATGTTTTATGAATGACTAACTTTAGGACAGATTCATTATCTGTATCCAAACGTGAGTGACAGCTCACGAGTGAAGCCATCTTGGATCCAAACATGTAGTGACTTTCAAGAAGAGAAAAGGGGATGCCCGTATTATCGCTTGTTTAGTCCAGAGATCACTGCTACACATGAGAACCCTTTATCAGCGGTTCAATATTATTATATGAAAAAAAATATGTGCTGAACATTATGTTGAAGAATCGTCGCTAGACGAGATTAGGTTTAGAAGCCATCTGAAATATTGTTTATAAGCTGACGTGCTCAGTCAGTGAAGTCAGATGATTTATATGTATGGGCGATACTGAGTGCTTGGCTACTGACAGTCCATTATAATATTAATCTACATGAGTGCCCATGTAACATAACATTGCAAGACCAGTTATCCACTGTACTATGATGTATTATGCCAACCTGTGATTTGTCACTATCTGTGCTGTCGAGTGTGTACGTCCAATTAAACTTTAGAAAAGGTACACAGTCGTTGGTGTCGATGACTTCCAGTCATACATGAGTGTGAGAAAAGAACATTTGTCAACAACACGAACCCTTATCATCATTCGCACATTGTACACTCAATCCATGTCTACACACCACTGCGTAGGTCAAGTTGACATTCCATACACTACAGTGGAGCAAACAACACCATAGAGATCTTATCAACTGATGATGATGATGATGTCTGCTTCCATCCACTTATATCTATCTTTTGGTGGATATCATTAACGGGAATAAAAATCCAACATTATCAACTTTATCAACTGGTGGACCAGCTTTCTGGGTTTGACCTCGCAGAAGTTCAGAAGTCAACAGATTACCGATACCAGACCGTTTCCTGTGGCTGATACGACACACTTGCAGTATTGGTTTGCTCTTTGTCAACACTTCGTCACGTGACCTGTCAGGTGAATGCAGTATGTAGGTCAGCGTTGTTGACATTTTTTACATTAGACATTACAGAGTTTCACAGAACAGTTGGATCAATTCTTGTCAATGTTAACAGGAAGACAGTATTTGTGAACTAAGAAGTCCTATTTTCATCGATGGATCTTCTTGTTTTCCATATATGAACTTTAATATTTAAGGCCAGAATGTTTAATTGAATAAAGTGGCAGTTTGTTTATTTTCATAAAAAAATAACTTTGCCATTACTGTAAAACTGAGCCTATTTTGCAACACATACTATCATACACATAATTTATATATATTTATGTTTACATGTTATTTGTTTGTATAGTATGTTAGTTTCTATGTCAGCGGGTTGTGTTTAAGGTTGGGCGGCGTCCTCACAACAGAATATCCCACGTCATAGAGGGTCCGTTGTGGGCGTTTTCTATAGGTGCAATTTTCTTGATTGAAAATTTGCTGCGACAACTGTTGCTTTTGTGTTAGCTGTGAAGACTGTAATTATTGTTATTTTTGTAATATTTCTTTGTTCTTTAGTTTTGTTTTGATTTGTTTGTAATTTGTTGGTCTAACCTTTTCTATCTTTCAGTTCTATTCACAATTTATATTCATATATTGTGACGTCATTTGTGTTGTTATTCTTTGCAGATTCAGTGATTATTTTCATTGATTTCCCTATTTGATTTATTTTGATTTCTGCAAACGTTCTTGTATTGTCAGTCCTATTTGTACTTTATGTATTCTGTTGGTTGACATATGTTTTATATAGGTATATTTCATAAGACACAATTGCCTGTGCACTGCACTTGGATTATGGTATAAACCAGTACCTGATTATTATTACTATTATACAAGACCTTATTAAAGGCTTGTGACCCACAGATATTGGGATAGTATACTGATTAATCAAGTCATTGAGAACTTGTGGTATTATTATTGGTTCAGGTGATTAGTATTATTGTTAGACATCATGTCTACTTTAGAATACTTCATTACACAAGGGAAAGCCCTTGATAAGACTGGTCAACAATTAGAACAATGGGCAGTTGCTCAATATGACAAAGCATTAGCTGCAGAAGAGAGAAGAGCTATGGCAGAAGAGAAAAGATTAGCTGCAGAAGAAAGAAAAGCTATGGCGGAAGAGAAAAGATTAGAAAGAGAAGCTGAGGCTGCTGCTGAACAAAAGAAATTGCAGATGCAGGTGGAGGAAAGGAGATTTGAAGCTGAACAAAAAAAATTAGAAAGAGAAGCTGCGGCTGAACAAAAAAGATTAGACAGTGAAGCTGAACAAAAAAGATTAGACAGGGAAGCTGAACAAAAAAGATTAGACAGTGAAGCTGAACAAAAAAGATTAGACAGGGAAGCTGAACAAAAAAGATTAGACAGGGAAGCTGAACAAAAAAGATTAGACAGGGAGGCTGAACAAAAAAGATTAGATGCTGAAGAGAAAAAAGCAATAAGAGAACATGAATTTGAGTTGGAGAAATTGAGATTGACAAGTATGAGTAATGTTAATCAGGCATCTAGTGGTAATGGTAAACCTTCTACTTACAAGGTTAAGGTTCCACCGTTCAATCAGTCCAGTGACGATATTACATTCTGGCTGGATAGATTTGAACGTTCTTGTCGTACACATAATGTGGATAAATCACAATACGCTAATCAATTATCAGAAAACTTGAAAGGTGAATCTTTGACTAGATTATGCCTTGTAGGAGAAGCAGATAAGGATAATTATGATGTCATTAGGGCGGCTTTGATAAAAAAAATATCAGCTAAGTGAGGAAGGCTATCGCCTTTTATTTAAAACGATGGTACCTGAGACGGGTGTAGAATTCTCAGAATTCACTGCAAAGGCACGTCTCACAGTTGATCGTTGGATTGAGCTTTCCAAAACAGAAAAAACGTATGAAGGACTTATGGATTTGTTGCTCAGAGATAAGATTATGTCATGTGTGAACAAACCTTTCCTTGAATTTATACATGAGCGTAAACCCAAATCTCTAAAAGAAATGGAAGAATATTGTTCCCAATATGTCACTGCACACCCCGACGTGACTTTTGGCAACACTAAGATTAAGGAGAGTATGCCAGTTGCTTCAGCAACACCATACAATCCCAATTATTCACACAGATTTCAGGGACCTCAAAACAGATTTGATAAAAAAGGTAACCATAATAGTTATCAAAACCAAGGTAACCAATCATTTCAGGGTTCTTCTTCAAAGAACTGGAGACGACCTGATAGCTCTCGACACAGGGGTGGTCATAATTATAGGAATTTCCGTAGAGGAAGTAATTATAGAAACTATCAGGGTTATCCGTCTTGGAGTCAACAAGATCATAATTACAGAGATACTCATTATAATGAATATGATAATGGTAACCAAGGGAACTATGACTCAAACCCAAATAGGGGTTACAATAGAGGTAACAATAACTACAGAGGTGATAATAACCGAGGTAGATCTCAAAACAAAAGACATAAACCACATTTTCAGGCAAACTCTGTACAACAAGAGTCCAATGAAGCCTATAAACAGAGTAAAGATAATAATGATGCTAGTAATATGGCATGTGCCGCTTTTGATTTTGGGAGAGCATCTCAGTGCCCCCAATGCAAAACGTTATTTGAGCCAACCACAGTGTCTACTTTAAGCTGTGGCCATCCTCTTCCTGCTCTTCCAGCATCAGTCGCGCATGATGGAAGAGGTTCTCTTGTCTTACATAAGGGTTTAGTGAATAACAATCCAGTCTCTGTGCTATTTGATTCTGGATGCACCACAATTGGTGTTAGGCAGTCACTCGTAGATCCTTCCCGTGCCACTGGACAAGTAGTCAAATGTGTAACATTTGGCGGCACATTAGAGAAATACTCTACTGCTATCATTAGGATTGCTACTCCTTTCTTTACAGGAGATGTACACGCATGTCTTCTTCCGAATCCGATCGCTGACCTCATCATCGGTCGCATTCATGGAGTCAAGGAATGCACTCCGCAACAAATTTCCACGTGGGAAAGGCAAAACATGCAGATTGCTAACGCTGTAGTCACTAGAGCTCAGGCTCTTAATGTGCCTCAAACTTCATCTATTGAAGATAATGAAGTGCATAACCAAGATAATCCCTTGGTAATTTCTCGTGACTCGTTTATAAAACAGCAAGAAGATGATCCCACTCTGAAGAAATTCTTCATTCTTGCAACTAAAGGTGATCCGAATAAGGACACAAGTCGTAAATCGTGGATTACAAAGAAGAATGGCGTACTTGTACGTATGGTTCAAGACTCCATTACGTCAAGTCATTCTCAAATCCTGGTTCCCAAGAATTTGAGAGTTAAAATTTTGCAGCACGCTCACGACTCTCAGTGTGCTGGACACATGGGTTTTTCCCGTACTAAGTCAAGAGTCCTTGCGGCTTTCTTTTGGCCATTGGTAAACAAGGACATACGTATTTATTGTCGATCTTGTAAAGTATGTCAGGAAGTTAAATCCAAAGGTCCACGGCATGCTGCACCCATTCAGGCGGCGGACATTCCTATTCGGCCGTTCCAAAAAATGGCTATAGACATTATTGGTCCATTTAAGATCAAGTCTGCCAGAGGACATCAGTTTATCTTGACGTGTGTTGATATGTGCACACGTTGGCCAGAGGCTATTCCTCTGAAGAGCATTACTACTGCTGATATTGCAGATGCTCTTTGGCTTATATTTTCTCGTCTGGGGTTCCCCGGAGAGATATTGTCAGACCATGGCACCCAACTAATATCAGATACCATGTCTCAAGTAATGTCTACTCTGCAGATAGATAGATCTTTAAGTAGTATCTACCATCCAATGTCTAATGGTATGGTCGAACGCCTTAATAGAACACTTAAAAACTTACTGGGGAAGATAACTGAGGATCATCCTCAAGACTGGGACAGAGTTTTACCTGCGGCCCTCTTCGCTTACAGAGAGGTACCCAATGAACATACGGGATTTTCTCCCTTTGAACTCGTCTTTGGCGCGCGTCCGCGTGGCCCTATGTCGTTGCTTCACGATCTCATAACATCTGACAATATTGACGATGACACAAAGTCATCCTACGAATATGTCATCGCGTTGAGACAAAAAATTATCGAAGCATGCAAATTAGCAACTTCTTCTTCTGAATTTGCGAAACAGAAGGCAAGGCAATTTGCCAATAAGAAGAGATGCTTACGACAACTTTGTCCTGGTGACAAAGCATTTGTATTACTACCTTGTAGGGAAAACAGATTACTTATTTCTTGGAAAGGTCCGTACGATATAATATCGAAAATTTCCGATGTCGACTATATTGTCGATATTGATGGGAAGCATAAAACCTTCCACATCAATATGCTTAATGAATTCCATGAACGTCCGGATTATTTGCAACCCATTTTCCAAGCAACGGACAATTCTCCAGTACAACATGGTCATTACTCATCACTGTCCGTGATACAGGATGAGGAAACAAGTTTTTCAGATGTAAATCTTCCTCTTCCAATGATCCCACTTCATTCCAGTGAATCATGGAAGAACGTTACTGTCTCTCCTGATTTGTCTCTAGGAGAACAGCGACAAGTTTCAACTATGTTGCAAACATTTCAGGATGTACTCACTGACATCCCTGGACAAACGAATGTCATTCAACATGACATTGTTCTAACTGACCATACTCCTATTAGGGTTAGACCTTATCCTATACCTATACATTTTCAAGCACAGGTCGAGAAAGAGTTGGATGAGATGATAGATTTGAAAATAATCGAACCATCCACCTCTGCATATTCTTCGCCGATGGTTATTGTGCGTAAAAAAGACAATAACATACGTCTTTGCGTTGACTATCGAAAATTGAATCAAGTAACGAAGTTCGATGCCGAACCTATGCCTTTACTGGAAGAGCTACTTACTCGACTCCCAAATCTCATTTTTTCACTAAACTTGATTTGTCTAAAGGATATTGGCAAGTTCCTTTATCTGAACGCGCCAAACCTCTCACGGCTTTTTCAACACCTAGAGGTTTGTTCCAATGGAATTTTATGCCTTTCGGTCTTATGAACGCACCAGCTACGTTCGTACGCATGATGCGCCGAATCCTATCTTATCGGTCAGATGTCATTGCATATCTAGACGACATCTGTCTTTTCAGCGATACTTGGGAAGATCACTATTCAGGGTTAGATGAATTGCTGTCTACTTTGCGTGAGCACAACCTGACAGCGAAACCCTCTAAAGCCTATATTGGTTTTAGCGAAATTTCTTTCCTAGGCCACCGAGTTGGTCATGGTTTCCTAAAGACAGAGGACCATAATACTAGTAAGATACTTAACATCTCAATCCCTAAGACTAAAAAAACAGGTGAGAAGTCTGTTAGGTCTTATTCAATTTTATGGCAGATTCATTCAGAATCTATCCTCTATCATGGCACCTCTCTCAACACTTCTAAAGAAAGGTTCGCCTAATGTGGTCCACTGGTCTCAGGAATGCCAATGCTCTCTGGATAAGATTAAAACACTGTTTTCAACACCACCTATTTTGGTGCTACCCACTAAAGATAAGACATTCGTTCTTCGTAGTGACGCTTCATCCACTGGGATTGGGGCGGCACTAATGCAAGAGTACTCTGGAACTCTGCATCCTGTAATGTATATTTCCAGAAAACTTAATGCGGCAGAAAGGAATTATTCGGTTTTAGACCGTGAGCTATTAGCTATGGTTTGGTCGATCCTCAAACTACAGAGATTCCTTCTAGGCGCACATTTCATAGTAGAAACCGACCAAAAAGCTCTTACTGCTATACAGAGTAAGAATTTGAAGAGCTCGAGGTCTACTCGATATGCAATTGCTCTTCAACCTTTTCATTTCTCTGTGCGAGCTATTCGTGGATCAGATAATGTGATGGCAGACATTCTGTCAAGATGCCCACATGATTCCACATAACTATTAGGGCTTAGACTTCTTGATATGTCTAGTTCTATAGTAGTTCCTTTTCTATATCATGATAGATACACATTTGTAATTTAATAATATAATGATTGTATCACTACATAGCGGTTCATGGATGTTTATTCACCGCTGTGCTTTGATGATTTTTTCTTCATAAATCATAAATTTAAGATATCTAATACGAAATGATGATATGAATTTTTTAGGCATTGTGTAATTGCCAGAATTGTATTATACTTTGATGACACCTTCCTGGAAAAATATACTTGTAGAGAAATAATTTCTCTCAGTTTATGAGACACATTCTCACCAGTCGCTCCATAAGTCGACTTAGCCTCATATTAGGCGTTATAGGTATTCCTGATATTTTCATCTGCGCATTATTCATGCGTTGTGAGCCTATTGTACGTTGCTCCTAGATGTATTCAAAAAAAAAAAAAAATGTTCCATTTTTTTTTTCCCGGGAGGTGTGGTAAGACTGTTACGTGCAGTCTTTGATATCTTACAATATTATACATTGGTATTCTTGTTATCTTCGCAAATATTTTGAAAGCAAAATAGTGCTTAAGGGAAAGTCATTATTGTGTTACTTCCCTTGAAAGTTGTGTCGGCTCTTTCGATCAAACTCCGCGGATAAATCCATTTTACTGCGATTTATTCGTCGTTTGGGTAATAATAGATTGTTCTTGCTTCAGAATATCTATGGCCTGAATTTATGTGTATTGTTTGTCTGAGTAGGACGAGTCTGTCTTATATCTGTATATCTTTACATATCTAAGTCGAACTATATGTTCTGTTGTCTCTAGAGAGGTCAAAGGCTATTCGGCGGAAGTGTCGCTAGGGGGTGGTGTGATTTGGCTTCGTCCTGATAGGGACTGTGTTTCCTATGTCGGCCTGTCGCCGGGGAAAAAGTGATCTCAGTATTTGTGGGGAAAGTGATAGTCGTCTAGACCTATCGTGTATGCTTTACCCCAGTGTTTATGCGTATTGCCAAGGAATGACAGTTTCATATTTCTTATACCAAGGTAATCCAAGATACTTTTATGAACTCTCGTACGAAGCCACCATTTTCGATAAGAGAATATATTTGACTCGATGAAAACGACTTCGATTCCTAGCAGCACTATATTCTGTAGAATGCAGTCAATTGTTCATGATCAAATCTACAGAGCAATGCAATGTTTTATGAATGACTAACTTTAGGACAGATTCATTATCTGTATCCAAACGTGAGTGACAGCTCACGAGTGAAGCCATCTTGGATCCAAACATGTAGTGACTTTCAAGAAGAGAAAAGGGGATGCCCGTATTATCGCTTGTTTAGTCCAGAGATCACTGCTACACATGAGAACCCTTTATCAGCGGTTCAATATTATTATATGAAAAAAATATGTGCTGAACATTATGTTGAAGAATCGTCGCTAGACGAGATTAGGTTTAGAAGCCATCTGAAATATTGTTTATAAGCTGACGTGCTCAGTCAGTGAAGTCAGATGATTTATATGTATGGGCGATACTGAGTGCTTGGCTACTGACAGTCCATTATAATATTAATCTACATGAGTGCCCATGTAACATAACATTGCAAGACCAGTTATCCACTGTACTATGATGTATTATGCCAACCTGTGATTTGTCACTATCTGTGCTGTCGAGTGTGTACGTCCAATTAAACTTTAGAAAAGGTACACAGTCGTTGGTGTCGATGACTTCCAGCCATACATGAGTGTGAGAAAAGAACATTTTTTTGTCAACACCACGAACCTTTATCATCATTCGCACATTATACACTCAATCCATGTCTACACACCACTGCGTAGGTCAAGTTGACATTCCATACACTACAGTGGAGCAAACAACACCATAGAGATCTTATCAACTGATGATGATGATGATGTCTGCTTCCATCCACTTATATCTATCTTTTGGTGGATATCATTAACGGGAATAAAAATCCAACATTATCAACTTTATCAAATACCTTTTTACTTTTATAATTATGAATTTCCTACTATTTCAAGAATTTACAATTCCCTGAAGTGAGCTACCCAATATAATTGTTGCTATGAAAAATTTAAATCCCAGGAGCGAGACCCCAATATATGTGGTGAGTTGGGATTATATATAATATAGTTATAGGGGACTTAGTGTACTGATGAGATCAGCTGTGAAGGTCTCTGTATATAATAAGATTGGTGTGTTTACAGAGAACCTTACTTGCTACCACATTTCGACCTCAATCAGACTTATTCTTGAATTGTATGATAACTTCGTTTAATGTCTAGAGTTATGATGGTGATGAAGTGTAAGTTCACAACAACCAACAGACAGATAAACAACTAAGTTAAAATCCACAACAATTTACAACACTATGACACTCACAAACACATAACACTCTAAAGATTTATTTTAAGTAAGTCAAGTGGTAACCTTTTATACAATGTATTGGCTTTTTCAATATATAGATATCCTGATTCTACTACAATGTGAATCAGGAATCACAATCAAATGTAAGCACAATGTTTATGTACAAGAATTTTATACAAAGGATCTTTGTCCAGACATAAAATATTATTGTAATATGAGTGTGGTGTTGTGGTGTATTATTATTATTATTATGAGGCAATACTGGCTTTTAGTGCGAGGTTGTTGGTTGTCATCATGACTTTATGTTTGGTACCAGTGGAAAATATTTTAAATAGTACACAATGTATTTTATAAACTTTTTGTATCTTTAGGTACAATGTTCTTCTTCTTCTTCGATCCTTAGCCACCGACCGTCAAAGCTGTCAGTGGCCATCACGCCTAGTGGCGTCTTGTAGGGCAACAACAAATTGATTCCACTTTGCACGGTCGGTGGCCATCCTTCGTACAGTGCCCCAACTCTGGTTCATTCTTTGCATCTCAGCCTCCACAGTCCTCCGCCAAGTTGTTTTTGGTCGGCCTCTCTTTCGCTTTCCTTCAGGGGTCCAAAGCATAGCTGTTCTTGTGATGGCATCGGGGTCTCTTCTGAGGACATGACCAACCCAGCTCCAGCGTCTGCCAGCTATGATGGTATGCATGTCCTCTTGCTTGCTACGAGTAAGCAGATCTTGGTTGGTGATGGTATTCGGCCAAAAGATTCGGTGAATTTTTCTTAGGCATGTTGTGTGAAAAGAGGACAATTTTGACATTTCCTTCTCTGTGACTCTCCAGCATTCCGCACCATAGAGAAGCACAGAAAGCACGCAACTCTGGTATAATCTTAATTTTGTGCTTGTGCTGTATTGGGAGGACTTCCAGATGTTATTTGGGCTAAAGAAGGCTGTTCTTGCCTTATTCATTCTGATGTTGATGTCTTTGCCTGCCCCACCGTCTGGTGTTACTATGCTTCCTAGGTAAGGTACAATGTTCAGGGTTATTTTATTCAGGGTTGAGCTTTCTCGTGCTGACAAGTGCTTATCTCATAATGCAGCTGCAGGAAATCTGTATCCTCTGCTCGCTTGCTTCTCAGTTTGATAGTATGATATACAATGGCCGCTATCTTTGACCAGGAGTCTGTTGCCAGCTTTCTGGATCCAACAGTGCTCAGACCAGTTGGTGCGATAATAACATCAGTACCACGGCCCCTGAAAGTGAAGGTTATGCATCCTTCTTACTAACTTGTATACAATATTATTCCACACTGAGGTACAGGACAGTACAAACAAACATGAAAGTTCAGTGCTTTAGGCCAACACTAGCTTTTGATGTGACACTATACACCAGTATTCCTCTTTCTTAATGGTTACAACGCCTCTGCAATTCCAGCTGTAAGCCCTTCCATACAATAGGATAGGTGTTATGTTACTATATGACAATCCAATATATATATGCAGTTATACTCCTCTCTGATAGTCTATCACATGGTGGATCAATATATAGGCTTTGCCTCATGTTTGCTACTGAACCACACACATACAGACATAAATTATCATTTCACATTCAATTTTCATATAATATACATGTTAAAAATGTCTAGCTTACCACAATTCGTTATGAAATACACACTAAAAATGACTGGCACAGTTTGATCTGCGGTATCGTCCAGGCTGCTATCCTATTTTAATTTTGAATAACACAGCCTGCTCTCATCTCTCATAATGTGTAACGATATGGCGTCCCCTCTAAGATTTCTTTTGACAATATCAGCTAGACTGACCAATCGCTTTTAATATTTTCAAAAAAGTAAACATGCATTCAAATATTCTCATTCAACTTTTTCCCCGTTCCTAAGCATCTGCTCGTTATTCCGAGGTCAACCAATAATCTTTCGTTTAACTACAACGTTCAGCCAATCTCTGGCCTCGTACTATCTTAGACTTTCTGTCACTACTATGTTTCAACAAAAATCAGGGATTTCCTCCAAGCAGATATGACCAGACCTGACAGTATCTCTGTTCTCTATATGTTTTATTACCAATATTTGATTATCTATTGAACTAATTAGACAATCAATTACATAGTCCTAGTCCACAAGTCTTCCGGTACACGCATACATGATTTTAAAGGGGCTAAGTGGCGTAGTTAAAATTGTTATCTTTTGTTCGATGTTAATTGTTTATTTTCAAACTACCACCTGTCCGCTTCTTTTTGACTGTACTATCAGAATAAAGTCAGGAGCCCAGACGTAAAACAGTGGAATGTCAGGTTTCCCAATAAGAATTAAACCTGTTTTCAAAACCTAACATCGTATCGTTAGTTTTTTTCATCACTGTTTATTTGAAAAAAATCAGGCCATGCACACGGCGAGTTGGTTTATTTTTAGACACACTGCGAGCTGCTGTGGGACTGTGTTCCGTAGTCCCTATCTCTCTCTCTTTTTGAGCCCGTCTGTCTTTCCAAGGCTTAACCTTGTGCGCGATTTTGCACTAATGTTAGTTTTTAATATCTAGGTCATTGAGAAAATACAGTACACGGTTGATATAGTGGGTGTGGCGATATATTTATTTGAAGAATGCAGTAGGGGAAGCAGATATCTTGTGTTGCGCCATGACTGCGTTATTAATCTCAGGCTTTTGCGCTATTGGGAACGCACTGGTCCTGCTCCATTCTTCTTTCTTTCTTATATTTGCTTTCGCTTTACCTTTATGTTCTAATTTATATATGGGTATTAGAATTTTTCACCACACCCAGAATGGTGTAAAACCAGACCCTAAAAAGGTTGAAGATATTCATGACATGCCAACACCAGCTAGAAAGAAGGAACTGCAACAATTCTTAGGTGCTGTCAACTTCTTAGCACAATTCATACCAAATTTGTCAGCTGCTGCAGAACCTTTGCGATCTCTACTACAGAATGAAACTCCGGATGAATGGTCAGAAGACTACCAACACATATTCAACCATTTGAAAACCCTCATATCATCTGATGCATGCTTGAAATACTATGATATGCAAGCACCCACTTTTCTCATGGTTGATTCCAGTCTGAAAGGCCTGGGAGCAGCACTTTTGCAACCAGACAAAAATCCTGAAGGACACTATGCCAAAGAACTTCGTCCTGTAGCTTACGCAAGCAAATCATTAAGTTCTGGTGAAAAGAAACTTGCAAACATTGAAAGAGAAATGCTAGCTGTACGTTTTGGAGTCAAACGCTTCCACACATTTATTTTCAACCGCCCATTTACAATTCTCTCAGATCACAAGCCACTTGAGATGATTCATAAAAAACCAATAGCTTCAGCACCACCATGACTACAAGCTCTGTTATTGGAAATACAAGGTTATGATTTTAATATTCAGTATATCCCAGGAGAGGATATAGGTCTTGCAGATGCTCTCAGCAGACTACCAAACCCCAACAAGATAGCAGATCTTACCCCAAACATCAAAGTTGATTTCGTCAAGTTTAGCGATAATCGGCTTGAACACATCAGGGAAGACACAATGAGAGATCCTATTCTTAACTCTCTCAAAGAATTGATATATCATTGATGGCCAAGCTCTATCAGAGAAGTTCCAACACACATCCGTCCATATTACTCTATGAGGGACTAGTTAAGCATTGAAGATGGTCTGATCCTTAAAGGAGATCGCATTATTATACCAGAAACACAACGCGATATCATCCTTAAACAGCTCCATAATAGTCACCTTGGTATTGTGAAGACACAACTGAGAGCAAAGAAAGATGTTTACTGGCCACAGATAAACAAGGACATACAAATACTATGTAAAAACTGTTCAATTTGCCAAGAACATGTCAATAGGCAGTGCAGAGAACCTCTCATACCGTCAGACATACCATTGAGCCCTTGGAGCATCAAAGGGACTGATATTTTCTCCGTCGACAGTAATGATTACCTTATCATTGCTGATTATTACAGCAAATTTCCCATCATTGAGAAACTTCCACAACCCTCACCATCAGCTGTTATTGCAGACATTACAAGAAGTACTGCAGCATATTTGGCATCTCAGATGAAATTAGATCTGACAACGGTCCACATTTCTCAGGTCAAGCATACATAAATTTCACTAAGGACTGGAAGATCAAACACACAACATCATCGCCTAGATACCCTAAATCTAATGGTTTAATTGAGAGACAAATACAAACTATCAAGTCAGTCATGAAGAAAACAAGAACAGAGGATGTACACCTAGCACTCTTGAGATGGAGAACAACACCAATAGACAGTAAGATTGACAGTCCAGCAGAACTCATTTTTGATAGAAGAATTAAAGACCTTCTACCATCTAAGGTCCACTTCCATCCACAACATAAAGACAGCACATATGATCAACTTCAGCATCGTAAGCAGGTTCAGAAGTCCAACTATGACAAATGTGCTAAAGACTTAGCACCATTATATCCTGGTCAGCATGTGGCTACCTACAACCACATCAATGGCACATGGTCAAAAGCAACAATCATTTCAAGAAACCTTGAACCCAGGAGCTATACCTTAAGACCTGACAGCAGCAACAACCTCCTGAGGCAAAACAGAGTGGACATCAGAGAAATCCCACAGAATACAACAGAGAAGAAAATTCCCATGCTTTTAACAGGCAATGCAGTAACTCCATTCCTTGGTACCCCACAAAACCAACAACCACCAAGGACGAAATCACAACCAACTCTAGCTAAACCAGGGACTTCCATAGAACCACTAGCCCTTTACACCACTCGTTCTGGCCATACAGTGACACCTCCCAGCCGATACAGACAGTGACATATATGCTCACACTGAACATTACACATATTTATCCTTTCTTACATGAAACATTTCGTGTAATAGTTTTTCCCACCTGACGGCGGAACATGCAAGGACATTAACAACAGAATGAATAAAGCGAGAACCGCCTTTGCTAGTCTCAACAACATTTGGAAGTCTTCCCAGTACAGCACAAACACCAAATTAAAACTGTATGAGAGCTGTGTACTTTCTGTGCTTCTCTATGGTGTGGAATGCTGGAGAGTAACAGAGAAGAAAATGTCGAAACTGTCCTCCTTCCACCCAGTCTGCCTAAGGAAAGTTCTCCGATTCTTTTGGCCAAACACCATCAGCAACCAAAAACTACTTATTCGGAGTAACCAGGAGGACATGCACACCATCATAGCTGGCAGATACTGGCCACATCCTCGGAAGGGACCCTGATACCATCACAAGAACAGCTATGCTATGGAGCCCCGAGGGAAAGCGAAAGAGAGGTCGACCAAAAACAACTTGGCGGAGAACTGTGGAAGCCGAGATGCAAAGAATGAACTAGAGTTGGGGCACTGTACGAAGGATGGCCACCGACAAAGCAAAGTGGAATCAATTTGTTGCCCTACAAGACGCCACCAGGCGTGATGGCCACTGACTGCTTTGGCGGTTGGCGGTTATGGATCAAAGAAGAAGAAGAAGACAAAGTTGTAGAAGTAAGAAGAAAAGATTTTTCTTGTTGCATAATTCTGAAGAAACCAAGAAAAAAAATGAATGAAAAAATACATTTATAGTTAAATGAAATGATGACAGTGACCTTTACCTGCACTATATAAAACTGAGATTAAAGAAATTCATAGATGAAGTGTTGCAAGATATTTTTACCTTTCCTTTATAAGTGTGAAAAAGATGCCTTTTATACTCCCACAGGAAATGTTGGGAGTAGAAAATGCATTAGTTTATTGCCGAGTTTGGCACTACGCTACTTCACCCAATTGCCACTCTATGTCACGTGATGAGACCGGCTGGAAAAGTATTGCTAACGAGGCAGGTGAAAAACGAGAGAGAGTTAGCAGCAGTGTTGCCACAGCTGGGTATTTTTTACTAGATCTGGGTTTTATGGCTTCATTCTGGGTATCTGTGTATTTTCTTTCCAAATCTGCATTAATCTGGGTATATTTGACAATTGGCATTTACAATGTATGTATATTCTGCGCACTGAATTATATTATAATTAAATGTAAAAAATTATGTGCTACATATTTTTTATTCCACTTAAATATAATTCTTGTTTTTAATCACATCAATGAGTGTTTTTTTACTCGTTTACATCAACTATCTATTTCCTTTTATTCTGTTAATGGCTGTCATCTACAATACTCAGTCACTTTTTGCGATGTGTTTTAAAGTATTGTATTTTAAAATATTTTAAAGTATAAATGGGAAGATAACATCAAGAGATGGACAGGAAAGAGTCTATCAGAGTGCACCACCAAGACAAGAGACAGAAGACGTTGGAGATCCATTACAGCCAACCTTCGTTGTGGAGATGGCAACTGATGATGATGATGATGATTTAAAGTATTCTTTTTAAGTTTTGGATAAACAGCATATTGTTTGTTTTTTTGTTGGTTATTATCAGATTTAAGATGAGCGATGATGAAGGTACACTAGGTAGCTGTAGCAGCATGACGAAACACACGCCACCACACTCCTCAGTATGCGTCAAACGAGTGTTTTCGAAGGTTAACTTAGTTAAAACTAAACAAACCAACAACCTTTTGTGTGAAACAGTTTCCAATCGAATACTAGCCAAGCAAGCAGTTGCCAAAGATGGAGTTTGTCATAAGTTTAATCCCAGTAAAAGCGTGGAAGATGTGCGTGAAGGACGTTGTCGGCAGAAATATGCAAAGAGTTTGGAACTCCACAACCAAGATTCCACGTTGTCAATTCATGCATATGATCTTGACGAAGGAGAAGTTGTCGACATGGATGCCGAGTCGCTAACAAGTGACAATTTTCAACAGTAACAAGTTACAACTAACATTTTATATTTGATTTGAGGAACATTTCGTTAATGTAACTACTGTAAGTATGTTACTGTTAAAATATTTCATTTTCAAGAGTTCATATATTGGGGTGTTAATAAAATCATTTTTATGTAATTGTAAACTTTTGGTAATAAAAAATAAAATAAAAATGAAGAAATAAATAAAAATTGGTAGCACACAGCTTACTTGTGCTCAAGTTGCACTAAAAGATTGTGTAAGCATCGTCTATCCCGTGTCTTTGAGGCGTAAAATAATCTGGGTATTTCTGGGTTTTTTTAAGAAGAAAATCTGGGTTTATCTCTAGAACTTGAGTGGCAACCTTGGTTAGCAGTGAAGGGGGCATTCAGTGACTAGCCGTCTGGCGGTACAGATGTGTATTTGGGCGTGTGTATATAGCCCTAATATATATTCATGTGTATAATATCCTTTTCATGGAAGTATACAACTGTATGTCACATTTAACGATTGACAGAATTGTTCATGCCAATGAGTGACTATTATTATTATTAATTGTAAAGTTTCTCTTCTTCTTTCCACTCTGTAAAGTGTCAGTCTGTATGCTCTGTAAGGAAGAGTGGTGTGTTGTTGAGATCAGGCATGCTCCAGTCTACCCAGCTGTAAATGGGTATCTCACCCTAGTCCTGAGTTAGGGAAGGCAAAGGCTCCAGGGGAAGCAGGCCCTAAACTTGGTCACTTCAACCGACGCAGGATGGTGTATGTATGAAGTAGAAGTGTAGAGTGTGATTACCGCGAATGGTGTACTGTTCGTGTGCTGACCAATATAACCACTCATACACTTGTGTCTACAAGGCACCAATGCAGACTGCTGGAATCTTTGTTTACTCAATTTATTCAGACGTACACACTGGGACATACGAGTACATCATGGTATGTTGACATATCAATTTGTAGGTATACATAGCAGATCTGAAGTCATGACACATTCAGAAATAATGGGCAGTACATCAAAAGTTCAATTGTCATGATACATTATGGCCGCATTCCCCTATCTGACTAAACGCGTCAGTGAAGGCAGATCGGTAAATAACTAAAGTTACTTGACGTCCATAGTTTGTAGCATATATTATGAAACCACGAAAGAGGGGGTTTCTAGCAAGATTGAGATCTCCCTGTCACTGTCCGATAATAGGATAAATAATCTGTTCTCTTGGCAGTGATCAAAACATATGATGACCGAAATCTAACATGGCCGCCTCCCTGAGTTGTCGTTCACTCATTCATAGGAAGGAGAATATAAGCCAGAGTTAATTTATAATGGGTATATAAATGATTTCATAAATGTTCCCATACAGCTCTACGGTGATCAGGTTAATTCACGTAGCCATAACCGCTGTAGGAAAGTCTGTCATCTTTGTCGATACAAAACACGACCCTAGCGATACGAAGCACAATGTTCCATCTAGGTCGAATCGACATGAGATCATCAAAATAGGGTCTGGCAATACATGGAGTCCGAATTATACATTGTACCGTACCTTAGGAGAGTCTCTAACATAAACTATAGTAGAGATACCATCTCCTTTAGAAGAAAACCACTTCCTGAATCATATTTCCTTAAGAATCTACCAGCCCTTTGAAAAATGCGTACCCGCCATTATCACGGTACATCGGAACTCATCACGACTTGTCAAGACAACTCATACTTCCGCTAGACCGGAATAACAAGAATCTAGTCCCTCCTACCCATCCAAAATATACAATATAGGACTGATTCGACTTGTACTAATAATATGTAATACATATGAATTCAGGCCATAAACACAATAAGCAAATTAATATATTTTCTGGCCCTAAAAAATAAGTACAAACGTAAGCGCAATATCCTTGCGCCGGATCAATATCCAGAACGATTACTCCTATAATCAAAAGTGTGAATCAAACATGGATTCTCTCGCTTTTACCATAGACAGCATTTTCATACACAAATGAATGAATGTCTATATTTTTCCCATATTAAATAGCCATATCGATTTTTGTAATATGTGCGTCAAAATATGCACGCAACAGATTACCACACCCCTCGGGAAAAAAAAATGGTACTTTTTTTTTTTGAAATACATCTAGGAGCAACATACAATAGGCTCACAACGCACCAATACAATGCGCAGATGATAAGCATAAGTTTTATGACCTTAGAGAAAGTACTTCTCTAAGTATAAATATTTCCAGAGAGGTGTCACCAACGCATACTACAATATTAGCAATGACACAATTTCCACATTAGTTTATACATCAATTTCATATAAGATATCTTAACATCATGATCATCAAAGACGAAAAACATTGAAAGATCAGCGGTGAATAAATATCAATGAACCGCTAAGTAGTGTTACAATAAATATATGATATATTACATATGTGTACACATTTCAACATAGAAACAACTGTATCAAAGTTGTATAACAGTTATGAATCATGTGGGCATCTAGACAAAATATCTGCCATCACACTTTCTGACCCACGGATAGCTCGCACCGAAAAATGAAATGGCTGTAGAGCAATCGCGTATCGCGTTGATCTCGCGCTCTTCAGATTTTTACTCTGAATAGCCGTAAGAGCTTTCTGGTCAGTTTCCACAATGAAATGCGCGCCCAGAAGAAATCTTTGCAGTTTAAGGATTGACCAAACCATAGCCAATAATTCACGGTCTAAGACCGAGTAATTCTTCTCTGCGGCATTTAATTTCCGAGAAATATACATCACAGGATGCAGAGTTCCAGAGTACTCTTGCATTAGTGCAGCTCCAATCCCGGTGGATGAAGCGTCACTACGAAGAATAAATGTCTTATCCTTAGAAGGCAATACTAGGATAGGTGAAGTAGAAAACATAGTTTTAACCTTATCCAAAGAGGATTGACATTCTTGAGTCCAATGGACTACATTAGGAGACCCTTTCTTTAGCAAGGAAGAAAGAGGTGACATAATGGAGGACAGATTCGGGATGAATCGTCCATAAAATTGTATTAGACCTAAGAGACTTCGTATTTGCTTTTTAGTCTTAGGAATAGAAATGTTAAGTATCTTACTTGTATTATGGTCTTCTGTTTTTAGGAACCCATGACCAACACGGTGTCCTAAGAAAGATATTTCGCTAAAACCAATACATGCTTTCGATGGTTTCGCTGTCAGGTTATGCTCGCGTAAGATAGACAATAGTTCATTTATACCATTATAGTGATCGTTCCAAGTATCACTGAAAAGACAGATGTCATCAAGATACGCAATGACATCTGAGCGATGAGATAGGATTCGACGCATCATGCGTACAAATGTAGCAGGGGCGTTCATAAGACCGAAAGGCATGAAATTCCATTGGAATAGACCCCTAGGCGTCGAAAAAGCAGTAAACGGTTTGGCGTGTTCGGATAGTGGAACTTGCCAATATCCCTTAGACAAATCGAGTTTAGTAAAGAAGTGAGAATTCGGCAGTCTCGTAAGTAGCTCTTCTAGTAAAGGCATAGGTTCAGCATCGAATTTAGTCACTTGATTCAATTTGCGATAATCCACGCAAAGACGTATGTTATTGTCTTTTTTCCGTACTATAACCATCGGCGAAGAATATGCTGATGTGGATGGTTCAATAATTTTTAACTCTATCATCTCATCTAACTCTTTCTCTACCTGTGCTTGAAAATGTATCGGGATAGGATACGGTCTGACTCTTATAGGACTATGGTCAGTAAGAATAATGTCATGTTGAATGACATCAGTTTGACCAGGAATGTCAGTAAGGACATCCTGAAATTGTTCTAACATAGTAGAAACTTGTTTCTGCTCTCCTGGAGATAATTCTGGAGAAATTGCAACATCTTTCCATGATTCATTAGAGTGAAGAGGAATCATTGGAAAAGGTAAATTTACATCCGAGAAACTCGTTTCCTCATCCTGTATTACTGACAGAGATGAGTACTGTCCATGTTGGACTGGAAAGTCGTCCGTTGCCTGGAAAACAGGTTGTAAATAATCAGGACGTTCATGGAATTCCGTGAGAATGTTGATGTGGAAGGTTTTACGCTTCCCGTCAATATCGACGATATAGTCAACATCGGAAACTTTTGATATTATATCGTACGGACCTTTCCAAGAAATGAGAAGTCTATTTTCCCTACAAGGTAGCAAGACAAATGCTTTGTCACCTGGACAAAGTTGACGCAAACATCTCTTTTTATTGGCAAATTCCCTTGCCTTCTGTTTCGCAAATTCAGAAGAAGCAGTTGCCAATTTGCATGCTTCAATAATCTTGTGTCTAAGTGCGATGACATATTCATAAGAGGATTTTGTGTCATCGACAATATTATCAGCAGTTATAAGATCATGAAGTAAGGACATAGGACCTCGCGGTTTCGCGCCAAAGACAAGTTCAAAGGGAGAAAATCCTGTATGTTCGTTGGCGACCTCTCTATATGCAAAGAGAGCCGCGGGTAAAACCCTATCCCAATCCTGAGGATGATCTTCTGTTATCTTACCTAGTAGGTTTTTCAGAGTTCTATTCAAACGTTCCACCATCCCATTGGACATAGGATGATAAATACTACTCAGCGATCTCTCTATCTTCAGAGTCGACATTACTTGAGACATGGTATCCGATTTGAGTTGGGTACCATGGTCGGATAATATTTCTGCTGGAAACCCCAGACGAGAAAATATTAACCAAAGAGCATCTGCGACATCAGCAGTAGTTATGTTCTTTAGAGGAACAGCCTCCGGCCAACGTGTGCACATATCAACACACGTCAAAATAAATTGGTGTCCTCTAGCAGACTTTATCTTAAATGGACCAATGATGTCTATCGCCATTTTTTGAAATGGCCGAATGGGAATGTCTGCAGCCTGAATCGGTGCATCATGGCGTGGACCTCTGGATTTAATCTCTTGACATACTTTACAAGATCGACAATAGATTCGTATGCCCTTATTCACAGCAGGCCAAAAGAAAGACTGAAGAACTCTAGCTTTAGTACGGGAAAAACCCATATGTCCAGCACATTGCGAATCATGAGCGTGCTGTAAGATTTTAACTCTCATATTTTTAGGCACAAGGATTTGAGAATGAATGGACTTAGCGGAGTCTTGTATCATACGTACAAGTACGCCATTCTTCATCGTAATCCAAGATTTACGATTAGTATCCTTATTCGGATCACCTTTTGTTGCCAGAGTAAAGAATTTCTTTAGAGTAGGATCATCTTCCTGCTGTTTGATAAAGGAATCGTGGGAAATCTCCAAGGGATCATCTTGGATCTGCGCATCATTATCTTCAGAATGTGAAGATTATGGCATATTAAGAGCTTGAGCCCTAGTGATTACTGCATTAGCCGATTGCATATTAACATTTTCCCAATTAGAAATTTGCTGTGGAGTGCATTCTTTCACTCCATGAATGCGACCGATGATAAGATCAGCGATCGGATTCGGCAAGAGACATGCTTGCACCTCTCCTGTAAAGAAAGGCGTAGCAATATTGATAATGGCAGTGGAGTACTTCTCCAATGTGCCACCAAATGTTACACATTTGACTATATTGCCTGTAGCTCGAGAAGGATTTACGAGTGATTGCCTCACTCCAATGGTAGTGCACCCCGAATCGAAAAGAATTGATACCGGAGTACCATCTATTAGGCCCCTATTAAAGACAAGAGCACCCCTTCCATTATGCGCAATTGACGCATGGAGAGCGGGAAGCGGGTGACCGCAGCTTAAAGTAGAAACTGTGGTTGGATCGAATAATGTTTTGCATTGCGAACACTCAGATGCTCTAGCAAAATCGAAAGCGGAATTTGCTACACTGTTGGAGTCTTTTTTATCATTATTCTGATTATCGGTGTCGTGGAACTCCTGTTGTGCAGAGTTAGCCTGGTAATAAGATTTACCATGTCTTTTGTGTTGTGATCTACCTCGGTTATAATTGTCTCTATAATTATTATTGCCTCTGTTATAACCCCTATTTGGGTTTGAATCATAATATTCATGATCATAATCATCATGCTCGTTATATTGAGTATCCCTGTAATATTGTTTCTTTTGTCTCCATGAAGCACTTCTAACATTATGGGTACCAAAAACATATCACCCAACCCCCCAACACACTCAAAAATCTTGTCTTCCAAATATATCTACCAACATAACACAACATAATCATCCTCCCCCCCCCATTCCAACCAAACTCCTAACTCTTACCACCTCCACCATACTTTATATTATTCCATCCATTCCCCCCCCCCATCCAAATAAACAATACCTTAAACCACTCACATACCTCCCAACTTCCATCAAACAAACTCTCCTCCATTCCCAAATAAAACTCCACCCACTACCTCCTTACCCCCCCATAAAACATGAAAATTACCAACCACCCATATCCCTATACCAACCTATCAAAATCTCGGAATCCCACATCTTCTCCCCACCATCCCCACCATAAATACCCCCCCCCTCTTACCACCTCCTCCAACACAACCCCCAAACCTCCTCACCCACCTTTTTCACACCAACACAAAAATCAATTGACCCCCCCCCACACCCCAACCTTTTCCACCACCCAAAAATCAAAACCTCCCCCATAAACCCACATATCAATACCCCCACAACATCTCATAACCCAATCCCCTCCACCCCCCAATCATAACACCATTTTACCCCCCATATTACCCCAACTCCCAATACCCCCCCTTTAAACATCCCAACCTCCACTCATCCATCAATCCCCCACAACCAATTTCCCCCAACCACCCCCCAACACCAAACATCCCCACCAACCCATTCATCAATTCCAACAACCCCCCCAAAAACCCAACCCCCAAACACCCCACAAAAATTCTATTCCTACTTCCCACCTCTCTCTACCCAATTCTTCATAAAAACTTCTACCCCACTTCCAGCCATGTAACACCAAATTCAATAATAGACCCTCAACAGCCCTATACTCATAAACCCCCTTAATTTCAGATCCAAATTCTTCACTATCCACCTATAACCTCCTCTTCTACCAACTCAACAAACTAACACACCAGCAAAAAGATTCCCTACTCCCCCATAACCAAAACAATCCATTCTCCTCCTCAAAAAAAACAACAAAAATCCATAAAACAACCTTTCCTCCTCATAAAACATAACCCTACCTCCAATCATTCTAAAACTCATAAAAAACCCCATCACTCCATCCTAGAAAAAAACAGACCAACTCATCCTGACTCAAAAAATAACCACAATGTGTCTCCAACCATCCCTATGAAATACATTTACCGATACGAAAACCCTATACATATGATGTGTGATAGTAGTGTGTTGTAGTTTGTTGTTGTATACCCCCCCAGATGCTTATCACGACTACTCGTCATTTTAAGAGCACTGTCCCACTAGAAATACTAACATAAGAGGACTCAGCCACAAGTCACTGTCGGTCCGCTCGATTGTGACCCCTCTGTAGACTATAAATTTCTGAATCAAGCAACCACACCGCTTGACAAAGTCAGCACTAAAAATTTTCTCATTTGATACCTATACTTACAATCTTAAGAACTCAATACCCATCTCCATACAGTTTAACCCTGTCTACTAAATTTAGTAAGTACTTCTCCCTATAGCTAGAGTAGCATGTGTAATACATAGAGCACCTCCCCAAACCCCAAATCTATACATTAGTTGTACATTTAACTCTCTATTTATTTATTATCCTCATACGATATTTCCTATCATCCAGAGGAGGTCCCGCTTCATGAAATCTATATATGACCAAATCCACAATATTTTATCCTACATTACCAACAGAAACTCCCCGAGCCTCTTACTCAATATACACCACAGATAAACATTTTTTAACGGCGCGTACTATGCCTACTCTCAGCAGACCTGCTTCTAGATATTATAGTGTGACCACACTCATATTGTCTCATCTCAACCCCAATAAGCGAAGAATATCCTCTGATAACTCCACCTACACCCCAAAAGATAATTTTATGTTAATCCAACTCTCTGAGACCAAAATAGCTTATACAGAGGTATTCCCTCCATTAGAGCAAATTAGTAAAGAACTAGCTAGTCCAATGGGTCAGATCGTTCCATTCTAGTACCCATCCTCATATCTGTGCAGACCTATCAGACTTAATGAGGAAGCCACAACACGACACCATGTGCGATGAAACACCACCACCGCCAAAACAATAGACACATGTTAATGTTTCAAGTACATCGATTAAGTACAACGACCGTGTCCCAATCCAGACTGAATTCGAGTGTATGTCAGCGCGAAACAGCTAGAACTTTATGTCTCACAAGAAAGAATTCACAACGATATACTACAACCAACTCTCTCAAATTTCTGTCGCACGAACTATACAAACGCAGAACTAAACCCCTCACTCGTCATTTGCTTCAGTAAATCCGACGAACAACTTTAGTGAACAATCACGATAGACCAACCCTAAGTAGTGTAACTCACTCTGTTGCACAATACTATCATCACACCCGCAATGACCCCGCATATTCCACAGAGAAGATACAACAATCTACCAGAGAGACCTATGTTGATGTCATCACAGGACATCCTCATCAATGTGGACACGCTCCTTGTCCTACTTCAATCTGTCCCTATCCTCTACAATATCACGCTCATGAAGAAACGGTCCTCGCAGACTAAGTTTAAATGGCACGCGCTCTCGCTACTAACCGCACCAAAGCTTGTCTAAGAGAGACGAACATGTCTGCTACATCTTTAGATATATGCAAACTACTGCAAAGGAGAGAGATGAAGTTTCCACAGGACTGTTCGTATAGAACTACTAGAGCGGTCTCTTCATGTAACTTCCTGAGTATGTGTTCTATGTACTCTGATTTTGAGTCACATGTGTATCCAGATACAACGAACACCTCAACTCTCGGAGCCAGAGATAGACCGCTTTGAAAAAACGCCATCGAGAACAAGTCCAAACATTTCCAGAGGACACCACCAGATTTTCTTAAATCGTGGAAATCCGTGTTCTTGGCCACATGTGATTAACTCCACAGTAGAATAAACCTACGTGCCACCTTACTAGTCACAAAATATTAAGACAGCTAAGATGATTTATCGCCGTCGCGCATGGAGTTTTTTATCATGTGAGCTTTAGGTAGATCAAAGTTCTTGATGACAACTACTTTTGTGATGGGATAGATATTATGTTCAGCTACACAATGATGTGCTCAATAGTAGTTTTTCGAGCGCGTGATTAGCTCAGCATACTCGCGCAGTAGACGCCCCATACACACTTCAACCTATAACTATACCCAGACTTATCTAGTGTCTGATCCGCATGTCAGAGGACCAAGAGAAAAGATGACAGACCCAGACAATATCGGAGCGATTAACGCTCAATCTCTGTGCATCCGCTTAGCTCCATATGTGGTTACTTGTAATCATGTCGCTCAGCATCTTCCAAATAACGAATTCTGAGAGGTTCTTGTAGGTGTTGTAATGATAGGGTAGATGTGTCAAATGAAGGCCAGTGCTAGAGCCAGTTTGTGGTTATTGTGTTGTGGTTTTAAGGAGCATGATTACTAGAAAGTGCTTTTGTGGAGGAGTAGCTCATGCGACTTGCTTTGCGAGGGTCTGTCAGAGCGCTGTGGTGAGGTGAGGTGGAGGTTTCAGTAAATAGTAATTTAATTTTTAAACTAATTTACAACTGTCGTTCTCAATTTTTCGTCGTAGGCACTTTGAGTCGCGCTATTCTGAAGGATGCCAAACGAATGAAATATGCACTTTATGTTCAAGAAACACTGTGATTCTTTGTACGTTGAGAAATTGTCAACAATACTGCTCCGATATTTTCTACACTCTGCTTACCCACTGTCCTTTGTATGAGGTTGTACGAGAGATTTTGGACTGTGTTGTGTGGGTTGGAGCTGGGCTCAAGTCGTTATGGTAAAGAGTCACATAAGGGCTTTGTTAGTCCAGCACGTTGATGAATTTTCTGGCGTATATACTCGCCTATTTATGCAAAGAATGGGGTGTATTAATACAGGGGTGCATGGCGTAATGAGGACTCCGCGACTTAGGCGATCCTTGTGGATAGCGGCGCCTGGTTGTTTTTCCTCGGCTTCTCAAGTGTTGATAGCGTGGCTTGGAGTGTTTGGGTTGATGTTGGTTTGCGGAAAGAGAGTGGCATGGGGTTTTGCGTCTCGCTCTCGTGGCTGAAGTGGTGTGGAGTAATAGTTGCGGAGCGTTCTGGTTTAATGCCGTGTGTGTATGTGTTTCGCTGATCACTCGAGTAGTTATATGAGTGAGAAAGATTAGCTTTCTATGGTTCAGGGGATTAGATAGAGTCATAGTTGGTTGTGTGGGACCGCGGATGCGGTTTGTTAATGAGAGTCGTGGGTTGACGGTAGAGTGAGAGAACCTCAGACTGTAAAGATGTGGAGTCTAGCTCTTGTGGTTCTGTCGCGCGTCAACTCGCTGTCCTGTAGATAGTAGTGTTCAGCTGTTCTGTATTCGATATGTCGCGTAGGTCGGTGTAAGGGAGGAGCGTAGAATTGGTGGCTGGTGTATGTTGGAGAAGCTGGTGTCCGAGCTCGTCCTGAAGGGTAGGGTGTAGGGAGATAGGCAAAATGGCTCGCAGGACGCGAGGGAAGGGGAGGTGTGGCAGAGCTCTATGGTAGCTCTCGCGTTAAAGATACTAGAACGCTCGCGTTGGTCGCACGCTCTTGAGCTATAGAACAGAGCGACGCAGGTGATGTGATGTTATGGTATGGAATAAAAGTAGAGATATGTTATAAATAAGTTAGGGGTGACTTGGATTGACGTGGGGGGATTTATGAGGTGGTACTGGGAGATGTGTCTGGGGTGGGTGAGTAATGTACTCATATACACTTGTAGTGTATGATGCATGAGTAATGTGTGGATGGCCAATTGTAGGGTAGCTGTGGAAATCTATGGGTTATTGATTGGGGAGTTGTTGGGTTGGTAGGATTGGATGATGATGTATAGGGTATCAAACTGTTGGGGGCTGGGTTCCGATGAGTGAAAGGGGGAGTGTATAGGAGTATGTTGATTGGGGGGTGATTGTTGTTTTATGTGGAGTGGGAGGAGGTAGGAAATGATGGAGCGATCCCTAGAGTGAAAGGGGGGTGTGTATGGATTTTGGGGGAAGATTTGGGAAGGGGTGTTGGTTGGTGATTTAAGTGTAGTAGGTCGTTAAAGGGGGAATAAAGAATGCTTCAATTATTGTGTGTGGTAAGCAGGTGTATGTGACATTTGATTTCGGGTGGCGTACTCGAGACATTTATGGGGTGTATCTATCTGACTAAGTTTAGGAGATGTCTGTGAGTAGGCAGATCGGGTCTATTTGTGGGAGGGTATGTGAACTGGATTAAGATAGGGGGGGGTTGGTTATTATTGGTGTTGCATGTTGTATTTGGTAAGGATAGGATGCAGTTGTAATATGATTAGATAGAAATCCATGGGGAGAGGGGGGGTTTGTGTTAGTTGTTTATGAGTTGTGGTTGTTTATTGACGGTGCCCTGGTAGGAATTGAAAAGTTAATTTGGGTAAATAATCTATATCTCTCGATTGGGCGAGTATACCTTGGGTGAGGTACAAGTACATTGGTTTGTTGCAGGGAAATGGAAATGATTGTGCCCAGGTCCTTACGCCCTCGATAGTTGTCCGGAGGATCTTCATGTAATCTCATTACTGGTAGGGGAATTGTGACTAAGTGGGGATCCAGATTTGTTTTATAGGATGTTATAGAATGGAAGAAGTGATTATGTGGGAGGGAGGTGTGTTTGTCATGAAATATGTTTCCCTCAGTGGCGACGAGCTCCTGGTGGTGATCACGCGTTATTTTCACGTATGCCATACCCGCTGGTAAGAGGTGAAAGTCTGTTCATGTGTGTGTTGGATAACATTGGGGGGGGTGATGCGGTACGATAGCCCATAGTTCCATCTAGGATCGAATTCTACATGAGATCATTCAAAAATAGGGTCTCTGGCAATTGTTGTTACGGGAGGTCCGAATTATACATTGTATCCGTACCTTAGGAGAGTCTCTAACATTAAACTATAGTAGAGATATTACCAGGTGCAACTCCTTTAGAAGAAAAACCGCACTTCATGGTCAAAATTCAATTTCCCCTTAAGAATCTACCGTAGGCCCTTTGAAAAGTGCTACCCGCCATTAATCACGGTAACATCGGAAACTTCTATATCAAAACGACTTGTCAAGGACAAACTCATGACTTCCGCTAGACCGGAATAACAAGGAATCTTGTCCCTAGTGCCTACCACATCCAAAAATATACAGTATAGTAGGACTGATTCAGATACTACTGTGTACTATTAGATATATGTAATACATATGAATTCAGGCCATAAACATAATAATGCAAATTAATCTAGTTTTTCTGGCCCTAAAAAATTAAGTACAAACGTAAAGCGGCAATATCCTTGCGCCGGATCAATATATCCAGAACGATTACTCCCTCGGGAAAAAAAAAATGTACAATTTTTTTTTTTTTTGAAATACATCTAGGAGCAACAAAAAATAGGCTCACAACGCACCACTAACAATGCGCAGGTGAAAAGAAAAAATTTTATGACCTTAGAGAAAGTACTTCTCTAAGTATAAATATTTCCAGAGAGGTGTCACCAACGCATACTACAATATTAGCAATGACACAATTTCCACATTAGTTTATACATAAATTTCATCTAAGATATCTTAACATCATGATCATCAAAGACGAAAAACATTGAAAGATCAGCGGTGAATAAATATCAATGAACCGCTAAGTAGTGTTACAATCAATATATGATATATTACATATGTGTACACATATTTCAACATAGAAACAACTGTATCAAAGTTGTATAACAGTTATGAATCATGTGGGCATCTAGACAAAATATCTGCCATCACATTTTCTGACCCACGGATAGCTCGCACCGAAAAATGAAATGGCTGTAGAGCAATCGCGTATCGCGTTGATCTCGCGCTCTTCAGATTTTTACTCTGAATAGCCGTAAGAGCTTTCTGGTCAGTTTCCACAATGAAATGCGCGCCCAGAAGAAATCTTTGCAGTTTAAGGATTGACCAAACCATAGCCAATAATTCACGGTCTAGGACCGAGTAATTCTTCTCTGCGGCATTTAATTTCCGAGAAATATACATCACAGGATGCAGAGTTCCAGAGTACTCTTGCATTAGTGCAGCTCCAATCCCGGTGGATGAAGCGTCACTACGAAGAATAAATGTCTTATCCTAAGAAGGCAATACTAGGATAGGTGAAGTAGAAAACATAGTTTTAACCTTATCCAAAGAGGATTGACATTCTTGAGTCCAATGGACTACATTAGGAGACCCTTTCTTTAGCAAGGAAGAAAGAGGTGACATAATGGAGGACAGATTCGGGATGAATCGTCCATAAAATTGTATTAGACCTAAGAGACTTCGTACTTGCTTTTTAGTCTTAGGAATAGAAATGTTAAGTATCTTACTTGTATTATGGTCTTCTGTTTTTAGGAACCCATGACCAACACGGTGTCCTAAGAAAGATATTTCGCTAAAACCAATACATGCTTTCGATGGTTTCGCTGTCAGGTTATGCTCGCGTAAGATAGACAATAGTTCATTTATATACCATTATAGTGATCGTTCCAAGTATCACTGAAAAGACAGATGTCATCAAGATACGCAATGACATCTGAGCGATGAGATAGGATTCGACGCATCATGCGTACAAATGTTGCAGGGGCGTTCATAAGACCGAAAGGCATGAAATTCCATTGGAATAGACCCCTAGGCGTCGAAAAAGCAGTAAACGGTTTGGCGTGTTCGGATAGTGGAACTTGCCAATATCCCTTAGACAAATCGAGTTTAGTAAAGAAGTGAGAATTCGATAGTCTCGTAAGTAGCTCTTCTAGTAAAGGCATAGGTTCAGCATCGAATTTAGTCACTTGATTCAATTTGCGATAATCCACGCAAAGACGTATGTTATTGTCTTTTTTCCGTACTATAACCATCGGCGAAGAATATGCTGATGTGGATGGTTCAATAATTTTTAACTCTATCATCTCATCTAACTCTTTCTCTACCTGTGCTTGAAAATGTATCGGGATAGGATACGGTCTGACTCTTATAGGACTATGGTCAGTAAGAATAATGTCATGTTGAATGACATCAGTTTGACCAGGAATGTCAGTAAGGACATCCTGAAATTGTTCTAACATAGTAGAAACTTGTTTCTGCTCTCCTGGAGATAATTCTGGAGAAATTGCAACATCTTTCCATGATTCATTAGAGTGAAGAGGAATCATTGGAAAAGGTAAATTTACATCCGAGAAACTCGTTTCCTCATCCTGTATTACTGACAGAGATGAGTACTGTCCATGTTGGACTGGAAAATCGTCCGTTGCCTGGAAAACAGGTTGTAAATAATCAGGACGTTCATGGAATTCCGTGAGCATGTTGATGTGGAAGGTTTTACGCTTCCCGTCAATATCGACGATATAGTCAACATCGGAAACTTTTGATATTATATCGTACGGACCTTTCCAAGAAATGAGAAGTCTATTTTCCCTACAAGGTAGCAAGACAAATGCTTTGTCACCTGGACAAAGTTGACGCAAACATCTCTTTTTATTGGCAAATTCCCTTGCCTTCTGTTTCGCAAATTCAGAAGAAGCAGTTGCCAATTTGCATGCTTCAATAATCTTGTGTCTAAGTGCGATGACATATTCATAAGAGGATTTTGTGTCATCGACAATATTATCAGCAGTTATAAGATCATGAAGTAAGGACATAGGACCTCGCGGTTTCGCGCCAAAGACAAGTTCAAAGGGAGAAAATCCTGTATGTTCGTTGGCGACCTCTCTATATGCAAAGAGAGCCGCGGGTAAAACCCTATCCCAATCCTGAGGATGATCTTCTGTTATCTTACCTAGTAGGTTTTTCAGAGTTCTATTCAAACGTTCCACCATCCCATTGGACATAGGATGATAAATACTACTCAGCGATCTCTCTATCTTCAGAGTCGACATTACTTGAGACATGGTATCCGATATGAGTTGGGTACCATGGTCGGATAATATTTCTGCTGGAAACCCCAGACGAGAAAATATTAACCAAAGAGCATCTGCGACATCAGCAGTAGTTATGCTCTTTAGAGGAACAGCCTCCGGCCAACGTGTGCACATATCAACACACGTCAAAATAAATTGGTGTCCTCTAGCAGACTTTATCTTAAATGGACCAATGATGTCTATCGCCATTTTTTGAAATGGCCGAATGGGAATGTCTGCAGCCTGAATAGGTGCATCATGGCGTGGACCTCTGGATTTAATCTCTTGACATACTTTACAAGATCGACAATAGATTCGTATGTCCTTATTCACAGCAGGCCAAAAGAAAGATTGAAGAACTCTAGCTTTAGTACGGGAAAAACCCATATGTCCAGCACACTGCGAATCATGAGCGTGCTGTAAGATTTTAACTCTCATATTTTTAGGCACAAGGATTTGAGAATGAATGGACTTAGCGGAGTCTTGTACCATACGTACAAGTACGCCATTCTTCATCGTAATCCAAGATTTACGATTTGTATCCTTATTCGGATCACCTTTTGTTGCCAGAGTAAAGAATTTCTTTAGAGTAGGATCATCTTCCTGCTGTTTGATAAAGGAATCGTGGGAAATCTCCAAGGGATCATCTTGGATCTGCGCATCATTATCTTCAGAATGTGAAGATTGTGGCATATTAAGAGCTTGAGCCCTAGTGATTACTGCATTAGCCGATTGCATATTAACATTTTCCCAATTAGAAATTTGCTGTGGAGTGCATTCTTTCACTCCATGAATGCGACCGATGATAAGATCAGCGATCGGATTCGGCAAGAGACATGCTTGCACCTCTCCTGTAAAGAAAGGCGTAGCAATATTGATAATGGCAGTGGAGTACTTCTCCAATGTGCCACCAAATGTTACACATTTGACTATATTGCCTGTAGCTCGAGAAGGATTTACGAGTGATTGCCTCACTCCAATGGTAGTGCACCCCGAATCGAAAAGAATTGATACCGGAGTACCATCTATTAGGCCCCTATTAAAGACAAGAGCACCCCTTCCATTATGCGCAATTGACGCATGGAGAGCGGGAAGCGGGTGACCGCAGCTTAAAGTAGACACTGTGGTTGGATCGAATAATGTTTTGCATTGCGAACACTCAGATGCTCTAGCAAAATCGAAAGCGGAATTTGCTACACTGTTGGAGTCTTTTTTATCATTATTCTGATTATCGGTGTCGTGGAACTCCTGTTGTGCAGAGTTAGCCTGGTAATAAGATTTACCATGTCTTTTGTGTTGTGATCTACCTCGGTTATAATTGTCTCTATAATTATTATTGCCTCTGTTATAACCCCTATTTGGGTTTGAATCATAATATTCATGATCATAATCATCATGCTCGTTATATTGAGTATCCCTGTAATATTGTTTCTTTTGTCTCCATGAAGCACTTGGGTAGTTCCTATAGCTACTCCCTTTCCGAGAATTTCTAACATTATGGGTACCCCTCGCGTGTCGAGGACTATCAGCTCGCTTCCCGTTCTTCGAAGAAGAAGAACCCTGATTTGAGTGGTTATCTTGGTTTTGATACTTATTCCAATTAACCTTTTTATCAAATTTATTTTTAGCTCCTTGGAATTTGTGTGAGTAATTCTGATTATATTCTGTTGCCGAAGCAACTGGCATACTCTCTTTAATGTTAGAGTTACTAAGAATCATGTCAGGGGTGTGCCGTGGCATACTGGTCACAATATTCTTCCATTTGCTTTATTGTACCAGGTTTACGCTCATGTAAGAACTCTAGGAATGATTTATTTACAGAAGACATGACCTTGTCTCTTAGCAATAAATCCGTAAGACCATCAAATGTTTTCTCTGTTTTGGATAATTCAATCCATCGTGAAAGTGTAATTCGTGCTTTTGAGATGAAATCTGAGAATTCTACACCTACCTCAGGTCTCATTGTTTTAAACAAAAGACGGTAACCTTCCTCAGACAGCTGATATCTCTTTATCAAAGCTGCCCTAACAGCATCATAATTATCTTTGTCGGCCTCTTCAACAAAATATAACTTACTTAGGGACTCCCCTTTTAGATTTTCAGACAACTGATTCACATACTGTGATTTGTCAACATTATGAGATCGACAAGCCCGTTCAAATCTAGAAAGCCAAAATGTTATGTCATCACTGGTAGGGTTAAACGCTGGTACCTTGACCTTGTACACAAAGGGTTTACCATTACCACCAGATGCCTGATTAACATTACTCATACATGTCAATTTTAATTTCTCTAATTCAAACTCATGTTCTCTTATTGCTTTTCTCTCTTCAGCTTCTCTATCTAATCTTTTCTGTTCTGCAGCAGCAGCAGCTTCTAATTTTTTCTGTTCTGCAGCAGCAGCAACTTCTAATTTTTTCTGTTCTGCAGCAGCAGCAACTTCTAATTTTTTCTGTTCTGCAGCTGCAGCAACTTCTAATTTTTTCTGTTCTGCAGCAACTTCTAATTTTTTCTGTTCTGCAGCAGCAGCAACTTCTAATTTTTTCTGCTCTGCATCAGCTTCTAATTTCTTCTGTTCTGCCTCAAATCTCCTTTCCTCCATTTGCATCTGCAATTTCTTAAGTTCAGCAGCAGTATCAGCTTCTTTTTCTAATCTTTTTTCTTCAGCTAGAGCTTTCCTTTCTTCTGCAGCAGCTTTTTTTTCTTCTATTTGAAGTTTTCTCTCCTCAGCCGCAGCTTTTTTTTCCTCAGCAGCAGCTTTTCTTTCTTCAACAGCAGCAGCAGTTTTTTTTTCTCTTCTGCAGCTAATGCTTTGTCATATTGAGCAACAGCCCATTGTTCTAAGTCTTTTCCAGTCTTATCAAGAGATTTTCCTTGTGCAATGAAATAATCTAATGTAGACATATTGTCTTCTTAAATCAGAAACCTGAAAAAGTAAATAAATTACCCTATTTCACTTTAATGGGAGACAAGTCTATACCATAGACTTAGTCTTAGTCCAAACTTGTATGGTTTATAATAACCAATGATAACTTGAGTACCTGTGGACAACAATAACTGTATCTCAAATACTGTGGGAGACAAGCCTTACAAAGGTCTTGTATACCTCAATGTAATCAAAGATCACTTGAGTACCTGTGGAAAAAAATATTTCCCTTTACCAATCACTTTGGGAGACAAGCCTTACAAAGGTCTTGTACATTTTGTTTTATAACAATAACAATCATAAAGTACTGATCTGTACTATACTATCAGTGTATACCACTATACGTCATATGTCAACTAAAGACATTACAAAGGACAAACAAGAAAAGACAATATGAACACATTTGCAGAGATCAAATTAAATTAAATAGGAGAAATGAAAAAAATGATCACAGAAACCGTGATGATAACTGCCATAATATAACAAGACAAATAACGCCACAGTGTATAAACATAAGGGTGTAAAAAAACTGAAATGAAAGGAAAGATGAGACCTACAATTATACAAACAAATCAAACAAAACTAAGGAACACAAAATTATTAAAAAAACAACGAAGAAAAGAACACCTCATCACAACTAACAGAAATAGCAGCAAATTGTTGCTAACAAATTTCCAATTAAGAAAATGTGTACCTATAGAATACTAGTACCAGACCAATGTCACTCGGCATACCTTGTACTAGTCACACAGAACATAAACTAATTTAATACATAACAAATAACATGTAAGCATAAATAGCATATAGCATACAATATAATTTATGTCATGAATGGAATGTGTTGCAGGTATAGTGTTGTAAAGCAGGCACAGTTTATTTTAATACTAATAACTTGCCACTTTATTCAGTAATAGATTTAATTTTAAACTATTACACTGTCAATTTTTCTCTGTTGAGCATATGAAGATCCAACGATGAACTATGCACTTTATGTTCAACAACACTGTGATTCTTCTGTACGTTGAGAAATGTCAACAATACTGCTCCAGATATTTTCTACACTTGATACCACTGTCCTGTGTAATACTGTCTGTACAGCGAAAAAAACTGTCAACAAGCGCTGACCTAGATACAGCATCCTATCGGTAATACAGGTCAAGCTGACATCGACTGTATAGCTGTCCTACTGGTGTTGATGTGTTCAAACAAATGTTCTTTCAGCTGTAAACTGTGATTCTCAACACAAAACTGCGTAAGCTGGACCCAGGAATCTGGCTCGCCACTGTAAAGTTTCTTTTCTTCTTTCCACTCTGTAAAGTGTCAGTCTGTATGCTCTGTAAGGAAGAGTGGTGTGTTGTTGAGATCAGGCATGCTCCAGTCTACCCAGCTGTAAATGGGTAACTCACCCTAGTCCTGAGTTAGGGAAGGCAAAGGCTCCAGGGGAAGCAGGCCCTAAACTTGGTCACTTCCAACCGACGCAGGATGGTGTATGTATGAAGTAGAAGTGTAGAGTGTGATTACCGCGAATGGTGTACTGTTCGTGTGCTGACCAATATAACCACTCATACACTTGTGTCTACAAGGCACCAATGCAGACTGCTGGAATCTTTGTTTACTCAATTTATTCAGACGTACACACTGGGACATACGAGTACATCATGGTATGTTGACATATCAATTTGTAGGTATACATAGCAGATCTGAAGTCATGACACATTCAGAAATAATGGGCAGTACATCAAAAGTTCAATGTCATGATACATTATGGCCGCATCCCCCTATCTGACTAAACGCGTCAGTGAAGGCAGATCGGTAAATAACTAAAGTTACTTGACGTCCATAGTTTTGTAGCATATATTATGAAACCACGAAAGAGGGGGGTTTCTAGCAAGATTGAGATCTCCCTGTCACTGTCCGATAATAGGATAAATAATCTGTTCTCTTGGCAGTGATCAAAACATATGATGACCGAAATCTAACATGGCCGCCTCCCTGAGTTGTCGTTCACTCATTCATAGGAAGGAGAATATAAGCCAGAGTTAATTTATAATGGGTATATAAATGATTTCATAAATGTTCCCATACAGCTCTACGGTGATCAGGTTAATTCACGTAGCCATAACCGCTGTAGGGAAGTCTGTCATCTTTGTCGATACAAAACACGACCCTAGCGATACGAAGCACAATGTTCCATCTAGGTCGAATCGACATGAGATCATCAAAATAGGGTCTGGCAATACATGGAGTCCGAATTATACATTGTACCGTACCTTAGGAGAGTCTCTAACATAAACTATAGTAGAGATACCATCTCCTTTAGAAGAAAACCACTTCCTGAATCATATTTCCTTAAGAATCTACCAGCCCTTTGAAAAATGCGTACCCGCCATTATCACGGTACATCGGAACTCATCACGACTTGTCAAGACAACTCATACTTCCGCTAGACCGGAATAACAAGAATCTAGTCCCTCCTACCCATCCAAAATATACAATATAGGACTGATTCTACTTGTACTAATAATATGTAATACATATGAATTCAGGCCATAAACACAATAAGCAAATTAATATATTTTCTGGCCCTAAAAAATAAGTACAAACGTAAGCGCAATATCCTTGCGCCGGATCAATATCCAGAACGATTACTCCTATAATCAAAAGTGTGAATCAAACATGGATTCTCTCGCTTTTACCATAGACAGCATTTTCATACACAAATGAATGAATGTCTATATTTTTCCCATATTAAATAGCCATATCGATTTTTGTAATATGTGCGTCAAAATATGCACGCAACAAAAATAGTGGGAAGATGAAGGAATTTGAAGAAACAATACAAGTAAAACAGGAACCAGATTGTGAGGTATGTGCATTATGTATATAAGTTTATTGTGCTGTGCACTATTTAAAAGTAATATTAAAATTGATCACCCAAATTATTAGTTTATAATTATTTATCTGCGTCATGTGACTTTTGTGAAGTCTCTACATTTTTAAACGGGTTTTTTTTTTCTATTGAGCTTATCTTCTTCTTCTTCCTCGTTTGAACGTTGGTTGCGTTGTGCCCGTTTACAGCGGCGCTGCGATATTTGCGCCTTTCGGCTGACACATCCGACTTCCGCACGGCATTTTTTGGGACCGGGTTAGCCTTCCCTCTTCGATCCCTACTCACTCAGCCAGACTGCAGTGATGCAACTTGTTTCCAGGACCACCACTTGGAGGTGGAGTAGGGTCTTGGTTAGCTCTGGTTCGCTGACCCTGACGCAAACAGTCAAGCTATGGGTCGCTGACTGCATTCTCTGTTGCTGCGTCTTTGGGTCCCTATTGAGCTTATGACAAATTCAGTTCCTGCTGCTCTAAAGGTTGTTTCCTCTATCTGTCTCCATTTTCGAAGTCTCTGTTTGATGAGATCACAGCTGTTTCTGCCCAGGGAGAGGGGAAATATTTATGATAATATGTAAAGCTTAAATGATTGAAAGGGTATGATAAGATGATCAGTGTGGAACTGAAAGATAGAACCAGACAAACGCCAGTAGAACAGTATAAACATGCAGACAGCTAAACAGATACTCCAAAACAACTGCATAGAGGAATGACTGAACCGATGGGCTAAAGATCTATAGAACGGACCCTGTGTAAAGAAATGACTCGCCCAAAGACAAATGACAATATCAACAACCTACGGTGCATTTAGCAAAGTACAGTCTTCCAACTAAGAACAGAACACATCAGATTCAACAAGCACTGAAACAAATTAAACCCCTCACATTAGTATAGTTTCTGCAACTGTATCCTTCCACATGAGACTGTTTAGCAGTGTGTGTATTCTACTTGAACTTAGACCCACCTCAGAAAGAACAAACACTACTGCCAGTCGCCTAAACTCATGTAGGTGACATCACCAGCTACTATGAACAGTAC
>JAMPIV010003848.1:0-57006 GCA_024509875.1 Oreohelix idahoensis
TATAGTGAAAAATGTTAAAAAGGTCCTAAGGTAAGCCTAAGAGGCCCCAAAAAATCCAGACAACTGAAAATTAAAAATTCTAGTTGTTTTGTAAGGTACTATCTAGATTTTTTTTTTTAAAATAAGGTTGGCAACACTGCTGACGATACGTATTTAAAATAAGTGAAATGACCATTGTGTAATTTCTCTAAATGAAGATATTCCTGATTCTGTTTACAAACGACATCGTTATCCCGCTCGTAGTCTATCATTACATTCCCCAACTAAGTCGTAAGCTACATTAGCCCCATATATAATATGGAAATCATTGTGGGTATAAAGTTTCTCATAACCCAATTCAATAGCATTACCAGCCAAAAAGTTAGTGGTGACATAATACAAGCCTATGTATTTCACAGCATCATAGTCACAACACCCTTATACTACTGTAAACCATTCAGTAATTCCCTTTATTTGATCTTACACATTTCACATCTTGTCATTGTCATATAGTGCTTTGAATATATTACACATATTTTTTGTTGAAAACCAATAGATTGTAAGGATCTTCCACAATGATCGTAATGATGGGCTGGTGTAGACCGAGTCAAAGGCTTTTTGAACATCGACGAAGGTGTATTAAAAAGTGGCGATATGCCTTTCCACGATTCTGATCTACTAAAATTGTTCTTAGTGTGAATATTTTGATATCAATACATGAGACGTCTTCGGCCTGAAGACCGCTTGTTTCTTCTCTGAACCTTTTTTTGTCAGCAGTAAATGATAGAAGTCTTTCTAACATTCATGCAACATAATAATTTTCCAGGTACTGATAATAGAGATATACCACGGCCAGTTAATATAACATCTGATAGATCACCTTAAACTTTCGTAATCTTTAAATAATAATGTCTTTCCATTGTTGTTGGTGGGTTGTTCTTCTCTCCATACTATCAGTAATAATATCTAAAATTTCTCAAGAGGTTGTTGTCCATTAATAGCTTTAATCATTATGCCCTTAAATTTCGTCAACTCCAGCAGCTTTAAAATTTTTTTAATCTGAATTAAAGGACGCTTGTTTGAAATCTCATGTCAGCGTGAATTCATGTCGCAAGTTATTGTGCAAGGTTGGTGATGGGTGTTTCAATATTAAAATCAGGTGTTACTGTTATGTGGTGTCTGTTATAGCACCATCCATGAATTGCTCAGCCCATCTCTTCATTTTGTTTCTTTTTCTGTTGGTATTGAATTCCCACTAATAATATCCTTTTAACAGGTGATAACCCATAGCAGAAGGCAGGTGACATAGCTGTATTTTTGTCATTCATTTGAATAAAGGCACCTACTAATACCATTTCTTGCAGCAATTTTTTCAGACTTCTAGCCAGTTCAATGATGAAATGTTCTTTTATTCTCTTCGAAGTGGATTTTGTAAAAATCACTTCTTTATTTTAGTATAAGTAACGTTTTGCAATATTTTTAAACTGCATTTGTGAACTTTTGCCCCAGCTCCGCCGGCTAAATAATATTAAGTTTTGCTGTATTTCCAATTGTTATTATTTATCCCAAGTGCATATCTTCTCTCATCCATTTTTTTTCATTTTATGTACTAGTATCCGGTGGTTGACTAATGCTTCTCATATTGAACTGCATGATGAGTTGTAAAACATGGTAGTATCGTTCTTGTTCATGGTGTTGTTCCCATAGTATCGATTGTCAAATATGCCTAAAGCATTACGAAATAGGGTCATTTTGACATTATATTCCTCCTTTAATCATGTTGAATGCAGTCCTGTGTTCTCAACTATTACTTCTATTTATATTCTGTTTGTATACTGAATTCAGTTTAATTCTATTTGTCACCGAACAGAACCTCAGGCTCGACATGACATAATAGCATACATGGGTGATTTTAAACGCAAAGTAAGGTGACAACACGATTGGAGTACAAAGATAACTCGGTACTCATGGCATAGGCTGTATGAATCAAAATGGCGAAAGACTTCTAGAACTTTGTGAAATATCAAACCTCGTTGTGGCAGACACCATCTTTCCACATAAGAATATCCCAAGATAACATGGTTTAATTCACCTGAAATGGACAGAAACTAAGAACCATATCATAGATCACTTTTGCAATAGCGCTAAAATTTTCGATCATCAGTTCAAGACGACAGAGCACAGCAGTGCAGAACCTTTGGATGTGCGGATCTACTCTTAGCAATACAACTGAGAGAATCGAAGCGATCAACTGAAACTGCATAGCGTACCACATGATATTAAACAAATATGGTATACTTTCAATTTCATGTAACTATCATATTCTTAACTAAAAGTTAGGAACTAAACTTTTTATACAGTAGCTGATTATTACCTGTATGCATTTAATTGCTACATTACACTTTAACTGATATATTCTTGTCAAATAATTTTCAATGGCGGAAAAATAAATATTGAGTTGTAGGCAATAACCAGAGCTTAATAACGGCACTTCTAAATTTATTCGACGATTTTTTGGGAGATAATTTGTAGTTTCAAAAAAAATGATAGAACAATTTTTTTCCCGTGAGCGGGTTGTAACTGTTGGCAGGGTGGAACTTATGGAAGGGGAAATAATCTTTAGAATGGTTTTGAACAAATTAAATTTCGAGTGTGCAAACGCTTGATTAAGCGGATACTTGTTTGACTTTAGGATAGAATTATCTTTTCCTATTTTTCGGGTGACAGAGTACAGATAAGCGTGTGAACGCTGTTTAATGTATTTATTCTGTACTGTTTTGAGTCATGTGAATAGCTCGCTAGTCTGCATGTGTTATCGAGAACCGGTGTGTTCAAGACAGCCGAATCTCGTGACGGGTAGTTTATTGCGGGGACTAGTGTTGTGATTTTTGAGAGAGTTGTGTTTTTGGGCGTGGACCGTGTAGGTCGAGTCCCAGTGTTTTTGGATAATGTATGCCTACGTAGGATTTGAGAAAATGTCGACTTATATATTTCGCTGTGTGTACAGCCTATGTGATACACAGCAGTGAAGATTTGTTTTAGGCCATTTGAAGATTATTATAGCTGCCGTGTGTTGCAGGCTTTATGGAGTAATGAAGTACTTTTTCGGCCATATGACGATTTGAAGCTGCCTGAGATGCCAGGCTGTATGGAGTAATGTATGCCTTATATTATTCACTAGCTGCCGTGTGTTGCAGGCTTTATGGCGTAATGAAGTACTGTTTAGGCCATATGAAGATTATTATAGCTGCCGTGTGAATGCAGGGCTTATGCCCTATGTAATGAAGTACTTTTGTCGGCCATATTTTGAAGATTATTATAGCTGCCGTGTGTGAATGCAGGCTTTATTGCCTATCGAAGATTTATTAGGCCCGATATAGAAGATTACTTTAAGCCTGTCGTGTGATGCAGGCCATAGTGAGTATTGAAGTACTGTTTAGGCCATATGAAGATTATTATAGCTGCCGTGTGATGCAGGCTTTATTGAGTATTGAAGTACTGTTAGGCCATATGAACATTATTATAGCTGCCGGGTGGTGCAGGCTTTATTGAGTATTGAAGTACTGTTTAGGTCAGGCTGTGGACAGGCCGTATTATATATATTTAATGCAATGTGGAAATTATATGATTCGTGTTTTGCTGTCGAATGTGTGTCATTTATGTCATCGTGTCTGTGTTGCAACGTAATAAACAGTAGCGAACTGTTCCAGTCGTTTGCAACCCTTTTTGACTCCTGCATGTACTCTTATGTACGCACTGTGGTGTGCGAACATATCAACACACACCCAGGTCAACATTCCAGACACAGTGACAGGACAGCAGCACACATATATTAAATTAGCCTGTGTGGCGATGATATAGACCAAACCACTACACTCGCAACAGTGGGTGTAAACAGAGATTATATAACATTTAGACTTAGCGCCGTTATCAGCGGTGGTTTCAAAGACATAACAACATTAACGTTTAATTACATTCAGTGAGAAACCAGCAAATCTAGTCGGTATCAGTTGGTGGTTTTTCAGTTAACAGGATCTGACATCTACGGGACTATTCGCATCGATAGCCCTAAGTGGCGTAGTTTTGTATCATTGGATATGATTTAAGATGTGCCTGTATGCGTATACGATTAAGAAAAATTGTTACCTCTACAGTGATATGTACTTGAAGCAAGAAGATAAAATGAAGCAAATTTTGTCCACCAGTAACAAAACATATCTAGAGGATCAGTCACTACAAAGTTGGAAATAATACATATGTACTTTCACGTGACAAGAGTGTAGAACACTTGACTGTGTTATAATTAGCCTTATGTAGGCGTGGCTTGAATCTGGTGTACTTCAGAACTGTGACCTAAATATTATCTGCGTGGGTAGCGCATTTGAGAAACAACGCACGCTTTATTTGATAGAAGGCAACTTTACAACAGTAGCAATTGACGTCCTATTTCGTGCCTATAGACTACAACAACGTCTGCAGTGGTCAAGAGCGTTCAATTAGACTTGGACAGTATTTGTACCAGCATTTGTACGGGTTGTGACAGATTTCTGCAATATTCGGGTTACCTGTGCGAGTTGTCACCATAAACAAGTTCAAGTATGTTTATGATACACGGAGTTGCCGTGTACATTTCAGACTACAGAAGAGTCAAGAGGGGCAGTGTGTGCGGTATTATGGTTCCTGTCAACTTGTGCATTGTTAAGGACATATCATATTGACGAAATTAACTGAAGAGAAACTAAACGAATTTTTCAAGTTGGCCCAGTGCTTTTTGACCCCCGCAGTGGAGGTTTTAGCAGTCTAAATGTGATAAAATCCAGTGGGTCGTGGCGGGAAAAGGAAGGCCGGGATCATTGTGAGGTGGGGGGAGGGGGTGAGGGGGTGATATTAGTGATTGTGTTTATGTAAATTGTGTGACACTGGTCATTATATGTCACTCAGTGCCTCGCCTAATTGATGCTCCTGTTCTGTTAGTTATTGATTGTTATAAGTCTAATGTTATTGACATAATACAAAAGGATTGATTGACATAGGGTGTTAATGGAGAAACCATGTCATAAAAAGCCCACGATATTGCTCGATTTCCTTGATACATGAATGTGTGGACTTGCTGGATAAAGTGAGCTATAAAACAGGCCAAGGTTGAGATGTCATACAGAATTGATTGAATAGAGCTCACAATTTACTTGACAAATAGGTAACCCTAAGATGAGCTGGAAGGGTAAGTTGTGTCAAAACCCCCCCACATTGTTGCGACAGTGTATAGTATTGTAGCATAACTATAAGTGATATAACTATCAATAATAGTGCTTGATCAAGTACCGAGTGACTACCCACCAGTAGGATCGTGATATGTGCAAGCTACGACCATAAGGCACTATGTTGAGTCCATAAAAGGCAACTTTGGTGGACGCTAGTTACGAGCTTGGGTAAGAGGAATACACAAGACCGGCCCACTGACTATAGTGAAATGACAATCGAGTAGCTAGACACACTATATGTTTTTTGTCAAATTTGTGGTCAATGATGCCCCTTAAAAGTATATGTGCTGAGGACACATACTAATACAGTTTGTCATCCTGCAATCATAGATACTGGCCCGAAGTATTATTGCGTGAATTTACTGGCTAACGGCATCCTTCGAGTTTCTTTTGCGTAACCACTATCTGGGGATTGAACGCGATCAGATAACTGAGGAGTATACTTAATATAGGTGTGTCAACGGAAGGTTTCATGTTGATCAAAAAAGTAGGTTCCACACCATGACGAATTCTGATGAGTAGGAAAGGGAATAGACCGCAAATTGAGAAACAAGCTTAGAAGTGGGAACAAAGCTGAAGAGTGGCTCTAGACTCCAGCCAAAGACAGAGAGATTTCCTAGCAACCGTGTTGCTAAAGAGTGCAAACGTCACTACTCAGAACAAGCTGTGTAGTGCCAGGGGCTTAAAAAAGTTGAGGGATACTTGAATCAAACGTCGAGAACTTTCTAGTCACAAGCTACATTGGAAGTCCTATACTTAAAGAAAGTCCAAGACTTTTGACGTGAAGAAAAAAACGGTCACATAGGTGAATCTCACGACACGGGAACTTTTTCAAGAACCAGAAACGTGAGATGTAATGAAGGAAATTGAAAGGTTGGAGAGATCAATGTTCTGTGATATACAAGACTTACAATACGCGAAATAGCGCTTCATGACAAAGTCAATGAATGATCACACATGCGATGTAGCCTCAGGTGGATGCAAATTGGGGAGATGAATCAAGCATTGTAAACGACCGCGATCCCCAGATGAAGTGAAGTAATGAGATTATGAAGAAACAATGAATGATGTCCAGACTGAAACACTCTCAGATAGAGTTGTCCTCAGCTTTGCAGGGCAAATAAAGAACATGCTACGAGAAAGGAGACACTTAGTTGTGGAGTTGCACGGCTGAGAAATAGAATGGTACGCTAAATATTGAAAAACTTTTGCACACGCAGAAGAAAAGCGACAACTCTGTTTTTTGCTGAGATAATAAGAGTTAAGCCCGAAAAAGTGTTAAGGTGACCTACGAATCATCTAGTCCACGTCACACAAGATGAACGCTGGAAAGATTGGCGGCGCAAGCGGAAAGAATCAATCTTGGGCGATTACAAGATATTGCGGAGTTTTGCAAAAACAACAAGTGCTTCACTCCAAGTACCATGTTTTACACCAATGATTAGACACAGAAACCAGTTACCTCGCCCCTAGAAAATGCGAGTCCCGAACGAAGCCCAAGTCAGCCACATACACTTTTTGCAATGCTCAGAGAGATGATCCCCATACAGAGTGTAAAGATCAGATCTTATCCTTGGGGGAAATACAACAATCCTAGTTACACACAAATTCTGATTACTGTATAGAGTCCAGTTATAATTCTCTGTGGCGGGGGGTGGGGAATGAGCCAGGGAGGGCAAGGGGGGGATAGGGGGGGGGATATGTGGGGGGCGGGTGACACACACACACACACAAACAGGCAGTGTGGTTCCGTTGGTACAGGAAAAGATAAGGTGATTTATAAATTTCCAGAGTACAATGATTCATAAGTAACAAATATCTCTTTCTCTACTACTACTTGAAAATCACTCATGAAAATTTAATAGCGGTGTGTTGAGAACACACTCATATTAACTACTGTGTTCCAAATGAATGAAACCCCCACTGAGTGAAGCAAATAGATGGATACTATGTTGTTTCTTCTTGCAGTTATGCGTAGCAAACACTCAGCACAGTCATGCTTTTGGAAACTAATATGGTAAATAATATGTCCCATAAAGGGATAAGAACAAACAGTATCTAGCGGAAAGTGACAGACATTCTACCCCAAGAAGTGAGTAAACAGTACCAAGGGGAGAATGCAGAAAGCGACATAAGTAATCTATATCCGCGCTCTCGTATATGTAATACTTGTAGACTATGGTTTAACGCGAATTCACAAAGTATTTGAATGTATGTAAGGAAAGTATTATGGAAAGTAAAGAAGCATCCAGATACATAGCATCTTCACGCGAGTGAGATGACTGTTTATATTTCTGAACACAGAGTAACATGTTTCCTAACAGCACAACACAGAACTAAAGCTCAGTACTTTTATGACGCCCCCCTGGCCCCAGCACTTACCACAAACATACGAATAGTGAGAATCCGTCTATCCACCACAATACAATATATCTCATAGCGCAATTGTGTCTAAAAATAAGGTGTTGCAACATTTGATGCCCAGAGTCACTTTTAGTAATCACACAAGTACACAGAGTAACATCATACACATTTGAAGTTGCTATGAATACAATTAGTGATCGCTCAACTTGTATATTTGTTGTGACTGTGATCTCACTTGTTGAATCAGTGCGTGAGAGACCAGCGGCGGACATTACAAGGGGGGGTTCCCCCGGGGTGGGTCATGTTGTCCGCCCAAGCAATTCTCAATGATATCTTACATTGTGATAGAGAGAGCTCAGTGACAGATCAGTGTGAAGAGACCAGGCCGCCGGGTGTTTTTGTACAACATCTATCCTAGTACTCAGGGGTACAAATTTGATAAAATGTACGATTAGTCTCTAAAGTTTTTTTTATCATTTAAATTTTCACACACAACCCCTGTGAACACATACTCGAATTAAAATGGAAATTTTTCATACAATTTGTCTTATTTGTTCAGACATACGCTACTCGTGATGCGAGCTACGGGTCCAGGCTTTTCTGTGACGATATTGTGAACGAGTCAGAACGATGTGCAGAAGTCAACTTAATCCGCTCGACGTAGGAGTTCAACCGACAACCTGACAGCTAGATCCTAAATAGGCAAACTGAATGGTTTGTAATTTTCCTGAAGGTCAAAGCACATGTTATACCTAGAGATTGGATGCGAGACTTCACGTCTGATTCTTATTTCTTTTTTTTATTTAGTTATAGTGAAGATACGTAAAATAGTTTTTGTGATTCTATATTATTACATCTCTAGAACACACTGTTTGACTGGTTTTTAAAGTAAGCATAAAATAATTTTAGTTTGTAATGACATCTATCTTCAATGCTTACTCATTATGATTGTTCGCAATAGATTTTTTATGAAGTGTTATTTACATATGTCCCTTGTATTTTGATGGATCGTATCTTGAATACATTTTAGTAATCATTAATAAAATTGTGAATCTCATATTATATATAAACCAAATATTATTGTGTGTTGATAATGTGTAAGTAAATGTAATTATTATCCTTTATACTACTACCTATTTCAACTTTAGAAATTTTTGCAACTGTGTTGTGTTTTAGAAGGATAGTTTTGTGTACATGATAAGATTGCACAAAACTCATTTAATTGTGTTTGATTGTAGTGGTTACTTTTAGATAGTCCAGAGTGTTCGTTATTCACGTTGAATTTATATTTTTTCTCATGTTTTTTGATGTCATGGATTAATTAATATATAGAAACATACAGAGAAGATGTGTATTATCAGGTTATGTTTGTGAAATGTAATTTTTGAAAATAGCTTGCATGTATCATACATGATCTTGGATTATTTGGATTTGTTTAACTTTTTGTGAAACTTCGATTTTTCCAGAACTTGATTTTTCTTGCCAGTCAGACATGCAGAATATTTTCCTAGCAGATTAATTTAATCAAAAAAAAAAACTTATTTTTTTTGTAGATTAGTTTTTATAGAACTCTTTTTTTATATTTCATAGTAAACAACAAAGTGTAGATTTATTTATAATGTATAATATCTTAACGATTTGAGTAAGAATATGAGTTATAGCTAAATAGCATTTTTTTTTTTGTACTGGAGCTGAACGTAATTGTCCACAGAAAGAACTTAAAGGATAAAATTAAAATTTTACATGTGTTTTGATTTAAAGGTTCGCTATCGTCGAGATAGTGGAATTTTTGTTTTATATTTCACACATCCATTTTGTTAAAATATTGATTTCATTATTAGGGTTTTACTTAAAGTATTACTGAACTTACTTAAAAATTTAAAATACTGTTTTTTTATGTAACTATATCGTAGAAAAAAATATTGTATTGTAACGATTATTTTTATTTTATTAAAAATAATGATATTTTTTTTTTTGGCATTGTAATTTTTTTTTTGTGTGACTCTGGCCCAGCATTTGACTTTCGTGATATCATTGATATCATAAGTGTTTTGATTAGTTCTTGTAAAAAGTTGTTTTTTATTTATATGATGTATTTTTTTATTTTTAGCCTTGCATTGTGCGTTGGTCGTATTAGTTATAAGTAAATGCTAATTACTTGTTTTGTTCGAATGCCTATAATTTACTTTTATGTTAGTTTTGTATAACTCTTTATAACTTAGTTAAATACTTGAGTTGACTTTTGTTTAGTTAAAAAATTATTTTTTGGATGGTATTAAGTAAAGATATAACTTTGATATTTATTGTGTTGTGCCTTTCGATCATGTTTATATATTGTTTTTTTGAATATAAGTTATCTGATCCAAAACAGTTTTATTAGTAAATACTGTTTATTGACTTTCCTTGCGTTCATGCCTTTGCTTTCTAACTGTCTTTGGTAACTATTCTTCCTTTCATTCCTCCTTTTCTGTTGTCCTTTCGGTATGGATTTCATATTCCGGATGTTTATACCTTATTCCGTTACCCTCAATCTTCGTTTTACTTGATTCTATTTGTATACTTTGTCTTCTTTCCAAGCACTTAATACCTCTATTCTTCTTTGTATTGTTTGAGTGTGTTATAGTGACTTGATATAACATATCTAGCTTTGGACAGTTTGTATATATTTTACATGTAATTTGATCCAACTTAGTTTATTGATGTATATGTGTATGTTGGGGATATCTTACTTTCCTTTTTTACCAGATCAGGTCCTTCTTTTTGATTTGATCTTGGTGTTTTCCTCTTTTCAAAATTCGATTGGTTGTTTTCGTTTTTGGTTTGTAACTAATATAACGAAACGTTCATTTTGTGAACATGATCATATTTGTAATATTTAGGCTAATTAACTTATTATACGTAAGCTGGTGTTAGCTGTATGCTTTAATTGCTACTTTACACTTTAATGCTGATATTTCTTGTAAATAGCAAATTTTGATTTAAAATAAATATTTATGTAGGCATAATGTTAGAGGGCTAATGTGTCTTCAAATTTTTATTTCGTTTTTTGAGGTAGATTAATTTTTTCTAAAGAAAAAAATGATAGAAATCATTTTATTTTTTTTTGTGTTTTTCCCCCCCGGGAGCTGGTGGTAAACTTGTTGCAGGGTGGTAACTTAAGGAAGGGGAAGGTAATGCTTTATAATGTGTTTTTTAGACATAGATAATATTTACGAGTTGCAACAGGTGGGGACCTTGAATAAGCGGAATACTGTTTGACTTTAGGAATAGAATTAAATCTTTTCCAATTTTTCGGTTACAGAGTACAGATAGACGAGTGTGTGAGACGCTGTTTAATGTATTTAGTATCTGTACAGTATTTTGAGTCAAGTGATATGGCACGCTAGTCTGCATGTGTATCTAGAACGGTGTTCAAGCAAGCCGAGATCTCGTGCACGTGTTTTTTTGGATGGTGACTAGTGGTGTGATTTGTGGAGAGTTTGTGTTTTTTGGGCGTTGGCCCGTGTAGTTTACGAGTTTCCCATGTGTTTTTTGGATAATATGTAGCCTACTGTAGGATTTGAGAAAATGTCCCGACTTATATAGTTTCGCTGGTGATGTACATCCTCATTTGAGTAAACTGCAGTGAAGACTGTTTCAGGCCATATGAAAGATTATTATAGCTCCGGTTTTGTTGCAGTCATAATGGAGTAATGGAAGACAGATTTATGCGCATATGGTGAAGATTATTATAGCTGCCGAGTGTTGGCAGGCTGTATGGTAAGTAATGAAGAACAGTTCAGGCCATAATGAATGAATTATTATGAGCTGCCGTGGATGTTGCAGGCTTTATGGATATGAAAGTACTGTTTAGGCCATGAATGAAAGATTATTATAGCTGTGCGCCTCGGAGTGATAGAAGCAGGCTTAGATTGAGAGTAAAGATTACTGAATTAGGGTGAGCCAAATATGAAAGATTAATTAAGGCTGCCGTGAGGTGCAGGCTATTAATTGAAGTATTGGAAGATTAGATATTTAGGCCAAAGGAAGATAAGTTAAAAGTCTTCCCGTGTTATTGACAGGCTTGTTATTGATTATGAGGATTACCTGTTTAGGATGCCATATGAAGATTAATTAAGAGCTTGCCGTGTGATGTCAGTCTGTTATTGATTAATTTGAAGTATGATTTAGGCCAAATGGAATACACTTATTATAGGCATGCCGATGTGTGGGTGCAGGTCAATTATATGATTGTATTGAAGTAACAGTTTAGTGGGGCGAGGAAGATTGACAGAGTGCCCGTATTATATATATTTATAAATGCAAATGTGTAGGAAAAAAAAAGATTCGAGTTTTGCTGTGTCGAAAAGTTGTGTCGATTTATGTCATCGCGTGTCTTTGGTTGCATACGAAATAAACGAGTAGCGAACTGTTTCCAGTCGTTTGCAACCCTTTTTTGTACTCCTGCATGTACCTTACGTACGCACAGTTGATATGTGCGAACCATATCAACACACAGCCCATGTCAACATTGCCAGACAACAGTGAGCAGGACAGGCAGCGCACACAATATTAAATTAGTCCAGTATATGGCGAGATGAATATAGTACCCAAACCACTACACTACCGCAATAGTGGGTGTAAACGAGATTATAATAACATTTAGACTTAGCGTCTCGTAATGCATCGGTGGATTTCAAAGAACCATAATAACTTTAAGGTTTTAATTACATTCAGTGAGAAAGCCATTAAATCTAGCGCGGTATCGGAGCTCTCCAAAGATACAATGGAAAACAACATGAAAAAAGGACCTTTAATCTGTGTGATTGTCACACTTATAAATTAACCTTTGATGAAGAGAGTAAGTGGTCCTTAGTTTAGCAATATTTTTTTTTTTTTTTTATTTTCTATCATGGGTAAAGATTATCAAAATCAGTGCCCCTGTGATCTTTATTATTTAAGTGTTTAATGTGAGGTAACTTATGTAGTGATTACGGAAATGAGTTTCACTGATGGTGTGACATAGCCATGTAAACAGCTGTTTTGTGGATAGTGGAGTGATAGTATGCTGAGTGCACTGATGTACCCTCAAGGTTATTTTCTATAGAGCTTATGTTAAACATAGGGGATATTAGATGTCGAGGAAGCTGTTTGGCCCATCTTAATATTCGAGCACTGCAGGTAAGAGTCCCAGTGTCACTTAGGGATAAGCACCATTCAGATCCCTCGCCCTGGACCCCCGTATACTTGTCAAAATGAAATAAACACAGTGAAAAGGCCTGATTGGTGAACAAATTCCAAAATATAATTATAATTTTGGACATATCACAGCACCATCCTTTACATCAAGAGATGAGTATTTCAAGCACAAAGAGGCATTCAGCCATGACGTTCCCACCTATAAAACGTCGAAGTTACAGTCCCGTACTAAATGAAATATGATCGTCTACAATTTTTCATACAATATTAATTTACATATGTCATTCACGTACTAAACAGCATCCTCATGTCAATCTTTGCATAATTACAGGAAACTAGCATAACAACACGAGAGGTGTAAATTTGTACTCCAGTGAAGTTACAACACATAATTGCAGATCGTGGAAATAATAAAACATCTCTAGGAGCAAAACAACATCATCTTCCAACACCATGAATAGCCACACAGTCCAACTGACGTCAAGGAATGCTTGTTGGGCCCACTTAGAGAGACTTAACTGTCTGGCCAAACCTGCCAAGCAGAAATAGTGACTCCAACTTTCCCTAAAACCACGGACAACAGACAGTCCCTTAAACAAATCAGCCAGGAAGTAGGTCGGCGAAAAACCATGTTATTGACATTTACGTCATAACATTTTACTTCCCCACCCTCCTCTTAACTAAAGAACAGTAACTTTTCATTATTTCTCGTTGCAAAGATCATCAGCAATAACACTGGAGTAACCATATGAATATTATATCAACTCTTAAGTTGTCACAATTCATATAGTGCACCCAGAATCCGTGCTCCATAGTTGACATTTTTGACACGCAAGGTTGTGGAATTTAGTAATCAGTAATTACCGAACTACATTGGCCTATAATAGAAGAACAAATCTTTTGACGTCCATATGGTGAGGTAACCATAGTAAATGTATAAGGGGCAACTGCAAAGAAATTCATTATATATAGTCAAAGCAACTCATACAGCACACCATGTCAAAAACACCTGCTGTCAAAGTCAGTAATATAATTACCTTAGTCTGTTAATGCCATGCCTATAAATATCAAATAATAGAGACAATAGATCATATGAGGCAGACAAAGTCAATTCTTAATGAGTGACGTTTGCGACAATATGTCAAAATAGTAATTCAGTGTGTAATTCAGTAATATAATGTTATGACTTGAATATGTCAATGTAATGTATTGTGAAGATATATTATGTGATATATGAACACATATAAAGTAATAAATTCCAATGGTGTATGTAACACTCATGTGGTTTACCTTAAGACTCTTTGATTCTCCAGATACAAACTGCGTCTGAGCATTCGTCGAAATTCATCTCACCGTGCCAGAGCAACGCTCAGTATCGTGGTTTTTAGTTTTATCACGCATAAACCCTAAAAATCGTCCGTTTAAAATGCAGTTCATATATTAAAACTCATAGAAAATGACTTCCGCTACTATTTTAAACAACTAATATGAAGTGATTATAGTTAATCAGCACATGTCCGTGTTTTGATGTTATTTTCACAATTTTTTGTGAAGATTTGCATGTTACCGGTTTTTTCGTTGTTATTGCTAGAGAAATATGTCACGCTTTATATTTACATTTTCTAAGTCTCCTAAGCAAATAATTGTGTCAAACTACTTTTGAAAACATTGCTGACACTGATGATGATTGTTTGGTAGTTACAGTTTGTTGTCAAAAAACGGAATCTGTGCAGAAAAGCTAGACACAGTAGATTTAGTTGATGAGTGGGCGTGGTCATATTTTGGCCGATCAAAAGCAACAAATCTAGACCTACCGTGACATCTATTCAGTAGTTATTGGTAGAAAATGAAGCTAGGGATATTATTAAAACATTAAACAAGAGCAAAGACATTTTTATATGACGTTATTCTTCTTTATTTGTTTATGAAAATTACGTATATACACGATTGCATAATTTATTTTTTTCTTACAAAGTGGACCATGGAAAAACTGGTGTGAATAACACTAAATGTACTAATTGTGCCATAAGCATGTTATTTTTATCATGGTATATGGATTAACGTGACGTTTGAAGACTGCAAAAGCCAAGGATGCTTGAGCTGCCCTTGTTTCATTTTTTAATCGAGCTGTTTTGAGAAAAGATAATGCACATTGATCCATCTCCAGCGAAAATGGAGCTCCTAAAAAGATACCTCTGCAAGTTGGAGAAACAGAAACATGACTGCCCAGGGGTTCGCGTTTGATGATGGGGTATTTTTGCTCCGTTAGGCGTCAGTTTCCTACTCACATAAAGTGGTGGGGAGCAGGACAGCCATCCCATTCTTGCATTAAACAGCCACCAATGCGATGAATTTGACTCGTCTACCACCTGAGAGTAAAAGGTTTGAAAGGATCAGGCAATCTCAAGATATAATGGTCATTTTTGGAGAATAAACATTAAGAACATTTAATGAAAACATCACACACATGAGTCCATATGAACTCTGTTTGGCAAATTTTTTTTCACAAGAGAGGACAACACAAAAAGTTTAACTTTGTCTACAAAAATTAGGTAAAAATTTACGATAATAATTGAGTAAACCGAGGAGACTTCTAACTTGCTTTTATTTTTATGAATATCAAGGTATTAGAATCTTTGAAATAGTCGAATCATCCGGTTTTAATAGACCACCTCCCCACTCTATGTCTTAGAAATGAAATCTCTTTAAATCCTACTCTAGTTTTAGATGGACGTGCAGACAAAATTGTGTAGGCATGGGGAGGAGTATGTAATTAAAGATTGGATACCTACTAAATGTTCATCCCCATGATCGATGAAACAGACAAAATGTCATCTATATATGTAATCAGATCTCATCTCTGTCAGAAAAGAGTCTTCGCAAGCATCATGCAAACGAAGGTTGCAGGAGCATTCACTAAACCAAAAAGACATTTAGTTGAATTGGAATAGTCCTAGAGGTGTTGCGAATGACAGTATAACAGGCTTGGATTTCTCCGATAATGGCACTTGTGCCAAGAGCCTTGTTTGATAGGTCATATTTTAGTGAAAAATGGAGACAGAAGATAACCTAGGTCCAACATTTAACTAATAAAGGCAAGTTGTGTCCGCCATGCATTGGACCAGTGACAGACAATTTTAAATGATGTGTCAAAAAATCCTATGGCATATGCAGATAGATTTTATCTTATTTTTTCCGAATCAAAACCATCATAAAACTAATAATGTGTAATGCGATGGAGAAATGATATCTAATTTTCACACATCTGTTCTAATTCATCCTTAACTGTATTTATACTGGTAAGTGTATCGGTAAGATGGAATATTGGTTTATTTCAACTTAAAGTTTAAAATCAGTAAGGATGCTGATACATGTTTGATGAAAATCAGTATGTCCTGGGACATCAGTAATGACAGTCAGGAGAAAAAGAAATTAGTAAAAAGTACCTAGGTGTTCTTGTCTGATTAGAAGTCAAGATTTGTGTGAAAAAGAAGACATCCTTCCACCTCTCAGTAGCTAAGACAAATGAACACTGGGTAACACCAGAAAAGAATCATCACCATCAGACAAGTCAGAATTTTCCTCCTGTATAAGGCCGGTGCTAAAGAAGATTGAACTATAGACATTAGCAAGTTGTGCAAGACTCAAAACTTGGTGCCAAGAATGTGGTTGGACAGTTGATGAAACGTTGCAAGGACATATACATAATGATATGAAAAGTTTAGGGTCTTTTCGCATTTTATTGAAACAATCTAATCTACCAATCCGACAGTTTCTTCAACAATCCGTATAGGGGTCCTCGGTTCCACGAATAACACGTAATTTTGTTTGAACTTTATTATGTAATAGAGCACGAGGTGGATTGTGGTATGCATCATCACCAGTGGCCATAATATGGTTTAAATTTTCCCGGTTATTTTATGGTTGACAAAACAACCTAGCCTTAGAACCCTTAGAACCCTGGCACACCCAGCCCTGTAAAATCCCATTCGCCCTGTGCTCCCTGATCAAAAAAATGCACAAGAACATACACCTAAGCAAACGTATTTATTGTGAGTCAACCAGATATAGTTCAGTTTAACTATTGTATCTTATAATTTACTGAACCTGATCATCTCCAGAAATGTCGCTCTTAGGTGGTGCCAGACCTCCCAGCATGTAACCCTTCCTTTAGGTCACCGATGCAGGCAAGATATGCTGTTCACAATATTTAGGCAACCAGAATTTAGTCTTTCGGCACTTTTTTGATGGTCTGTCTTTTGTAGGCCATGTCTGGGAAGTCCACCTAACATGATTGGTTGAATTAGTATTGCCACCTATCACAAATGTTTATTTGCCAGTAGCTTGTGGAGACCACTTAGCGAGGATGATGCCAAGCCCCACAATTTGCAAGCCTCTGATGTGCAAACAACAACTGTAGTGAAGCTTCATTGGCCGCTGTATTCTTTAAATCGCCAATGAGTGATAAACAGATTTCATATCATAAAACATAACAAAGTTCTGTAGCGTCTTCCAGTTTACATTGTGTGGAATGGTATTTATTCATTAGTATATAGGCAATAATTGCAGTGCCCACCAATGAAAAAATTCACTGATGAGTGCCGTACGAGGCCTATCGATAATGCCGGCGCGTTTTATTAGAGACTGATACAACTTGGTCCGTGACGACATCGTCAGCCACCCATGAACGTATTGTAGTCAACACCACAAAGTTTTGGAGTTTTGAACATCCACAAGTTGTTTCCATCCTTGTTTCTTCTCCTTCTAGAAAGTTTTCCCCCGAATTCTGTATGGGTTTATGGATAATTTAGATATAAAATTGATTGGATCTTTGAGGTCCATATCCATAACAAGGCGAAACAGATGTTATAATTGAAACAGACAAATTCCTTAATGCCCCCTGCACATATTTTCTTCTATTGTCCTGACAATTCCCTTTTGAGTATAAATATTTTGCCGTATTTATTGGTACATTTGCAGTCCCTAGCTTGCAGAGTGTTTTCCAATAATCCACTGGGATAAACTTTGACAAAGAGAAGTTTAACAACTGATTATAAAATCCCTGTCCCATGAACAAGAAAAAGTGATTATTGTTGGCCAAATCTACCTGCAAGTCGAAAATTCTCCTGATGGACTACACATACGCGTTAACAACATGCACCGAGTATATTCAAGGGAATAACAACCGTCAGTTTTTCCATTGTAACACATTTTCCCAAATTTATGCGTAATATAGCGCCGAAGGCGCTCGCTTCACATGCCCTGTAAGTCCTTATTCCCTCCCCACTTTAAGAAACGGGCTATGTGATTTTATTGTATATTGTTTTGAAAGGCAAAGTCTGCTTATTGAGTGTGGGATCATGGCAAGCCCTCGTTGTGCTAAACTCCAAGTGTTTGTGAGGTGTGAATAATAATGATCAGAAATTGCCTAGGAAGCAACAAATTCAAGCATTGGGCCTGTACTTTGTACAGTTTTTTATATCTGTCTTTTATCCAGAGCAGGGTCCCTCTTCGTTTCATCTACAGAGGATGAAGAAATGACCGTATAGTCAAAGAAAGGCGTAGTCACGTTTCCATTACAGTGCGAAATCCAGGAGTGTTTATGCGAAATTGAAGTTCGAAGGACGAGCTGGCACCAAGTACACTCATCGTGAACCTGTGGTTTATTCACACAGAGCTTCCATTTGAAGACCAGCAGTCCACAGATTGTAATGGCAATTACCTCTGTGCACTGTTTACATCCTTTAAAATTAATTTTAGTCATAGTAGCATGGATGTGCTTTTTATGCTTTTTTACTTGCTCAGCAAGACGTGGGGGTCTGTTTAGTTCTTGTCTGCACGGGGAGGGGGGGGTTAGCGGACCAAATTTGTGGCCTGATAAAATAACCAGACGAGTAACAGTTGATCTCAGAACCAACCGCAATGGACGATTTACCTCTCCGTTGTTTATTGCTCCTCAAGTTGGAAGTAATGACAACATACCATATTGTTATCTTTGTCGCGTATCACATTAACCCTTCTCCAAGTAAAAATAGTGTCAGACGGTATACCACATATACTGTCAATTACCCCACATTCTATATGTCGGTAGACGCAACCAGGATTACATCACCTAATAAAGCCAATGATACATATTGATTAGTGAAGTATCGGTGTCCCCTTTATTGGTAGTTGCTCATCCACGTCCACGACTGGGCACCATAGGCCGCGGAGTCCCCTGCCCTATGGGGGCGCGATGTTAAATATGGAATAGAAACTGATAAGAGTTTTTAACAGAATACTTATTCACGAATTTCCGTCACCACGGACTAATCTATATACGTGATTGTCACATTCACCCCAACAATAATGCTACGAACTATAATCAAAATATCGAAAATCACTCCTCCTGCCAGAGATCATTGAGCAACCGCAAAATGTTTCAACAGCTAAGTTACCGTTCACTTGAGTGCCTTTTAGAATGGGCTAATTTCCTAATAACAACACATGGTGGTTCCTGGAATGGTTGGGGTACACACGCTTTTATATCAATTGTGAAATACATTTAAAAAAAATTAATTGTGCAAAATATTGATCAAGCTTAGCGGGGTAGTGCTAGTGGTCGTGGCCGGCCGGCGATCCTTGGTGTGGTAGGGGGTACATTCCAACGAATATAGTGGATAACTTCCGTAGAACGTCAATAATATTAATTTATTTAGCACACATTTGCATTCCCGGTCCCCACCGGAGGGTCCATTTTTGCTAACAAGTGTGTCATACCGAGATTCGGATCTGGGCGGGAGAGAGGATTTTTATTACGCAGGGACAGTGACCGAAATTTTACGTGGGGTACCTCGTGTTCAATAAGTTTAAGCTTTGCCTTTTCATATGAATCTAAGGCTGCTATTTGGTCGTGCCGTCAATTATTTATTGATCTTAGATTAGACCACAAATTTGGTATGAGGTTAGAACCTCTCATTCATACCACCACCAATCAATTACAGTTTACAATATTGAACATTTGGGCCTCTTGTTGTTTTTGTTGGGCTCCAAAACGTAACGTCAAAGTGTGATCAAAACCAGCTATTCTCATTTTTATAAATATCTCCTGTAAGCAAATAAAAATGCTGGCCAAAAACTCTGTCCCAATTTTACGTATAATTATCATGGGTGACCTTTAATGTAACATTTTGTTTCAACTGTTCTAATGCTATAATTACAGTTTTTAAAAAAAATAAATAAAGACCGTGATTTTGACTGGGGATTATAGATCAAACTAAATGATGCACTCACAGGTCCGAAACATTTCGCGATCACCCTGTTTCATATCATCAGGAACTAATTTGTTTTTCCCCTGGTCAGATAACATGTTTTTCCAGGAAAACCCATACGACAAATAAAAAAATATCTACTGTGTGTAATAGTTTTTAACGTTGGGTGCCACCCCCCCCCCCCCCCCCCAAATATCAATTCCAAGTTCAACACGTTATTGATGAACCTCTAGCTGAAGTTACCTTTGAAAGGGCCAATAGAAAAATATCAATGGCCATCTTTTTGCGAAGGGCAACGAAGAAATAACAGCAGCCTGAAATATTAGATCATGTTTCAGCCTCCTAAATATGCTAAACTTTGTGCACACTGTACAAGTACCTGACAAAAAGAACTCACCTCTTTTGTCACTATTGGGGGGCCTGGCCAAAATAAGTGTTACAAAAACTTCTCTGTTTTGTTCCCTAGGCAACCCCTAAAATGTGTTCCCAGGCACTATGTCAATGTTCGAGTGGGGGGCATGTTCCAATAAAACAAAATGGGACGAAAACAAGCATGGTACCAGAATTTCCGCTTTTTTAAAGAATTAGCATCTTGATAATTTCGTAATAATATGTTATTTTTTCAGAGAGAATAAGGCCAGTGTTTGTTGCATTGTTCACAAAATATAACAATCATCCATATGGAAGCAATGTGAAAAATTTTCTTAAGGGAATGTCCATCCCTATTTGTCTTTGTATAAAGGTTTTTCCTTATCACAAAGTGAGTTTCCACCAGAAAAATAACAACAACATTATTATTGACACATTCACGGATTAGCTGAATTATCATTGAGTAATCACTTGATTAAAATGTATTTATCATTATCATTATTTTTTTTCATCTTTTCTTCTACTGAAAACAATTTCTTCAACGGGGATATGTAGTCTCAGGTAACAGCAAATAACAATTGTGTATGTGTGTTTTTATTCCAGTTTCAGCACTGATCCCTGAACTCTTGTGTTAGTTACACATTCGAAGAAGTATGGAAAACGGTAATTGTTTTCCCGGATTAGTGGAGTCAATAACCTTTTTTGGTTACATTCATGAATATTTGGAATGTTTCCTAAAATGATCCCAGCCAATTGGTTTCTCCAAGAGGCATACGAAGTGTTCTTGGCCAGTAAAATGGGTAGTATCAAAATACCTCCGCTGTTTGGTGATAGTACTCTACTGTGACCGGTCCAAGATGTCACACATTTAAGACCCTCCGCGTTTTATCTTATTGTATAATGTTCCGACCTATCACCAAGAGCTCTATGGTACATTCAACTAGTCTGTTGCAAGAGCAACCTTTAACCCTCAATAAAGATGGGCTAATTGATTTTGGCAAAACCATTTGTTAAGTACTAAAGAACCAGTATTCTCCGTAGAGAGGACGAAGAAACATATACTTGGCAAAGGAATTACCGTCGACAAAAGACAAGGTGTACTCCTTGTGGCTGAAATAATAAAGTGCATTAGAAACAGTTTAGATACTGTTAGGATATAAATTCCACACACCATGACCTGGAGCAGTGCAAACTAAATTATCATGATAATTATAGATATTATCAACATCAATGACAACATGCAATTAGTATCGTTCAAGGGTATCTAGATTGTGCCTGTCATTGATTATTATAAAGGGACCCGTCTGTTGTAAGGATAGCTTCATGTACCGGGGGTGGGAGGTGGACTACCCACTAAAAACATGTCCTCATACAACCATGAAATAGGGTTAAGAATCCGCTCCTCTGTTCTGCCAAACATGGTTTGAATCTAAACTGGTATGCGTTTTGGATATTACCGTCCATCACGAAATACTGAAATATATAAATTATCTTTGGAGGTATTGATATTTAATGTTAAAGTTGTTATCCTAACCTCGAAATATTTGCCATATGTCTAGTTGACTGAATTACACTTTGATTTTATATTGTCAACACTACTAAGACTATCCCTAGTAGCATTTCAAAAAAATAGACCCTGGGCGAGATTCAGCATGGCAGATGAATCTTTAACATTGTTTTCTGCAAAGAATTTTATTGAAGGGATGTGCCACTTAGAATATTGCGACGCAAGTAGTTTGTATAGCATTGTCAAATTCACTGGTTTTCTTTCGTTCCACTTGTAAAAATCGCAGAGAAAATCACACTCACCAACAAAAGACAACACCTTTGTCTCTTTAAAACACATCCGACAATCCGAGGTCATAAAGTTCATTTTTCTAATATTTGTGATAATTCAATCCTCTAGAAGAAATTTATGTTTTTGAAGCTGAAATAAAAGAATCATTACAGGACCATTTATCCTGAATCTGGGAACAAAGACCATAAATATTAACCGTAGCCACCTCCAGATTATCAGTTCCAATTAATTACTTTTTTTAATTTATCATATGTTTTAGTACAGGCAGTCAGGAAAGTCCATACTGTGCTAAAGTCAGGGTCCATCTAAATTATTGAGACTACATCGTGCAGTTTAATAGGTCACGCTGGCCACTGACATAAGTTCATGAAGTCACTACGTGTGTATTCAAGTATGTCTTTGTTTTTAGTCAACATTTTAATCTCGGTAGGTTAGGAATCAGACCAATCTTGGTCCTCATCATCTATTCAAGAAAGCATTAAAAAACGGCCAAAGACGAATGTAATATTTCAGGCCATCTGTTAATTCATATGTGACAGGACGCATTGAACATAATCCCTGTGTACTGATTACTGCTCTTCAGACGAATTGAACAGATCTGAGTTAACCTTTGTCAAGTTGTGTAGTCATGTTATACCTATTGTTGTATTTTTCAATAGTCTAGTCTTCATTGTAATATTGTATTCACTTTGTTACATATTGTTTTTGTAAAAATTGATCTCTTCATTCAGAACTAGGCATTTATTTCTAAGATTCATCAATTGTTGTGAAAATGTGTTTTTGTCTGTCTTTGATGTCATTTAGAGCACCTAGTTCAATTATTTGTTATTCAATTTATTATATTAATTCTTTGTTTATATTTGAATTCCTTTTCTTCAGTTAGCTCTCAATCTGTATCTTGTCATCTCGTTAGTATCGTGGTCTATATTTTTTTTTTACTTTGCTCCAAAACCACTATTTTTTGCAACAATTTCATATATATAGGTTCAGTGCATTTGAAGAGTGGTGTGAGATTGGTGGATGATTAAGTATTGAATATTTTGCTCACCATTATTCATATTACAAAAAAGTTGAATTATTATATTCATATTGGTAATAACAATGATTATAAATCATGACTTCATTAAAAGATTTAGTGAAGATTGGAAAGGATTGTGGTCTGGAGGGACCAGCCTTACAGGTAGTATATAGACAAGGAGATAAAGAGAGACAAGAAGAAAAGGAAAGGAGGACAAGAGGAACTCCGAAAAGAAGAATTAATTGAGAAAGAAGAAGACAAGAGAATTAATGGATAAAAGATCAGAAGAAATGGCTCTGGAAATTGAAAAAAAATTTAGCTATGCTAGATCTCAAGAAGAGAATAAAATCTCAACAAACAATAAAAATTGGCTGAGATAGAAACTTGAAAAATTAAAAATTACAACAACCACAGGTAAATCCTATGTTTGGCGTGAAGGTAGAAAAACAGGGATTATTCTACTGGTTGTCCAGAATTAAGTTTGACCGAAATTTAATTCGTCCAATTGGATCGATATTTTCATGCCTTCTTGAATAGATATGAGACATATTGTGAAGAGTTTTTAAAATTGAAAAAACTACTTTGGTCCTCAGTAGACTTATGAACTTATTAGTGGGTGGGTGAACCATTAACTGCAGTCTCTACTTTAGATGACCAGACTTGAAAGGATTATGATGCTGTAAAACATATGCTACTTAAAAAGTATTAATTGGTGAATGAGTGGCTACCGGTTTAAAATTTAAGTCATTGTTCCCAGATTCCAGAAAAGACTTTTAATGAATTTATTTCAGCTTCAAAACTAAATTTTTCTAGATGGATTGAATTATCCAAAATTGAAAAGACTTTTGATGGATTGTCGGATTTTGAATTTTTTAAGAACAAGGTGTTGTCTTCTGTTGGTGCTGATTTTCTTGCATTTTTTACAAGAAAGCAAATATCAACCTCAAAGAAATTATAATTCATATAATGATGGAGGTACTATCCACAAGCATCATTTAGATCAAATGATTGGCAGAACAGAGGAGGATATAACCCTAAATCAGGTAGAGGACAGAAATCTTTTTACAGAGGTAATGAGTATCATCCTAACAACAGAGGGTCTTATCATAATAACAATGCCAGGCAATCTAGAAACCCTGAACGCACAAATGCTGTTGTTCATGATGTTGATAATAATCATAATCATGATAATGTTGTAGCACATGCTAATTCTTGTAGTGTGGATTTATCCAACAGTAACAACTGTACTAACTGCAATTTATTATTTCAGCCACAAGGAGTACCATGACTATTGTGCGGTCATCCTTTGCCAGTAATGTCATCGTTCGAGAATACTGGTTCATTAGTACTTAACAAAGGTTTTGCCAATAATCAATTAGCATCTTTATTGAGGGATACAGGTGCAACGACTGTTGATGTACATAGAGCTTTGGTTGATAGGTCGGATTATACAGGAAAAGAGGTTAAATGTGTTACATTTGGAGGTACAGTAGAGTACTATCCAACAGCGGAGGTATTCTTAGATACTCCCCATTTTACTGGAAGAACACTTGTATGCCTCTTGGAGAACCCAATTGCTGGAATCATTTTAGGAAACATTCCAAATATTCATGAATGTACAAAAAAGGATATTGCAAAATGGGAACAATAACGTTTCATATTTTCTAATGCTGTAACTACCAGAGCTCAGGCTCGTGCTGAAATGGATAAACACATACCAAATGTTAATGTGTTACCTGAGAACATAAGTGAAGAAATTGTTTCAGAAGAAGAAGATGAAAAAAATAATGATAATGAAAATCATTATAATCAAGAGATTACTCATGATATTCAGCTAGTGAATGATGACAATAATAATGATGATGATATTTTTCAGGTGGAACTCATTGATAAGGAAACCTTTATACAAAGACAAAAGGATGACATTTCCTTAAGAAAATTTTTTCACATTGCTCATTTGGATGATGTTATATTTGATGACAATGCAAAACACTGGTATACTCTGAAAAATAACATATTAGTTAGAAATTATCAAGATGCTAATTCTTTAAAAAAGCGAATTATGGTACCAGCTTGTTTTCGTCCATTTGTTTTATGACATGCACACGACATTGAATGTGCTGGACATTTAGGGGTTGCTAGGACAAAACAGAGAGTTTTGTCACACTTCTTTTGGCCAGGAGTGACAAAAGATGTGAGATCTTTTTGTCGTACTTGTACAGTGTGCCAAAGTTTAGCAACTAGGAGGCTGAAACATGATGCTCCTATTCAGGCAGCTGATATTTCTTTGTGGCCCTTCGCAAAGATGGCCATTGATATTATTGGCCCTTTAAAGGTAACTTCAGCTAGAGGTCATCAATACGTGTTGACTTGCATTGATATGTGCACACGTTGGCCTGAAGCAATACCATTAAAAACTATTACAACAGTAGATATTTTTTTATTTTTAGTCGTCTGGGTTTTCCTGAAAACATTTTATCTGACAGGGGAACACAATTAGTTCCAGATGCTATGAAACAGGTGATGGAAATGTTTCGGACTGAGAGATCATTTAGTTTGATCTATCATCCCCAGTCAAACGGTAAAACTGAAGTTCTGAATAGAACATTGAAACAAATGTTACATAAAGTCACCATGAAATATCCGTAAAATTGGGACAGAGTTTTGCCAGCAATTTTATTTGCTTACAGAGAAATTAAAAATGAGCATACTGGATTTGCTCCCTTTGAGTTAGTTTTTGGCGCAAAACCCAGAGGCCCAATGTCAATATTGAAACAGCTATTGATTGGTGTGGATATGAATGAAGAGGTTCAAACCTCATACCAATATGTGGTCAATCTAAGAAAAAAAATAATTGACGCACGCCAAATAGCAGTAGATTCATATGAAAAGGCAAAGCTTAACCTTTTGAACCCGAGGTCCCGAAATTTCGGTCCGTGCGTAAAAAATCCTCTCTCCGACAGACCGTAATCTCGGTCTGACACACCTAGCTTAGCAAAATGGGGTGGGAATGCAAATGTGTAAAAAATAATGACGTCAGGAAGTACACATATCTCGTGGAATGTTAGACCAAGATGGCGGCGCCCACGAAGTGATAATATTTTGCAATTTTTTAACTGTTTTCACAATGAAAAGGCGTGTTGAAAATCCAGGAAATAGCCATTCTAAAAGGCTAACAACGGAACAAGCTGTTGAACTTGTGCTCAATGATTCGGAGGATGATGAATTAGATTTAGATGGTGATTATTGTGAAAGTGACATCGAAAATGAATCGAGTGACGGAACTTGTGAATCAGATTATGATCAAACTAGTTCTAACCCTGTTCCTGGCCCCTCAGGGGATCGGGCTATGGTGCAGGGGCGTGGAAAGGGGTGTATCCCACACAATGTATCAAGTAAATTTGATACAGGTTGGTCTACCGCAAATATATTTAGACCTATGTTTACCGTAGACACAACATTTGTGGAACAGATAGGCCCTAAGAATATTCCAAATTCCATTTCTCCTGAGAGTAAAGCCATTGAATTTTTGGAACTTTTCCTCGACAGTAATTTCTGGCACAATTTGTGTGAGCAGACAAACAGACGTGCTGAGCAAGTAAAAAGCAAAAAGCCAACCAGCTACTATGCTAAAAATTATAAAGATGTAACAGTGCCAGAGGTAAAAGCATTCTTTGGACTGCGTCTTCAAATGGAGCACAGTGTGAATAAACCACGTTACGAAGATTACTGGTCCAGCTCGTCTTCGAACTTCATTTCGCAAACTCCTGGATTTCGCACTGTAATGGAACGCGATCGCTTTCTTGCTATATGGACATTTCTTCATCTTGTAGATGAAGAGGACCCTGCTCTGGATAAAGCAGATAAACTGTACAAAGTAAGGCCCATGCTGAATTTGTTGCTTCCAAGATTTTGGCAAACAAAAACCATATTCTTGTCATGGACAGATTTTATAACAGTTTGTGTAACTCTTTGACAAGTTATACAGTGATTATGGAACACTTGCAGTAGGGACAGCAATGACAAATAGGAAATATTATCCAAAAGAACTGTCAGGAAAGAAGAAAATGTGCAGGGGCAATCAGAATTTGTCTGTTTCAATAACATTGTTTGCCTTGTATGGATGGACCAAAGACCCATCAATTTTATATCTAATTATCATAACCCAACAGAAATGGGAACTGTTAGAAGGAGAAACAAGGATGGAACAACTGTGGATGTTCAAACTCCACAACTTTGTATTGACTACAATACTTTCATGGGTGGCTGCGATGTCAACGACCAAGTTTGTCGTCTCAATAAAACGCGCCGGCATTATCGCTGGCCTCGACGGCTCATAGTGAAATTTTTCATGTGGGCATGCAATAATGCCTATATACTAATGAATAAATACAATCCCCACAATGTAACTGGAAGACGCTACAGAACATTTGGTATGTTCATGAATGAAATCTGTTTATCACTCATTGGCGATTACAGAACAGCGGCAATGAAGCTTCACAACCGTGTTGATGCACATCAGAGGCTGCAAAATGTGGGCTTGCATCATCCTCAAGTGTCTCCACAAGCTACTGGCAATAACATTTGTGTTGTGTGTGCATACAAATTCAACAAACATGTTAGTGACTTCCCAGACATGGCCTACAAAGACAGACCATTCAAAAAAGTGAAGACTAAATTCTGGTGTAAATATTGTGAAAGCTATCTGTGCCTAAAGGAAGGGTCTACATGCTGGGAGGACTGGCACACTAAGCAGGAATATTGGAGATGATCAGGTTAGTAAATTTAAGAATACAATAGTTAAAACTGACTATATTGTTTGACTCACAATAACTAGTTTTGCTTATGTGTCTGTTTTGTGCATTTTTTTGCTCAGGAGCCCAGGGGAATGGGATTTTTACAGGCTGGGTGGCCAGGGTTCAAAGGGTTAAGGCTAGGTTGTTTTGTCAACCAAAACCGTNAATTACACCAATTATGGCCTGGTGATGAAGCATACGTGCTATTACCTAATAAAGATAACAAATTACTTGTATTGTGGAGAGGACCTTATAGGATTGTTGAGAAACTGTCGGATGTTGATTATATTGTTTCAATAAAGGGACAAGACAAAACGTTTAATAAAAATATGTATATGTTGCAACAGTTTCATACACGTCCACCACATCTTGGACCAGTTTTTGAAGCTCTTGACGACTCTGTCAATCGTCATTCTTCTTTAGCGGTAATACAGGAGGCAAATTCTGACTTGTCTGATGGAGATGCATCACTTTTGGGGTTACCAAGTGTTCATGTCATAGCTACTGAGAGCTGGAAGGATGTTTCTATATCACCAACTCTGACTTCTCATCAGAAAGAACAAGTTACTCATTTACTACTCTCTTTCTCTGCTGTCCTTACAGATGTGAATAAATGTTGGATAGGTTATCTTCTGCTCCATTTTTCACTAAATTTGACCTATCAAAAGGCTCTTGGCAAGTGCCATTATCGGAGAAATCCAAGCCTTATACTGTCTTCGCAACACCTCTAGGACTATTCCAATTCAACTAAATGTCTTTTGGTTTAGTGAATGCTCCTGCAACCTTCGTTTGCATGATGCGAAGACTCTTTTCTGACAGAGAAGATCTGATTACATATATAGATGACATTTGTCTGTTTCATCGATCATGGGATGAACATTTAGTAGGTATCCAATCTTTATTACATACTCTATGCCTACACAATTTGTCTGCACGTCCATCTAAAACTAGAGTGGGATTTAAAGAGATTTCATTTCTAAGACATAGAGTGGGAGGTGGTCTATTAAAACCGGATGATTCGACTATTTCAAAGATTCTAAACCTTGATATTCCTAAAAATAAAAAGCAAGTTAGAAGTCTCCTCGGTTTACTCAATTATTATCGTAAATTTTTACCTAATTTTGTAGAGTTAACTTTTGTGTTGTCCTCTCTTGTGAAAAAAAAATTTGCCAAACAGAGTCATATGGACTCATGTGTGTGATGTTTCATTAAATGTTCTTAAATGTTTATTCTCCAAAATGCCTATCTTGAGATTGCCTGATCCTTTCAAACCTTTTACTCTCAGGGTAGACGAGTCAAATTCATCGATTGGTGGCTGTTTAATGCAAGAATGGGATGGCTGTCTGCACCCCACACTTTATGTGAGTAGGAAACTGACGCCTACGGAGCAAAAATACCCCATCATCAAACGCGAACCCCTGGCAGTCATGTTCTGTTTCTCCAACTTGCAGAGGTATCTTTTAGGAGCTCCATTTACGCTGGAGATGGATCAATGTGCATTATCTTTTCTCAAAACAGCTCGATTAAAAAATGAAAGGGCAGCTCAAGCATCCTTGGCTTTGCAGTCTTCAAACGTCACGTTAATCCATATACCATGATAAAAAAACATGCTTATGGGCACAATTAGTACATTTAGTGTTATTCACACCAGTTTTTCCATGGTCCTTTGTAAGAAAAAAATAAATTATGCAATCGTGTATTACGTAATTTTCAAACAAATAAAGAAGAATAACGTCATATAAAATTTTTTTTACTCTTGCTTAATGTTTTAATAGTATCCCTAGCTTCATCTTCTACCAATAACTAGTGATTAGATGTTACGGTAGATCTAGTTTTGTTGCTTTTTGATCGGCCAAAATATGACCACGCCCACTCATCAACTAAATCTAGTGTGTCTAGCTTTTCTGCACAGATTCCATTTTTTGACAACAAACTGTAACTACCAAACAATCATCATCAATGTCAGCAATGTTTCAAAGTAGTTTGACACAATTATTTGCTTAGGAGACTTAGAAAATGTAAATATAAAGCGTGACATATTTCTCTAGCAATAACAACGAAAAACGGTAACATGCAAATCTTCACAAAAATTGTGAAAATAACATCAAAACACGGACATGTGCTGATTAACTATAATCAAATTAGTTGTTTAAATAGTAGCGGAAGTCATTCTATGAGTTTTAATATATGAACTGCATTAAACGGACGATTTTTAGGGTTTATGCGTGATAAACTAAAAACCACGCTCTGAGCGTTGCTCTGGCACGGTGAGATGAATTTCGCAATGCTCAGAGCGTTTGTCTGGAGTCAAAGAGTTAAGGTAAACCACATGAGTGTTACATACACATTGGAATTTATTACTTTATTGTGTTCATATATCACATAATATATCTTCACAATACATTACATTGACATATTCAAGTCATAACATTATATTACTGAATTACACACTGAATTACTATTTTGACATATTGTCGCAGTCACTCATTAAGAATTGATTTGTCTGCCTCATATGATCTATTGTCTCTATTATTTGATATTTATGCATGGCATTAACAGACTAAGGTACTTATATTACTGACTTGACAGCAGGTGTTTTTGACATGGTGTGCTGTATGAGTGCTTTGACTGATATATATTAATTTCTTTGCACGTTGCCTTATATTTACTATGGTTACCTCACATTTGGGTCAAAAGATTTGTCTTCTATATAGGCAATGAGTTTGGTAATTACATTACTAAATTCCACACCTTGCGTGTCAAATTGTCAACTATGGAGCACGGATCTGGGTGCTATATGAATTGTGACAACTTTAAGAGTTGATATTATCATATGGTTACTCCAGTGATATTGTGGACTTTGCCACGGAAATAATGAAAAGTTCCTTTTCATTATTTAAGAGGAGGGGGGAGTAAATGTTATGCGTAAATATCATAACATTGGTTTTCGACGATCACTTCCTGGCTGATTTGTTTACGGACTGTTGTCCTTGGTTTTAGGAAGTGACGTCACTATTTCTGCTCGGCATGTTGGCAGACGTTAAGTCTCTATGTGGGCCAAACAAGCATTCCTTGCCGTCAGTTGGACTGTGTGGCATTCATGGTGTTGGAAGCTGATGTGTTTTGCTCCAGAGAGTTTTATTATTTCCACAATCTGCATTATGTTGTAACATCACTGGATTACACATACACCTCCGTGTATAATGCTAGTTTCTGTAATTATGCAAGATTGACAGAGGATGCTGTTTAGTACGTGAGTGACATATTAAATAAAATTGTATGAAAATGTAGACGACATATTTCATTAGTACGGGACTGTACTTCGACGATTTATAGACCGTCATGCTGATGCCTTTTGTGCATGAATACTCTCTCTTGATGTAAGGATGGAGCTGTGATATGTCCAATTAAAATATATATTGAATTGTCCAATCCAGCCTTTTCACTGTGTTTATCATTTTGCAAGTATACGGGCCAGGGGAGGGATCTGAATGGGCCATATCCCTAGTGACACTGGCTTACCAGCAGTGCTCGCATATTAAGATGGCCAAGCTTCCACGACACTAATATCATATGTTAAAAAGCCACTTAAAGAAAATACCCTTGAGGAACTCAGTGCCCATATCACTCCCCCTATCCCAACATCTGTTTAATGCATTTCCCACCATCAGTGAACATACCGTAATCCTCAAAGTTACCTCCAAACTTAAAAATAAAGATCACAGGGGATGATTTGGTAGATCTTTACATGATAGAAAAAAAAAAAAAAAATAGCAAACTAAGGACTTACTCTTTCTCAAAGGTATTTAAATGTTATTATGTCTTTGAAACCACCGCTGATAACGGCGCTAAGTCTAAATGTTATATAATCTCTGTTTACACCCACTATTGCGAGTGTAGTGGTTTGGTCTATATCATCGCCACACAGGCTAATTTAATATATGTGTGCTGCTGTCCTGTCACTGTGTCTGGAATGTTGACCTGGGTGTGTGTTGATATGTTCGCACACCACAGTGCGTACGTAAGAGTACATGCAGGAGTCAAAAAGGGTTGCAAACGACTGGAACAGTTCGCTACTGTTTATTACGTTGCAACACAGACACGATGACATAAATGACACACATTCGACAGCAAAACACGAATCATATAATTTCCACATTGCATTAAATATATATAATACGGCCTGTCCACATCCTGGCCTAAACAGTACTTCAATACTCAATAAAGCCTGCACCACACGGCAGCTATAATAATGTTCATATGGCCTAAACAGTACTTCAATACTCAATAAAGCCTGCATCACACGGCAGCTCTAATAATCTTCATATGGCCTAAACAGTACTCCAATACTCACTAAAGCCTGCATCACACGGCAGCTATAATAATCTTCATATGGCCTAAACAAATCTTCAATACTCAATAAAGCCTGCACCACACGGCAGCTATAATAATCTTCATATGGCCTAAACAGTACTTCATTACTCCATAAAGCCTGCAACACACGGCAGCTATAATAATCTTCATATGGCCTAAACAGTACTTCATTACTCCATAAAGCCTGCAACACACGGCAGCTATAATAATCTTCATATGGCCTGAACAGTCTTCATTACTCCATACAGCCTGCAACACACGGCAGCTATAATAATCTTCATATGGCCTAAACAGTCTTCACTACTCCATAAAGCCTGCAACACACGGCAGCTATAATAATCTTCATATGGCCTAAACAGTCTTCACTGCAGTTTATCAAATAGGCTGTACACACAGCGAAATATATAAGTCGACATTTTCTCAAATCCTACGTAGGCATACATTATCCAAAAACACTGGGACTCGACCTACACGGTCCACGCCCAAAACACAACTCTCCAAATCACACACTAGTCCCACCAAAAAACCCGTCACGAGATTCGGTTGTCTTGAACACCGTTCTCGATAACACATGCAGACTAGCGAGCTATTCACATGACTCAAAACAGTACAGAATAAATACATTAAACAGCGTTCACACGCTTATCTGTACTCTGTCACCCGAAAAATAGGAAAAGATAATTCTATCCTAAAGTCAAACAAGTATCCGCTTAATCAAGCGTTGCAACTCGAAATTTAATATGTCTAAAAAAACCATTCTAAAGATTACTTCCCCTTCCATAAGTTCCACCTGCAACAGTTACCACCCGCTCCGGGAAAAAAATGATTCTATCATTTTTTTTGAAAAAATTAACTCCCAAAAACGAAAAATTTAGAAGACAATTAAGCTCTAACATATGCCTACAAAAAATATCTTATTTTAAATCAAAATTAGATATTTACAAGAAATATCAGCATTAAAGTGTAAAGTAGCAATTAAAGCATACAGCATAACCAGCTAAGTATAAAAAGTAATTAGCTAAATATACAAATATGATCAGTTCCAAAATTAAGTTACGTATATTTAGTACAAACCAAACCGAAAACAACCAATCGAAAGAGAAAACACAAGATCAATCAAAAGAAGAATGATCTGTAAAAAAGGAAAGTAAGAACTCAACAATACCATATACTCATAACTAAGTTGGACAATTACATGTAAAATAAATACAACTGTCAAAAGTAGATATGTTATATCAAGTCATATAACCACTCCAACAATACAAAGAATAGAGGTATAAGTGTTGAAAGAAGACAAAGTATACAAATAGAATCAAGTAAAACGAAGATGAGGTACGAAAGTATAAACAAGATATGAAATCCATACCGAAAAGACAACAGAAAAGAAGGAATGAAATGAAGAATAGTTACCAAAGACAGATAGAAAGCAAAGGCACGAACGCAAAGAAAGTCAATAACAGTATATACTAATAACTGTTTTGATCAGATAACCTATTCAAAAAAAAAATATATAAACATGATCGAAAGGCACAACACAAAATATCAAAAAGTATATCTATACTAATACCATCAAAAAATAATTTATAACTAAACAAAAGCTAATAAGTAATTTAACTAAGTTATAAGAGTTATACAAAACTAACATAAATAAATTATAGGCATCGAACAAACAAGTAATAGCATTACTATAACTAATACGACCAACGCACAATCAAGCGCTAAAAATAAAAAATACATCATAATAAAAAAACAACTTTTTACAAGAACTAATCAAACTACATATCAATGATATCACGAAGTCAAATGCTGGGCACACACAACAAAAAATTACAATGCCAAAAAAAAAAAAAAAATCATTTTTTTCAACAGTACCGTACAAACATATTTTTTTTTCTCGATAAGTTACATAAAAACAGTATTTAATTTTTAAGTAGTTCAGTAATACTTTAAGTAAAGCCTAATAATGAAATCAATATTTTAACAAAATGAGTGAAATATAAAACAAAAATCCTATCTCGAAGGAACCTTTAAATCAACACATGTAAATTTAATTTATCCTTTAAGTTCTTTCTGCTGACAATTACGTTCAGCTCCGTAAAATGCTATTTAGCTATAACTCTATCTCTTACTCAAATCGATAAGATATACATTATAAATAAATCTACACTTTGTTGTTACTATGAAATATAAAAAAGGTTCTATAAAAATATCTACAAAAAAAAATAAGTTTTTTTTTTTAAAAATAATCTGTTAAGAAAATAATCTACATGTCTGACTGGCAAGAAAATCAAGTTCTGGAAAAATCGAAGTTTCACAAAAAGTTAACAAATCCAAATACAAGATCATGTATGATACATGCAAGCTATTTTCCAAAATTACATTTCACAACATACCAGATAATACACATCTTCTCTGTATGTTCTATATATTAATTAATCATGACATCAAAACATGAGAAAAAATATAAATTAAGTGAATAACGAACACTCAGGACTATCTAAAAGTAACCACTACATCAACACAATAAATGAGTTTGTGCAATCCCATCATGTACAAAACTATCCTAAACAACACAGTTGCAAAAATTCTAAGTTGAACAGAGTAGTATAAAGGATAATAATTACATACTACACATTATCAACACAATAATATATAAATAGCATAAAAATGTATTAATACATCATCAAAATACAGACATATAAATAACAATAAAAAATTATGGCAATCAAATGATGCATAGAAATAATCATTACAACAAAATTATATGTTATTTCAAAACAACAACATGTCATGTACTAATATAGAATACAAAAATATTTACTATCTTCACATAAAAAAAAAAAAATAAATCAGACGCGAAGTCTCCCACTCTCTTGTAAACATGCTTGACCTTCAGAAGCAAACCATCAGTTGCTATTTAGACGCTGACAGGTTTCGGTTGACTACTCGAGCGGAAAGTTGACTCACATTTCTGACCGTCAATATGTCACAGAAGCCTTGACCCTTATCGCAACGTAGCTTCTGTCAACAAATACAAATGAAAATTTCCATTTTACTCAATAGTGAAATTTAATGAAAAAAAAAAAAAAACGTAGAAATCACATTTACAATTACCCAGTACCGGCTTGTGTAAAAACCCGGTCTCTTCACGATGTCACTAGCTCTCTCTATCACATGTAGATATCATAGAATTCTTGGGGACAACATGACCGACCTTGAATGTCGCCGCTGTCTTACGCTGAAACAAAGTCTCACATTCACAACAACAAGTAGAGCAATCAATAGTATTCAAGCATCCACTGTTATTTTTACTCTGTTTACTTTGATTATAAATGACTCTGGGCTCATGTTGAACAAAATTAGCACAATTGCGCTTATTATTTGTTCTACGATCACAATACTTATTATTACCGTTGTCTTGTTTACAAAAAATGACTTTAGTCTTTTGTTTAGGAACATTACTCTGGTGATATAAAGCAACATTTGAAAAGCTATTATCTCTATCATACTTTCCAACATTCTTACAATCAAAACTTTGAGATTTGTTAAATTGTCTACAGTATCTACGAGAGGGAAAATTATTATTTTCTGATCTCCCTTGGTACTGTTTACTCTTGGGGTTATCTCTCTTTCTAGAACTGTTTTTCTTTTCCCTTATGGGAATATATTTACCAATAGTTTCAAACTGACTGTGCTGAGTTTGACAACTGCCAGAAACAATAGTATCTCTATTGTTCCGCATATGGGTTTCATCTTTGGAACAAGTAGTAATAGTCTCAACACCCGCTATTAATTTCTGAGTATTTCCAGTAGTAGAGAAATATTTGTTCTTATGAATCTTGACCTGAAATATATCACCTTTCTTTTCCTGACCAACGGAACTGCCTGTTACACTAGAATCTTTGTTGGTCTGACGCCAAGAATTATCACTGGAACTATCAGTAATATTAGAACTTTTAAAGTTGTATTTACCACGATAAGATCTGTCTTTACCATGAATGACATCTCTCTGAGCAAAAAGTATATGGGGTTGACTTTTCGCAACTTTCTGTCTATCATTGTGAACATTGACAGAAGAGCACCTTTTGTTTTTCAAAACCATATCTAGTAAGCCAAATATTCTTTCCCTTGCTTCCGCAATTTCATTATCTTTAAGTGAAATCGTTTCACTTAACCTTTTATTTAACTCCTTAACAGCCAAAACTTTGTCGCTTTCTTCTGCTAGCAAATTTTCAATTTTAGCGACCTTCTCTTTCTCAGCCGTCAACTCCACTAAAGTCTCTTTCTCGTACTGTTCTTTATTTGCCCTCAACTGAGTCAACTCTATCTGAAGTGTTTCAGTCTGGACATCATCATTGTTTTTCATAATCTCATTACTCTTCTTGGGGGGTACAATATTCATCTCCCCAATTTGATCACTGAGCATCGCATTATCATTCATCACCTCATGAAGCATTTCTATGTAAGTCTTCTCACAGACATTTCTCTCAACCTTCAATTTCTCATACATCTCTTTCTGTTCTTGAAGTTCCCGCGTGAGATTACCTATCTGAGTTTCCAAGTCTTGGACTTTGCTTAAAGTTGAATTTAATGTAGCTTGTGCACTAGAAAGTTCTGAGTTTGATTCAAGTATCTCACTTTTAAGCCTATACACAGTTGCCTGTAGTTCGTTCTCTTTAGCAACACCTTCTAGGAAATTCTCTCTTTGCTGTAGAGCACTTTGTTTGTTTACTTTTGCTTGTTTCTCAATTCTCAATTCCCTTTCCTGCTCATCAGATGTATGGTTGTGGATTATTTTGAACATGCTTTGCATTATATGTCCGTGTTCACGTTCAATATACTGTTGCAAAAACACACGAAGGTGCCGTAGCAAATTCACCAAATCCTTGGCCATTACCAAATTGCAAACAAACTTAAAGTTGTGTTCAGCAAATAACTCAGGGATGTTGACACATTAATCAAAAAATCATCCATTATCCATTCTCCAAGTCGTGCACCTCTCAATCCCTTACCATCTCTACCTACCACCAATGCAGACTCCAACATAGGCCTTATATCTGTAGGGCACATATCACGATCCATGGTGATTCACTTACTTAATCAACTATATATAGTAATCACTTATAGTTATGACAAATTACTGTCGCAAAAGGTTTGACAATTACCCTTCCAGCTCACAAAGTTAACTATTTGTCAAGAAATGAGCTTATTCATCAATTCTGTATCACCAATTCCTTTTTATAGCACCTTTATCAAGTCACATCATTATCAGGAAAATCGACATATGTCAACAGCCATTAACACCTATGCATCAAATCTTAATCATATGTCAAATTAGACATAAACAACAATAATAACAAAATGAGCAATTAGGGAGGCCTAGCGACATATATGAAGTGACACAATTTACACAAGACACAATCACTTATCTTGTCAATGATCCCGCTTCTTTTCCGCCACGATACTGGATATCACATAGACTGCTAAAACCTCCACTGCGGGAAAGCACTGGAACTTGATTCGTTTCTCTTCAGGTAATTTCGTCAATATGATATGTGCTTAACAATGCACAAGTTGACAGGAACCATAATACAGCACACACTGCCCCTCTTGACTCTTCTGTAGTCTGAAATGTACACGGCAACTCCGTGTATCATAACATCTTGGAACTTGTGATGGTGATAACTGGCACAGGTAACTCGAATATTGCAGAAATCTGTGACAACCCGTACAAATGCTGGTACAAATACTGTCCAAGTCTAATTGAACTTCCTTGACCACTGCAGACGTTGTTGTAGTCTATAGGCACGAAATAGGACGTCAATTGCTACTGGTGTAAAGTTGCATACTACCAAATAAAGCGTGCGTTGTTTCTCAAATGCGCCACCCACGCAGATAATATTTAGGTCACAGTTCTGAAGTACACCAGATTCAAGCCACGCCTACATAAGGCTAATTATAACACAGTCAAGTGTTCTACACTCTTGTCACGTGAAAGTCATATGTATTATTTCCAACTTGTAGTGACTGATCCTCTAGATATGTTATGGTCTGGTGGACAAAATTTGCTTCATATTATCCTCTTGCTTCAAGTACATATCACTGTAGAGGTAACAATTTCTTAATCGTATACGCCACCCAGGCACATCTTAAATCATATCCAATGATACAAAACTACGCCACTTAGGCTATCGACGCGAATAGTCGTAGATGTCAGATCCTGTTAACTGAAAACCACCAACTGATACCGACTAGATTTACTGGTTTCTCACTGAATGTAATTAAACGTTAATGTTATTATGTCTTTGAAACCACCGCTGATAACGGCGCTAAGTCTAAATGTTATATAATCTCTGTTTACACCCACTGTTGCGAGTGTAGTGGTTTGGTCTATATCATCGCCACACAGGCTAATTTAATATATGTGTGCTGCTGTCCTGTCACTGTGTCTGGAATGTTGACCTGGTGTGTGTGTTGATATGTTCGCACACCACAGTGCGTACGTAAGAGTACATGCAGGAGTCAAAAAGGGTTGCAAACGACTGGAACAGTTCGCTACTGTTTATTACGTTGCAACACAGACACGATGACATAAATGACACACATTCGACAGCAAAACACGAATCATATAATTTCCACATTGCATTAAATATATATAATACGGCCTGTCCACATCCTGGCCTAAACAGTACTTCAATACTCAATAAAGCCTGCACCACACGGCAGCTATAATAATGTTCATATGGCCTAAACAGTACTTCAATACTCAATAAAGCCTGCATCACACGGCAGCTCTAATAATCTTCATATGGCCTAAACAGTACTCCAATACTCACTAAAGCCTGCATCACACGGCAGCTATAATAATCTTCATATGGCCTAAACAAATCTTCAATACTCCATAAAGCCTGCAACACACGGCAGCTATAATAATCTTCATATGGCCTAAACAGTACTTCATTACTCCATAAAGCCTGCAACACACGGCAGCTATAATAATCTTCATATGGCCTAAACAGTACTTCATTACTCCATAAAGCCTGCAACACACGGCAGCTATAATAATCTTCATATGGCCTAAACAGTCTTCATTACTCCATAAGCCTGCAACACACGGCAGCTATAATAATCTTCATATGGCCTAAACAGTCTTCATTACTCCATAAAGCCTGCAACACACGGCAGCTATAATAATCTTCATATGGCCTAAACAGTCTTCACTGCAGTTTATCAAATAGGCTGTACACACAGCGAAATATATAAGTCGACATTTTCTCAAATCCTACGTAGGCATACATTATCCAAAAACACTGGGACTCGACCTACACGGTCCACGCCCAAAACACAACTCTCCAAATCACACACTAGTCCCACCAAAAAACCCGTCACGAGATTCGGTTGTCTTGAACACCGTTCTCGATAACACATGCAGACTAGCGAGCTATTCACATGACTCAAAACAGTACAGAATAAATACATTAAACAGCGTTCACACGCTTATCTGTACTCTGTCACCCGAAAAATAGGAAAAGATAATTCTATCCTAAAGTCAAACAAGTATCCGCTTAATCAAGCGTTGCAACTCGAAATTTAATATGTCTAAAAAACCATTCTAAAGATTACTTCCCCTTGCCTTGTTGAAAGAATTGCAGTAAGAGGGTTATGCTGCAGAGATGCAAATAACTTATATGCTGCACTTCTTCAACATTTTTAATACTCTAGAACCTGAAACAGATATGATTGTATCAAGGCAGATCTTTAGAGAGCTCAGTGTTTCTAAAGTAGATCCTCACATCACATAGGTTCCCTGCTGCTGATCTAGTCTATATTTTAAAACCATAAAGTGACTTATGTTACTGTTTTAGCAATCAATCAGAGTGAAGGTAAACAGCATGTGTACATGCTTTGGCATTTTTATTATAGTTTTGTGATGAATCCCATGATTATGGTTTTCTTTAAATTACCACAGAAATGTGACAAGCCAAGTATCTACAAATTCTAAGTCTCCTGAGAAAATGAATGTGTCAGATTTGTGCATGTACATGTAAAAAAAATAAGAGGAGGTGAAGTCGGGGGTGTTTGGGATGAAACCTGCTTCACTATTTATTTGTTATTATCAATATGTATTATGAGAACCTTATTACACATTCAATTTCCCACTACACCCTCAGTAATCCTTACATATTAATTTTTGTTTTTGGTTCTGGTTGCATACTGTTTTACTATATCATGCAGTTCTCTAAGTCTGTCTATTCTCAACACCTCTTCTACTGATATGGGTGAATTGCAATCCTGTAAATAATATTATATTGTTATTCTGTTTTTCATATTATTTTATTGTAGACATTCTGCACATTAAAATTCTTCTATACTAAAATAAACTATTTTTAATTATAGTCTGAGTAGGCAGCCTAATTACTTTTTTGCTGGGAATTTTTAAGTTCCCTATTTTATTTATTTTTTATTCTGGTGATGAGAAATATCCCTTCAACCTCTGTTGGGTTATAATTAGGATATATAGTGTTTTCAATTCCAAATAAGATGAATAACTGCTGATACAGGAAAGTGGCATCACATCTATCAAATCATTGTATGAGTAAATGTGGCAAATTAAAGTTACCACAAAATACACAGAGAAACATTTCCCACATAACACCTGGATTCATGCATACATAGATGGATCAGCAACAAATGCAACAGAAAATGGAGGTGGAGATGTCTTTCTGACCTTAAGCACTGGCGCACAGAATAAGCTGTCAATGGCAACAAGGCAATACTCAAGTACCTTTAGAGCAGAGGAAACATACCTTTATGTTTGTCTAATATTTAATTACTGTTTACAGGCATCAGATTTCCATTCCTGATGTGTTTGAAATGTTTATACAATACCAAAAACCTACCCTCTGTCCTGTACTTACTGTTCTTAGTCTTCTATCATTTACTAGACACAATATTAAGGTCTTTGTCTTGTGTAGTCTGACCTTTACTGTATAATAGGGGAACAACAAAAGAGATTGCTTCATTAACAGACTGGACTGCCCTATGCAAATTTCCGTTGTTATGTGACTAATGACCCATACTTTTTCTTTATTTCTTACGAGTGCCTGAAAACATACCTTTATGTTTGTGTAATATTTATTTTCTGCGTGAATAACCTTAAGGGAAAATGGCGGACAGTGGGAAATTATTCTTCCAATTTACCCGAATTTAATCTTGTGACTATGTGCTGCAGAGTCATAGATTATGCTTCCATAATCTACTTTGTCTCGAATGAAAGATTTATAAAACATGATTGCCAATTATCTCTGGGGCTAATGCAAGTTGGTGAAATACACAACAGTCGGTTGTAACACAGAATCGGAATACTCTTCATTTAGAGAAATACACAATGGTCATTTCCTTATTTTAAATATGTATCGTCAGCAGTGTTGCCACCTTAAATTAAAAAATAAAAATCTAGATTGTACCTTACAAAACAACTAGATTTTTAATTTTCAGCTATGTCTGGATGCCTTAGGCTACCTTAGGGCTATTTTGGGCTACTGTGGGTGAAAACTATAAATTTATTTCAGTTAGGGTGACCATATTATTTTATTTTTTTAAAGGACATTTTCTGATTTTTGACTTAAAAAGGACAAAGGAGGGCACGTTAATTTCACTAATTTAATACATCTATGTACATAATCATGATAAAATATATAGAAATACTTCAACAAATTTTTTTTTTTAAATGTTAAGTCTTCATAAAATGCACGTTTTAATAATTTTTCCATCAAGCATTATTGTTTCATCATCACTAAATATTCAGTCTTTAACATTGTACTTTTCACTCCAACTAAATGCTCATGGACGTCTGTACATGTAACATTCTTATAATTTTATTAAACTTGTAATATTCCTTTTATACATTCAACAGTGAATTTGTTTCTGTCCTTTGTCCACTGACTTTCCATGAAAGAAAAAATAAAAGCCTCTCAGTATTAGCATTATTTTTTGGAACAGCAAAATTTAAAAAAAAAGAGCAATTTGTAGTAGTTCCGAATATAACTCTACATTTCTTGACTGTTCAAAGAATTTGATCCACGTTTCATGCGCCCAGTAGTTGAAAAAAAGTATTATCATTCAGATTTGATATGACTTAACTGATCAGACTGTCAATTGATCAAAGCATTTTTGTCATCAATTTTCATGTCCTTACTCATTTAATATTTGATGTAGCCTGGAACTTGTAAAAATGTCATCCAGTCAAAACAATTACATTCCTCTAAAGATTATCGCATAAAAGACCCCAAAAAAAAATTGATTTCTTCTTTTCTAATTCTGTTTACAAGCCAAACACATGGAATTTGTGAGAAAATTCTGCCCCACAAACATCACACTTAAAAGGTTTCTCTCCTGTTTGTGTCCTTTTGTGACTCTTTAAAGCACCACTTTGAGAAAATTCTGCTCCACAAACATCACACTTAAAAGGTTTCTCTCCTGTGTGTGTCCTTTTGGGACTCTTTAAAGAACCATTCTGAGAAAATTTTGCTCCACAAACATCACACTTAAAAGGTTTCTCTCCTGTATGTGTCCTTTTGTGACTCTTTAAAGCACCACTTTTGAGACAATTCTGCTCCACAAACATCACACATAAGGTTTCTCTCCTGTGTGTGTCATTTTGTGTTTTTTATAGCACAACTATGAGAAAATTCTGCTCCACAAACACCACATTTATAAGGGTTTTTTTCTGTTTGTTGACTTTTGTGCCATTTTGAATAAAGTTTTTGTCCTATAAGTTCATCACACATGTAATATTCTCCTTCTGTATTTGTCACCTTGTGATCACTTTGACAAAATTCTACTCCACTGACATCATATTTGTAATGTGTCTCACCATTATGCTGCATTATGGGTTTCTTTGGATAATCAGTCCTAGAAAACCTACTAAGACCACTACACGTGTTAGGTAGTTCTTCTTTATGCTGCATTATGTGTGGCTTTAGATAACCAAAATGAGCAGCCCCCATACCAATAAGATCATATTTAGAATGCTTCTGTGCTTTTTGTATTCTTTCTTGTTGACATAGACTGGATTTTGTAGCTAATTCTATATTACCAACATTACTTATATAACACTTTTCTCTTATATGTGAAAGTTCATGTTCATTATGGTCACCTTTCTTGCTAACCTGTACTCCACAAACACAACAGCTGAAAAGTTTCTCTTTTGTACCTATTATTATTTCATCTGATTGTACACTGCCACACAATTTGAAACCTTCTCTACTTCCACTGTTGAGAGTACAATCATCATAGACTATTGTTGATTTCCTGCTGCAGTTTTTATGTTGTAAGACTGCAGTATAAATCTCAGGAGTCGGATTCATGTCTACAGTCATTATCTCACAGTCTGTGACATTCGGTGATTGTACCTCTGTTAATCTTGATTCAATGTTATTGTCTGTATTTAGTGTTGCAGCTGCCATACTTACATCAACTTTCATTTCACTCACAATGTTTTCTGTGATTTCTGGCAACACTTGATTGAATGCGGCATTTTGCACTGGTTCACTCTTTATGAAACTGTTCATAATTTTCAAATCTGGAATGTCAACACTAGAGTATAGGCGGGATCGCTGGCTACAGAAATGGTCACCTGAAATTCATTGAATAAAACATAATAGTAAAAACTTCAGATAATTATGGCATGCATAACAAATTTTAATTCTGTATGTTTTTTAGCGTCATATTAAGTATGATTTAAAAGATATGCAACTATGATTATTTAAGAAGTATTTGTTTATGTCTGATATTGTTAATAGTTCATAGTGTATTGCGTACTATGAAACTAATAGTATACATTTAATAATTTTAAATGGTGTTGCAAAATGTTTTTTTTAATGTGCAATTATTTTTATTAATATTTTTATTGTTTGATTACTTCCCATGGTTGTAAAAAATGAGTAATAACAATTTAATTATGAATTACTTCCCTCCAAACAGTCCTGAAATGATTACAAATATTATATTGTTAATAATTATTTTTTCCTGTCATGACTAAAACTTTTTTTGCAAGAAAAGAACCTCATGACATTACCTAATAGATCTGTGGAGTAACAGTACTGTGTCAGTAAAATTCAAACTTTGTTTTTGATAAAATGAGTTTTGCTCAATTTCAGTGATGCCTGCAATTGTATACCTAAATACTATATAACTGCCACTATTTCTAAAGCTTTTAAGATTTCCACTAATTCTGCTGTAAAGATGGATGTATTACCTGTTACTTTATATCTTTTGTAAATTTTAAATTTTTGTGTCGCTATTTCCATTCCAAAATGTTCATCTTAATCATATGCAATGCTGGTTCCTCAACAAGTTTCACCACAGGGGGAATAACTGAAAGTGTATGGATGATTTAAGGAGTCAAAGAGGATGCAATTTGCCTCACAGACAGAGGTTCACTTCCACATTTGTACGTATATTATAGCATTGTGCATAACTGGGGTCATATAAGAATGACACCAGGTAGGCCTCCATGCAGATGGGTGTTCAGATAAAAGGGCATGAACCTGTTTATAGACTATGTACTGGGCATACATGGGCATTTGGAGAAAAGCTAAATTTACTACTGAGACATTATCAAGGAAGATTGTGTTCGAATGTACATGTATCTAAGGTATGAATTATAGAAAGATAAACTGGCAAGCCATTACGCTTATCTCCCGTGTGTTACCGGGGCCCGAAAGGGGAGCAAAGAATAGTAACACTGTACCCTGCCAAGCATGTTGTAGAAAGTGACTAAGGAGGGTTGGGCGTGGGGCTGGAAAACATATGAAGACATGACATGCAGAGTTCTTCACGAAGGACAGCTTACAGAACAATTTGAGATAAGAACAGGAGTGTGACAGGGATGCCTCTTGTCTCCATTTCTTTTCTTACTAGCAATAGACTGGGTTATGAGATCATCGACAACACACAACAGAAATGGAATCCAGTGGACTATGACTAAGCAGTTGGATGATCTGGATTTTGCTGATGACTTGGCTCTTCTGTCCCATAATCGTAATCAGATGCAGGACAAATTGAAAACACTCGATGAGAGGTCACAGCAATTGGGTCTGAAAATACACCGAGAAAAAAACAAAACATAATGAGAATTAAATGCAGGTACCAATGATAACAGGGTTGAACTTGAAGAAACACCAATACAAGATGTAGAATTGTACACTATATCTTGGCAGTAATATAGAACAAGTTGGAGGGGAAACTGAGGACATCGATATCAAAATAATAATACAAAAAGGCAAGAGAGCTTTCATTGCACTGGGAAATATATGGAAAGGATCAAGAGAAATCAGATCCAACACGTAAAAAAATAAGAATCTTCAACTCAAATGTGAAGTCAGTCCTAATTGTTATGGCTCTGGAACATGGAGAACAACATAAAAAGACAACAATAAAAAAAGCTGTTTATATATGTTTTAAAAAGGCAGACTTTCATAAATGGGGTGCTTGCGTAGAATAGAGGGATTAAAATGGTATGTTGGGACAAGGTTAACCAACGTGATATAGCAACTGATGACAAGAACTGAGACAAGTGCCAGTGTTGGAACAAGAGATTGCTGAGAAGAAGAAACGATGGCGATTGGATAGGACACACACTGAGGAAAACCTGTTGATAGCATACAAGTGGGGATTTCCTTGTTCTGGAACCCATGACAGAGCAAGAGAGGCAGAGGTAGACCAAGAAGCACATAGGGACGAGAAGCTGGAAAACAGAGGTGAAAATGATGAGGAGAACGTGGAAAGAACTTGAGATGATGGCACGTGACAGGAGGACTTGGCATGTGTTTGTTGAAGGCCTATGCTCCTTGTTTTCGGGAGTGGAGGGTTGTGAAAATGAATGAAATTACGCTTATATTTCTACAATTTTTTTTGTACAAAAACTTTGGGTGCATGAGTAAATATTACTACTACATAGAAAGACTGTATTCACATTGTAGATATATATCTAAAGTAGACATGTCATAGAACATGAACATAACTGAATTTTATGTGCAGCATTCTTCAAATATGAATTATTGAAAAATGAGTCGAGAAATTATTACTTATGGCTACTTTCTACTACTTATACTAATAGTTATACATGAGCATGAATTACAATTGAGAAATATAGTTAGTAGTAATGTTAAAACCGTTGTTTGGTAAAGCAGATTTGGTAATATAATTTGTTAAAACATGATAATGAATTATATTTTTGGTGATCATATAACGTACAAAATAATGATAATTCTAATCTATACAATGGTATATACATGAACACACTACATGTACTGTCATTATCAGCCCTAGTCCTAACATTTTGTTCACATACTCTACCATTTATGCACTGCTGTTTTCTAAAGGGGATATGCACATTAAAGATGGGGAAATTCACAACAAACAAGTTTCTATTTACAATTTCAGATGCACAATTATGTTTCAAATACCACCTGCCCATCTTTCAATCATGGAAATTGACAATGTGTTACCACGGGGAAATGCTACATAAATGTGTAAATGCTATCTGGACATGCTTATTTCAATGCCATTTTGAGTTCTGACCTAATTTGTTCAGTGTTATTTAATACATCCTGTTTGTGAAATATAAACAGATTCTGTATTCTGTACCTGCTTTTGTTTTCTTCTTCGCTCAACAAAGATAGCATTATTTTTTTTATTCAAGCGTTGAAATGAATAATTTTTTAACCTGATTAAACCATGTTGCTTATAATCATTATGAAATTGATTGTGACTTACTGCTTGCAATACACAAGAGTTTAATACTGGTATGCTGTGTCATTCTTTTGCAAACACGTGCACGACCTAAATGCAATAAACAACAGACAGAGTACAGGATCTTTTAGGTGAATCTCAGCAGTAATGAAGAACTACTTATTAGGAGTAGCCAGGAGGACATACACACCATTATAGCTGGCAGATGCTGGAGTTGGATTGGCCACGTCCTCAGAAGGAACCCTGATACCATTACAAGAACAGATATGCTATGGATCACCAAAGGAAAGCAAAAGAGAGGCCAACCAAAAACAACTTGGAGGAAAACTGTGGAAGCCGAGATGCAAAGAATGAACCAGAAATGGGGCACTGTACGAAGGACGGCCGCCAACAGAACAAAGTGGAATCAATTTGTTGCTGCTCTACAAGACGCCACCAGGCATGATGGCCACTGACTGCTTTGACGGTTGGCAGATATAATTCAAAGAAGAAGAGTAAAGGAGAGTGAGCAGGAGAGAATAAAAATACTCATATCTGATAACTAAACAATATTCTATCTACCTATTCAAGTATGACAATCTCAATCATGATCTACTGTCACACACACACACAAAATAACTTAATAAAAACAAACATCTGGTGACTAAACAATGTTCTCTCTACCTATTCAAGTATGACAATTACAATCACAATCTACTGTCACATAAAAAAAAAAAAAAATAAATAAATAAAAAACACTTTATAAATACAAACATCTGGTGCCTAAACAATGTTTTCTCTCATCTAGTATGACAAAGCCTTTCTGTTCTTGTTATGCCAAGCTCATAAAAGTGACTTTCCTAATTTAATGAGGCATGCTGCACAGATCAAATTAAGGGGAGATAATGTTTAGTTACTCCTTAACTCTTAGTATACGTGCTCAAAAACCGCATTTTTACGAGCTGATTTCAGAGAGTACATTTTTAGACATGACTGCCTTTACTGATTTTGCATTAAGTAACTTATTTATAATGATAACAAAAAGTGTTATATATTAAAATGTAGAAAAATGAAACATCTGTGACATGCATTTAACTTAATTGTTAAGTGGTGTTAAACATGCATGCAACATATACAGTAATGAATGCAGAAAAATTTTAAAATTGAAAAAATTGAGAAACAAAGTGTACTTATCAATATGTATAATTAATTCTGGTAAACTTCTACCCCTAAGCCTACTTTCATTTTAAAGTACATCCATTTTCACATAATGTAGGAAAGTTGGAATTGTTTCTGAGCACAAATAAAGTTTTTATCACAATTTGAATTTTTTTGGTATATTTAGATAAATCGCACAAATAATTTAACCTTTATTTACAGACATGACTACCGATACTAATTTTGCATTAAATAATGTATTTCTAATGATAACATGAAGTGTTATACATCTAAATATAGAGAAATGAAACCCCTTTGACATGCACCTAACTGAATTATTCAATGATTTTAAACATGCATGCAACATATGCAGTAATGAATGCAGAAAAATTTAAAAAGATAAAAAATTGAAAAACAAATTGTCCTTATCAATATGTATAATTAATTCTGGTAAACTTCTACCCCTAAACCTACTTTCATTTTAAAGTACATCCATTTTCACATAATGTAGGAAAGTTGGAGTTGTTTTTTAGCACAAAAAAGTTTTTATCACAATTTTGAATTTTTTTTTAATATTTAGATAAATCGCACAAATATTTTAACCATTATTTACAGACATGATCACCATTACTGATTTTGCATTAAATAGTTTATTTATAATGATTACATAAAGTGTTATATATCTAAATATAGAGAAATGAAACCCCTTTGACATGCACCTAACTGAATTATTCAATGATTTTAAACATGCATACAACATATGCAGTAATGAATGCAGAAAAATTTAAAAAGATAAAACATTGAAAAACAAATTGTCCTTATCAATATGTATAATTAGTTCTGGTAAACTTCTACCCCTAAACCTAATTTCATTTTAAAGTACATCCATTTTCACATAATGTAGGAAAGTTGGAGTTGTTTCTGAGCACAAATAAAGTTTTTATCACAAATTGAATTTTTTTTTTATATTAACATAAAGCGCACAAATATTTTAACCTTTATTTACAGACATGACTACCGTTACTGATTTTGCATTAAATAATTTATTTATAATGATAACAAAGTTTTATATATATCTAAATATAGAGAAATGAAACTCCTTTGACATGCACCTAACTTAATTGTTAAGTGGTGTTAAACATGCATGCAACATATACAGTAATGAGTGCAGAACAATTTAAAAATATTAATAAATTTGGAAAAAAGTTGTACTTACCCACAAAAATAATCCAATTTGGAAGCCTGGAACTCATAGAACCACTTTCATCCAATTATAAGGAACACAGACAAGTTTCAGTTGTTTTGAATAATATATAAAAATGTTTCCTTTTGAAATGTTCAGGTCACATATTGAAAAATCATGACGAAAATAAACTATGTACACACTTTATACACAACTGATATTTACCACAAACTATTTCCTTTCATGATAAGCAGCAAAACAGTTATTTGGATGTAGATGGGGATTATTTGTGCATCCTTCACAATAAAAGGATGTCCTGACCCTTACTTGAGGGGTGCTGCAAACGACACAGTTGCAATGAGATTTGGATTTTTTAATTAAATGGTTTGTTCCTTCTAGTCTGTTGACTGGATTTTTCACTTGATTGCCACGTCCAATCCTGGGAGGAATTTGCTGGAAATCCATAGCAGCAACAAGAGAGAGCTCACTGACAAGGTGCCGTTTAAACTGAAGAAGGCTCTGTTTTTTGGCATTTGTTGTTCTTGACAGAGCAAATAATTTATACGCATTGAGCTGAGCTATTTCAACAATCCAGAAGAAAATATTTTTTCCACCACTTTCTTATTCTTCTGCTAAATGTGCCATATGTTACAATGCTTTGGTCCACTCTGTCACATCCATTCATGCGTTGATTGTAATAATCAATCATCAGTGGTTTATTTTTTGTTTCACCAAAGCGATTGGTGATGTCCTTGCTTTCCACTGTTGCGGAGCTTGAAACAAGAATGCATGGTTTTTTTGCCCCTAAACTTTACACATAAAACAGTAAGCTCATCTATAATCTCATTAGTTAAAAGAGCTTTGAGACAATAAAATGCAGAAGAATCATCAGGTATAATATTGGGATTCACACCTGTAATCCTAGCATGAGACGGTACAAAGCGGAAAGCATTTTGTGTTGAGCCAGCATCAACTTCATTCCACCTAATTTCCTCATTCATTGTACTTGTATTACCATCAGTACTTGTGGATTCTGCTTCTTTGTGGGTTGATCTAGATGTAGGCCTATCTTCTCTTAATCTTTTCTTCATGGGAGCTTTGCCTTTTCCTTGTTGTCTTTTCACTTACCTGGCATTTCTAGTGCTCGTACTACTGACAGAACCAGCTAGGGGAAACGCCCCCTTCTCATCTGATTCAGTGTTTTGATTACATATATCTTCGCTGGGCAAAATATATTCTGAATCTGAACTGTCACTCGATAACTGATCATCCTCATGTTCGATCAAAGAAGAAATATGTCGTGCTGCTTGCACCGCCGATAACCTTTGCTTACAATCATTTGAAGATGAAACCATTTTGGTTAGAACAAATTTGTTTACGATCAAAATCCGAACAAAACACTAAAAATCGAACTTAATAACTCATAAAAAAAATACACCACGCTAATATTTGTAAACAATTGAATACAGGAAGTGACTATAAATGTTGGATTGGATAAAACATCGACAATTTTTCATTAACTCTTTGCCGATAGAGACTTCATGTAAAAAGCCCGTGATGAACTGGCTTGCCGTATATTTGGTACCAAACAGGCGCCACTTCACGGGGCTTGCCGGATACTAAGAGTTAACAAGTTTTCAGAAAGTAAGTAAATAAATCACCTCTATCACAAATTAAAGGATAATTTGATGCTGTTTAACTATTATAAAACAATGAAAATCTACACATTTTTTTTCATTACTTTGCATGAAATCTGTAAAATTCTTTTAGCCCAATGAATAAAGATTAATTCACATACAGTAGTTTAAACTTCCCTCTTGTCTATTACAAAATCAGTGGATATTTCCGCCACAGCAAAAGTAGTTGACCTGGCTTGAATAGAACAGATAGTTGCTGGGCAGCTAACATAAATGGGATGTAACTGATATGGTGGCTACTTTGCAGTAGTAGTGATTATAATTAGTTTTCATGCTCTTAAACCATGGTAAAAAAATGTATTTCCCTGACACTCTTTTAAGGGAAGAGTGTTCAGGATTGGGCGAAGAGAGGCTCACACAAGAAGCAGAGGTGAGGAGAAAACGTCGAAAGGAGCACCAGGAAAATAAGCAGCTGAGGGCTGTCACCTCAGGGGCGCATTCCCATAGTCAGTTATAAAAAACAGTATTTAATCAGTTCTACAAATAACAGTTCACATGAAACAAGGGACGTTTCAGGTTTTACCCTTCGTCAGCCACAAACAGGTGACAAAAACAAGAATTACATACAGGCACTACAAAAACATACGATGATGAGAAACATACACCAAATGTGCAATACAAGTAGATGGAAAAAGTAAACAACCACAGTGATGTGCGAAAAAAGAACAATAATAATACAATAAAATCAAAAAAACCTAAACGAAATACCGAAACAAGAAAGTAAATAATCCACAAAATGAAAAAAAGAATGAACAAAACTATGGAACAAGTAAAAGTTCACTTAGCAAGATTCGGAGATGCTTGGAAAAGACGACCGTGGTACTCTCTCCAAACAAAACTTGAAGGAAGTGACGTATAAGATAGCAACAATAAAAAGGTACACAATGATACGAAATGAACCAAAACAAAAACATAAGCAGACAGATCGAAAAAGCAGCGAATAAAGATGAATGAAAAAGAGAAAAGCTACCAGAATTTATGCAAAATGATGTTGGACATTAATCTTATCAGGAGATAAAACGCCCATGTGAAAAATAAGATGATTCTCCAACGAAAAGCGAGTCCGGTCATCCCCGGCACATGAAACGGGAGCAGTGACATGAATATCGGAATTACCTGAATGGTCAGGCCTATTGAAATAAATGTTTGGCATGATAGATGTCATTCAAGTGCTCACGAAACCTATCTGCCAAACGCCTGCCAGTTTCACCAATATAGGTCATGCCACACCTCTTGCAGAAGACAGCATAAAGAAGGTTTCTAGATTCGCATGTGAAAGACTCTCTAATGATAAATTTTCCTTTAAGAAAAGTGACTCTGAGTTTGGAGTACAAATGGGCAGCTCTTACTTATACAGCATTGGCACGGTTTAGTACGAAAGTAAGAAGGGCTAGTATGTTGCAAGCGACTGTGTACAAGAATATCCCTAAAATTCATATCCCTACAATATGCCACCAAAGGTGTATCACGAAACAACTCTCTGGTATCAGGATCAGAGTGGAGAATAGGCAGACGTCAAAACAGAATTCTCTTCACCGCCAAACAGTGAGGATGGAAAGTGAGAACCAGTTTGAGTCTGTCAGATTGGACAGAAGGTTTAGTAGTGAGTGTCATCTGACGAGTGATGAGTCTTATATGATTAAGAGCATCAGATAAAACATGTTCTGGATAAAGATGTCGGCAAAAGAACTCGAGCATCTCTTGAGCTTGCTGATGGAAATCATCGTCATCGTGACATAACCGACGCAAGCGAAGAAGTTAAGAAAAGGGAATGGAATTTTTACAACTTAGAGGATGAGATGAAGTATAAAGAAGGAAACCATGAGCGTCAGTATCCTTATAATAAACAGACGTTTTAAGACCAGTTGGACTAATAGTCACAGTGATGTCAAGGAAGTTCACTGAAGTCGTAGAAATTTCAGAAGTGAATTTGATGGCAGGATTGAAATTACCAACATAGTCAATAAATCGACGAAGGTCTACCTCAGACATGTCTGTAATACCAGTACCATCATCAATAAAGCGGCGGTAAAACTCGGGTATGGGACCATCATAACTTTGAATGACCAAATATTCAAAGTGGCCCATAAACAGGCAAGCGTAACTAGGGCCCATCTTAGTACCCATAGCGACGCCACTGATTTGGTTGAAGAATTGGCCATTAAACTCAAAAGAGTTGAGAATAAGAACCAACCCAGCAAGGCGAAGAAGCGAACCTGTACTTATAGTAAGATCAGTACGCTGGTCAAGAAAAAATTGGAGTGCCTTGAAACCATCAGCATGTGGAATAGAATTATAAAGGGAACAAACATCTAGGAGGAAAAGACGGTAAGTACGATCAGGAGTTAATCTGATTGAATTAAAGGTAGTGATAGCATGAGTAGTGTCTTTCAAATAAGAAGGCAGATTGGTGACTAAAGGCTGGAAAATACTATCAAGGAATTCAGAAATACGTTCAGTTGGACAAGAACAGGCTGAAACAATAGGCCTACCAGGGTTAGAAATGGAATGCATCTTAGGAAGCATGTAAAGGAAGGCTTACCAAGACTACTATAAAAAATATGGAGAGATAAAGCACCAGAAGGAAGAAGATCATCATGGACAAGACCATGGATGAAAGATATCATCAGTATTGGAAACTCTGGTAGAATCATTACCCTTACGATGGTAATATTTGAGATGCATGCGGCGATGGAAGCTGTGAACATCTTGAAGCAGAGAATATTTGTCAAAATTAGAACGAAGAGGAACAAACTTAAGACCTTTGCTCAGGACAGACAATTCATCAGGAGACAGATGCAAATCTGGAGGAATGCAAATAACTTTAGCATGGGTAGAAGACTGAATAGAGGACCCTGAAGGAGGTTGTGGACTGAGGCGGCGCAATTTCTCTTTTTTATGTGTGCACAAACGAGTATACTGCTCCCTATTTGTGTCATGGATAATAGTGCGAATAAGAGGGAATGCCGTCGGGCACGAAGAAGTCAGTAGATGTAGTTGTTGTGTAAGGTTGGATTTGAAAAGTTCAAATTCAGTCAGCTGGCGTATATGTATAGCAATGACGCACCTCATACGTTGGAAGGAACATTTCTTCTCAAGTTGTTGTAAGCAGTGCTGGTCAGCAGGATGAGGAAGTCCAGCTGAAGATGGAAGCTAGAGACAAACCCTTTGGGAATAACTCTAGAACAAAGACAGTTCTTGAGAAAATGAATGTGACATGTACAGCGTGTCTTCTTGTATATAGTAAAGGCTAAGTCAGAAGCAGTATGAGATATGTCAGAAAGCAGGAGAGAAAATGAATGGGTAACGAAAGAATGAAGAGAAGAAATCAACTGTTTCTGATAAGGCATAATGAACAAATGTAAGAATAAGAGAAGCTCACAAAATATAGTAATCACGAAACGAAAACAGTATAAGTAAACAAAATAAAAGGCTGCTGTAAAACTGGTAAGGAATATAAGTATATAAACCAATAAAACAGTATTGAATCAGTTCTACAAATAACGGTTCACATGAAACAAGGGACGTTTCGGGTTTCACCCTTCGTCAGCCACAAACAGGTGACAAAAACAAGAATTACATACAGGCACTACAAAAACATACAATAATGAGAAACATACACCAAATGTGCGATACAAGTAGATGGAAAAAGTAAACAACCACAGTGATGTGCGAAAAAAGAACAATAATAATACAATAAAATAAAAAAAACCTAAAAGAAATACCGAAACAAGAAAGTAAATAATCAACAAAACGAAAAAAAGAATGAATGAAACTATGGAACAAGTAAAAGTTCACTTAGCAAGATTCGTAGATGCTTGGAAAAGACGACCGTGGTACTCTCTCCAAAAACTAACAACTTCATAAAAGTCCTAATGATAAAAAAATCAATAACTTTGTAGAACCAATGAACTTAAATCAATTACTTACAATGAACTTTCAGTAACTGTGTAGACAAGATTGAACTGTATACAAATGACATTTTGTTTTCATCAGAAAAGGTTCATTGTAATTTTTTTCTGAAATCAAGATTAGTGTTAATGACTTTTCTTTAATGTTACTGTGATGTCTAATACATGTTTGCTTGTGGTGGATGTGTATAAATAACTTATTATGTTACATATTTGTTGATAGTGGTAACATACTGAGCACAGGTTACATTTATGTTAAAAAGTTGTAAAGCATTACTGAGTAAATTGTCCCCAGTAGGATATACAGATGTGGAACTGGTCCTAATACTCTCTCTCCCTGCAGAAACATGGCCATTTTCCTCAACTTTACTTTCTATCTTCACTGTTTGTCCCTGAAAACAAAATATTGAACATATTCAAGTTTGAAACAAACCACTTCAGTCTTAAACACTGCCCCAGTTTGACAACTATCTTCACTGTGTATCCCTGAAAACAAAATATTGAACATATTCAAGTTTGAAACAAACTATTTCAGTCTTAAACATTGCCCCAGTTTGACAACTACATGAACATTTTTATGTATTTAAATTACTGTCTTTTCTCAACTGTTTTATGCCTCTGTCCCTGATGAGTACCTTATATTACAACTACCAAGACACTGATATAGATAATAAAATACAAAGAACCCAGCAATAAGTAATAAAATGTTTAAATGGACAATATTTTAACACATTTCTCAGTTTAACTCACTTTGGCTATGGCTGTATAAAAATTTGTTATCAAGAATTCAACAAAATACTCACTTTAAAATCTATACTGATATCCTGTTTTATTTTTTGATCCAAGAATGCGATCTTCTGTTCCATATTTTTTTTGCAATCTGAAAAGAATAATGAATTATAGGTAACAAAATCTTAGACAACTAGTTACAAGCTGGTTATCTGAGATATTGATATCACAAGAAATATCACTCAAAGTTTATTTTTTTTTTTTTAAATAATGGTGGAAAAAATATAACAACCTGATAATAAAAGAAGTGTTATACATGTTTATTGGTAGTATGTCCAACATCACATTCAACAATCTTTGCCATACTGATTTTCTTCTGAATCATTCAGAGCTGTCAAGGGAGCCGCGCTAGCATAGTGGTTACCACACCGCTCTGGCGACCAGGTGATCCAGTATCAAACCCGGGTGACGGCATTTGAGGATTTTTCATCGACCGGGATTTGGACTGGATTAACTCGAGACCTGGCGAGGACATTTGAAGGAGTGTCGTTGACCAGGGACTGGCGGCTCCTGAGCCGACCCAGCTGTAATGGGTACCTCCGAAATCGGCGAGTATCTGCCTGAATGGCGAGGGACACCTGTCTCTGTACAAGAAAAAAGGGATACTCACGTAAAATCAATGTCAGGTTAGACATTAATAATAACCTGAGATTTGGCCTTGAGCATTAGCGGGCTTACGAAAAAAAAAAAAGAGCTGTCAAGCGCATGCAAAATGTTGATATGATAATTTTTATTTTTATTATAACTTCTATCTATAATTTATTATCTATATTAACGAAGAACTGGAAAGTGTCAATGAATTTGAATACTTAGGATCAATCATCAACAGCTCTGGCGACTGTGCAGTAGAAATTAAAAGAAGACTTGCAAATTGCATCAACATAAATCTAATACAGATGAAAAACCAATGGCAAGGCACAAGCAAAGAAACAAAGTTTACAGACTGATCAGAGCATGTATATTTCCAGAGTAGCAACATAACGGCTAGCTGAGGGACTTGGGACAGCTCAAGTAAAAACAGTTGCAAAAAAGATTAACTCATTCGAAATGAAATGCTACAGAAGGATGTTGAAATACTCCTTTGACAGATAAAAAGACCAACAAGCAGTACTGCACTCCACTAAACGTACAGGAACAATTGGCTC
>JAMPIV010003849.1:0-57005 GCA_024509875.1 Oreohelix idahoensis
GATGGGTGTGTTAGGTGGTGGTGGGGTTGTTGGGTGGGTGGATGGGGGGGGTGGGGTTGTGGGGGGGGGAGGGGTATTTTTAGGTGATTTTAGTGAAAATATGAATTTGTGTTTTTGTGGGTGGTGTGGGTTGGAGGGGTGAGAGGAGTGTGGTTTGGATGGTGAGAGGTAGTTGTGTTTGGATGGAAATGTAATGTGTGGGAGGTGGGTTTGTTTGGGGTGTTGGGATGATGGGTGTGTGTAAGAGGGTTTAGTGGGGTTGGGGGTAGTGGAAAAAGGAAGAGAGGAAGGGGAAGGAAAGTGGGGGAGTGTGGGATATTAGGAGGTAAACTTGGGTATGGAGTGGGTTTAGGGTGTTCTACAGCCAGTTTCAGTAGAAAGCAACCTGATCACGTGGTCACTCACTTTATTTATTTTATGTATTAATTTTGGGTAGTTGCTAAGATAGCATCAGATTTGAATTTGTACTTGATATGATTTGGAAGGATCAAGTTATAGAATATGAAGGGATGTATAGGAGCGGATTAAACCAGATGATGTTTATTACTGATATGTTAATATTAATTCTATATCATTGAACTGATGTTACTTGCTATGACTGTATAACTTTGACACCTGATGACTGACTTGTCTGACTTATGTGCTAGTCAGTTATACTTAATTGAAATGTTAATATTAATGCTATATCACTGAAATGATGTCCTTACTTACTATGATTGTATAACGGTGACATCTGATGACTGACTGGTCTGACATCTGTGCTAGTCAGCTACAAGTCTAGCCAGATACTAGCCAAGGCTGATATGTTACAGGTTCCATGAAATAACTCAAACCAGACTGTCCAGTATCAGAAGCCGGTGTAGTTTACCCGAGGCAATCCCACAAAAGTGCAGGACCCCAAAGAGTGAACTTCAACTGGTCATTGGCATCCCTACTGTTGGGCCTACCAAGTCTGATACCAACAAAGGACAGTTTCAGCAGTATCAAGTTGGAAAGATAAGTGTCCTGTTTGACACTGACCACCTATACATGTGAAACAGCCAATAGTTGAAAACAATAAGTAACCATACATAAACTCAGTCAACTGATGACAGTTATCCTTAAATTCAAAGGACTAATAACAGTGATTTCAGTAAATTTATTATTTAAGATCTTGAAGTATAAACAGACAATAATAGTAATTGTGTGAATATTTTTATATATATGTGTATACTCTTTTCCAACTAGTAGAAATAGAATATTAATGTAATCATTAAACTAATTTAACGGTACCTGAGGATTTATTCACTTTTTCCATTTTGTGGTTTCAGTGAATGTTCATTTTATTATCCCCTAGAAAATAAGTAATCATAAGATAGTCACAGGGAGGAGACACCTTAAATCCTGGTACTACTTCTTACCAACTGGGCCAGGGTTTTCACAGTCTGAATATTGTTATGATACCAATACACCAGTGCTTATTTCTAAGACTGGGGTATTACTTGTAAGGTCAGAACTCTTTACTGGCATACTCTTACATAATAAATAAATTTACATAACCTCCCGCTACAGTGGGGGCTCGTCTGCGGGATATATCTTTGATATTCCTGAGCCATCTTTCTATTTCTCCTGTGTAGGAAATTTTCTTTTTTGGAAATTTGTTTTTTGGAAAGAGTAAACATAGTAGGAAATAATTATATTTTTAGGAGTACCATTGAGTACAGATAAAGAAAGCTGTTTCATATATGGTGAAGTCAGTTTAATTAACTTTAATTTTAACTAAGTTAATTATATTGTAGTAAATTAGTTGGAGTAAGATCGCTTGCCCTACTAGACTACAGATACATCATGGCTGACTTGGTCAAATTTAGGTCTGCTACACTGCAGGTGGGAAAAGAGCTTGGCATGGATGGTGACGTTCTGATCCGGTATGTCACGACGGAATGTGAAAAGTACACCGAGAGAGAAGCAAAGCAATTAGAAGCAGAGAGAGAAGCCAAGAAATTAGAAGCAGAGAGAGAAGCCAAGAAATTAGAAGCAGAGAGAGAAGCCAAGAAATTAGGAGCAGAGAGAGAAGCCGAGAATTTTGGAGAGTACTGAAGAGAGAAGAAAGGAGCTTACAAGCAGAGAGAGACCATGAGCTGAAAATGAGACAGCTTGATCTTGAACTTCAGGCTGGGACTATCACCCATGGTAATAGCTCACCTCATTCTGCGAATAGCTCTTTTCAGAACCCAGCAAATGGGGCCATGAACTTCCACCTAGATCCATTTGTTGAAAAGGAGGACGCAATTGAGTCGTACCTGGATAGGTATGAAAGGCTAGCCTCTACATATGGACTGGAAAAGGAAAAATTGAGTCTAAAGTTATCCCAGGGATTGAGAGGTATTGCATATGATGTGTTTCTGAAACTCCCCAAAGAAGATCAGGAAAATTATGAAATACTAAAGCAAGCCTTACTGATCCGGTATGAAAAGAACTCTGAGGCATATAGGAAGAAATTTAGAACTTCTAAACTTCTACCTGGAGAAACATATAACCAGTTCTCAGCTAGGCTAGAAACGTATTTGTTGAAATGGAGTAGTTTAGGTAAGTATCAGAAAACCTACGAGGATCTGAAAGAAATGGTTATGTTAGAGCAAGTGAAAGATTCCATGTCTCAAGAAATGAGGAAATTCCTTATGGAACAAGGAGCAGAGAGGCTGGAAGACATTTTGAAATGTGCAGAAAGATACCAAGCAGCTCAAGCTGAATTGGTAGGTACAAAAAGAAAGCAGGTAGAAGGATATAAGCCACCACCGCAGAATACCGATTTTGACCAGATGGATCAACCATACAGAAATACAAGCAAAAGATTTGATAATAAGGACAAGAACCCTTTCAGACTCAGGAAAATAAACCCTATACAAAACAGGGAGCTAAGTGTGCAAATTTTGTAAGATGAGCAACCACAACACGGATGAATGTGGGAGGAAAAAACCCCTTCATCATGCTGCATGTCTACAGGTGAGGACTTCTGTTAGGAAGGAACTGACTGTGAGTCAGAATAGCCTCCATCACCCACCTACACAGGAGATAGTGACTGTGAATGGCAAACCAGTCACAGGAATGTATGACACAGGTTTGTCCTATGACGCAGTCGTGTGTGCATCTCTGGTGAGCCCTGAACAAATCACCACAGAAACAGTAGATATTCAAGGGCCACTAAAAGGAACATCACCCCTTACTTTACCCATAGCAAAGATTCATGTCAGTTGTCGCTATGTGGAAGGGGAGATAAATGCAGCTGTGATAGATAATCCCTTTTACCCCCTAATGTTGGGGCGTAAATATGTTTTCTTGGGAGACCCTGTAAAACCTATGGTTTATGGCAGAAACCCAGACCCAGGTCTGACTCCAGGAACATATAGAGAGGGACACCAACTTAAAATTTCATTCGACTGAAATGAAACGGGCTCAAGAGAAGCAGACAGCAACATTGAAGCCTTGTTTTGGCAAATTGTCAAAGACACATAACACACCAAGGAAAGGACATTTCTATATGGAACATGGACTCTTGTACAGGAAAGCTGGAAGAGGGACGAAAAGTCATGGTCAAATCGTTGTACCATCCACCTATAGGAATAAGGTTATAGGCTGGGGACACATATCAACTTTGAGTGAACACCTGGGTAATGGTGCCACAAAACAAAGAATAGCCACCCAGTTCTACTGGCCAGGTATTACGGAAGACATAAATCAGTATGTAAATTCCTGTCCAGAGTGCACCTATGTAGATTCAGAAAGTCGACGGAAGAGTCTTCATCAAAAATCTACAAGCAAACCAGCAATCAGGGGTACTCCCAAGATTTGCACGGGAGGGGAAAGGAAACATCCCACACAGGTTCAATTGCAGTCTGAACCCCATGCGCTGGAAAAAAGGAACAAATCACGTAGCGAAAATCAAACACCTACGGATTTGCGAGGGAAAACCACATCCAACTATCAACGAAAAGAGGGCGGTAAACTTCATGGGAAACCTACCGACCCCGTGTCACCAGCAGTAAGAGCCTGGATGAAAAGCCGAACAGGAAGGAGAGAGATAGTAAAGGATGAATATATTCTTGGAAAACAGAATGTGGGCGCATATTTTCTTAGTCGTCATCCCACAGAGCTTGAGGAGGATAGAAGGAAGGAAAACTAACCTCGGAATGGTCGATTTGCAATTGTCTTGTACCCAATAGTTAAGCTAACTGGACTGCAAACTGTAGACCAGAAGTGGAAGATCATTCTAACTGGACAGCAAACAGTAGCCCAGAGGTCGAAAATTCTGCTAACTGGACAGCAAACAGTAGCCCAGAGGTCGAAGATTCTGCTAACTGAACAGCAAACAGCCCAGAGGTCGAAGAACCTGCTAACTGGGCAGAAACAAGAGCCTAGAATTGAAAGATCTTGCGATCTGGACAGCAAACAGTAGCTTAGCGGTCGAAGATCCTGCTAACTAGACAGCACACAGAAGCCCAGACGTCAAAGATCCTGCTAATTGAACAGCAAAAAGCCCAGAGGTCGAAGATCCTGCTGACTGCACAGCAAAAAGTAGCCCAGAGGTTGAAGATCCTGCTAACTGGACAGCAAACAGTGTCCCGGACGTCTAAGTTCCTGCATACTGGACAGCGAACAGTAGCCCAGAAGTCGAAGATCCTGCTAACTGGTCAGCTAATTGCCCAGAGATGGAAGATCCTGATAACTGGACAGTAAACAGTAGATCAGAAGTGGAACATCCTGCTTACTGGACAGCAAACAGTAGCCCAGAGGTCAAAAGTCCTGCCAGCTGGACAGCAAACAGTAGTCCAGAAGTGAAAGATTCTGCTAACTGGACAGCAAACAGTAGCCCAGAGGTCAAAGGTCTTGCTTACTGGACAGCAAACAGTAGACCAGAGGTCGAAGATAATGTTAACTGGAGAACAAACGATAGCCCAGAGGTCGAAGAACCTGCTAACGTGACAGCAAACTTTAGACCAGAAGTCGAAGACCCTGTTAAATGGATAGCAAACAGTAGACCAGAGGTCGAAGATCCAGTTAACTGGACAGCAAACAGTAGAACAGAGGTCGAAGATCCTGCTAACTGGACTGCAAACAATTGCCCAGATTTGAAAGATCCTGCTAACTGGACAGCAAACTGTAGACCAGAAGTGGAAGATCCTGCTAACTAGACAGAACACAGCAGCCCAGAGGTCGAAGATCTTCTAACTGGACAGCAAACAGTACCCCAGAGGTCGAGATCCTGCTAATTGGACAGCAAACAGCCCATAGGTCGAAGTTCCTGCTAACTGGACAGCAAACAGTAGCCCAGAGGTGGTAGATCCTGCCAACTTGGAATGCAAACTTTAGACCAGAAGTGGAAGATGCTGCTAAGTGGACAGCAAACAGTAGCCCAGAGTGCAGAGATCCTGCTAACTGGACAGCAAACAGTAGCCCAGAGGTCGAAGATTCTGCTAAGTGAACAGCAAACAGAACAGAGGTGGAAGATCCTGCTAACTGGAGAGTAAACAGTAGATCAGAGTTGGAAGATCCTTCTAACTGGACAGCAAACAGTACCCCAGAGGTCGAAGATCCTGCTAACTGGACAGCAAACAATAGCCCAGATTTCAAAGATCCTGCTAACTGGACAGCAAACAGCCCAGAGGTGGAAGATCGTGCTAACTGGACTGCAAACTGTAGACCAGAAGTGGAAGATCATTCTAACTGGACAGCAAACAGTAGCCCAGAGGTCAAAGATTCTGCTAACTGGACAGCAAACAGTAGCCCAGAGGTCGAAGATTCTGCTAACTGAACAGCAAACAGCCCAGAGGTCGAAGAACCTGCTAACTGGGCAGCAAACAAGAGCCTAGAATTGAAAGATCCTGCTATCTGGACAGCAAACAGTAGCCCAGCGGTCGAAGATCCTGCTAACTAGACAGCACACAGAAGCCCAGACGTCGAAGATCCTGCTAATTGGACAGCAAAAAGCCCAGAGGTAGAAGATCCTGCTGACTGGACAGCAAACAGTAGCCCAGAGGTTGAAGATCCTGCTAACTGGACAGCAAACAGTGTCCCGGACGTCTAAGATCCTGCATACTGGACAGCGAACAGTAGCCCAGAAGTCGAAAATCCTGCTAACTGGTCAGCTAATTGCCCAGAGATGGAAGATCCTGCTAATTGGAATGCAAACTGTAGACCAGAAGTGGAAGATCCTGCTAACTGGACAGCAAACAGTAGCCCAGAGGTCAAAGGTCCTGCTAACTGGACAGCAAACAGTAGCCCAGAAGTGGAAGATCCTGCTAACTGGACAGCAAACAGTAGCCCAGAGGTCAAAGGTCCTGCTAACTGGACAGCAAACAGTAGACCAGAGGTCGAAGATAATGTTAACTGGAGAACAAACGATAGCCCAGAGGTCGAAGAACCTGCTAACGTGACAGCAAACTTTAGACCAGAAGTCGAAGACCCTGTTAAATGGATAGCAAACAGTAGACCAGAGGTCGAAGATCCTGCTAACTGAACAGCAAAAAGTAGCACAGAGGTCGAAGATCCTGCTAACTGGACAGGAAACAATAGCCCAGAGGTCAAACATCCTGCTAACTGGACAGCAAACTGTAGACCAGAAGTGGACGATCCTGCTAACTGGACAGCAAACAGCAGCCCAGAGGTCGAAGATCTTGCTAACTGGACAGCAAACAGTAGCCCAGAGGTCGAGATCCTGCTAATTGGACAGCAAAGAGCCCATTGGTCGAAGTTCCTGCTAACTGGACAGCAAACAGTAGCCCAGAAGTGGTAGATCCTGCTAACTTGGAATGCAAACTGTAGACCAGAAGTGGAAGATGCTGCTAAGTGGACAGCAAACAGTAGCCCAGAGGGCAGAGATCCTGCTAACTGGACAGCAAACAGTAGCCCAGAGGTCGAAGATTCTGCTAAGTGAACAGCAAACAGAACAGAGGTGGAAGATCCTGCTAACTGGAGAGTAAACAGTAGATCAGAGTTGGAAGATCCTTCTAACTGGACAGCAAACAGTACCCCAGAGGTCGAAGATCCTGCTAACTTGACAGCAAAAAGTAGGCCAGCGCTCAAAGGTTCTTCTAACTGGACAGCAAACAGTAGCCCAGGGGTTTAATATTCTGCTACCTGGACAGCAAACAGTAGCCCAGAGGTAGAAAATTCTGCTAACTGGACAGCAAATTGTAGAGAAGAGGTCGAAGATCCTGTTTACTGGACAGCAAACAGTAGACCAGAGGTTGAAGAACCTGCTTACTGGACAGCAAACCGTAGCCAAGAGGTCAAAAGTCCTGCTAACTGGTCAGCAAACAGTAGCCCAGAAGTGAAAGATCCTGCTAACTGGACAGCAATCAGTAGCCCAGAGGTCAAAGGTCCTGTTAACTGGACAGCAAACAGTAGACCAGATGTCGGAGATCATGTTAACTGGACAAAAAACAGCCCAGAGGTGGAAGATCCTGCTAACTGGACAGCAAACAGTAGAGTGGAGGACCAAGATCCTGCAAACAACTGGCCAGTAAACAGTAGCCCAGAGGTCGAAGATCCTGCTAACTGGACAGCAAACAATAGCCCAGAGATCAAAGATCCTGTTACCTGGACAGCAAGCAGCTCAGAGGTGGAAGATCCTGCTAACTGGACAGCAAATTGTGGACCAGAAGTGGAAGATCCATCTAACTGGACAGCAAACAGTATCCCAGAGGTCGAATATCCTGCTATCTGGACAGCAAACGGTAGCCCAGAGGTAGAAAATTCTGCTAATTGGAATGCAAACTGTAGACCAGAAGTGGAAGATCCTGCTAAGTGGACAGCAAACACCACAGAGGTGGAAGATCCTGCTAACTGGACAGTAAACAGTAGATCAGAGGTGGAAGATCCTGCTAACTGTACATCAAACAGTAGCCGAGCGCTCAAAGGTGCTGCTAACTGGACAGCAAATAGTAGCCCAGAGGTCAAATATTCTGCTACCTGGACGGCAAACAGTAGCCAAAAGGTAGAAAATTTTGCTAACTGCACAGCAAACAGTAGAGAAGAGGTCGAAGATCCTGTTAAATGGACAGCAAACAGTAGACCAGAGGTCGAAGATCCTGCTAACTGGACAGCAAACAATAGCCGAGATTTTAAACATCCTGCTAACTGGACAGCAAACAGCCCAGAGGTGGAAGATCGTGCTAACTGGACAGCAAACTGTAGACCAGAAGTGGAAGATCATGCTAACTGGACAGCAAAAATCATGCTTACTGGACAGCAAATAGTAGCCCAGAGGTCAAAGATTCTGCTAACTGGACAGCAAACAGTAGCCCAGACGTCGAAGATCCTGCTAACTGAACAGCAAACAGCCCAGAGGTGGAAGATCCTGCCAACTGGACAGCAAACAAAAGCCGAGAGGTGGAAGATCCTACTAACTGGACAGCAAACAGTAGCCCAAAAGTGGAAGATCCAGCTAACTGGACAGCAAACCGTAGCCCTGCGGTCGAAAATACTGCTAATTGAACAGCAAAAAGTAGCCCAGAGGTGGTAGATCCTGCTAACTGGACAGGAACCAAAAGCCCAGAGGTTGAAGATCCTGCTAACTGGACAGCAAACAGTAGCCTAGCAGGCGAAGATCCTGCTAACTGGACAGCAAACAGCAGCCCAGAGGTCGAAGATCCTGCTAACTGGACAGCAAACAGTAACCCAGAGGTGGAAGATCCTGCTAACTGGACAGCAAACAGTAGCGCAGCAGTCGAAATTCTTGCTACCTGAACAGCAAACAGCAGCCCAGAGGTCAAAGATCCTGCTAACTGGACAGCAAACAGTAGCCCAAAGGTCGAAGATCCTGCTAACTGGACAGCAAACAGTAGCCCAGAGGTCGAAGATCCTGCTAACTGGACAGCAAACAGTAGACCAGAGGTCGAAGATCCTGTTAACTGGACAGCAAACAGTAGACCATAGGTCGAAGATCCTGCTAACTGGACAGCAAACAGTAGACCAGAAGTCGAAGATCCTGCTAACTGGACAGCAAACAGTAGCCCAGAGGTCGAAGATCCTGTTAACTGGACAGCAAACAGTAGCCCAGAGGTCGAAGATCCTGCTAACTGGACAGCAAACAGTAGCCCAGAAGTGGAAGATCCTGCTAACTGGACAGCAAACTGTAGACCAGAAGTGGAAGATCCTGCTAACTGGACAGCAAACAGTAGCCCAGAGGTCGACGATTCTGCTAACTGGACAGCAAACAGTACCCCAGAGGTCGAAGATCCTGCTAACTGAACAGCAAACAGCGCAGAGGTGGAAGACCCTGCTAACTGGACAGCAAACAGTAAACCAGAAGTAGAAAATTATGCTAACTGGACAGCAAAAAGTAGCCCAGAGGTAGAAGATCCTGTTAACTGGAGTGCAAACAGTAGCCCATGTGTCGAAGATCCTGCTATCTGGGCAGCAAACAGTGGCCCAGAGGTCGAAGATTCTGCTAACTGGACAGCAAACAGTAGCCCAGAGATCAAAGATCCTGCTAACTGGACAGCAAACAGTAGCCCAGAGGTGGAAGATCCAGTTAACTGGACAGCAAACAGTAGACCAGAGGTCGAAGATCCTGCTAACTTGACAGCAAACTGTAGACCAGAAGTGGAAGATCCTGCTAACTGGACAGCAAACAATAGCCAAGTGGTCGAAGATTATGCTACCTGGACAGCAAACAGTAGCCCAGAGGTAGAAAAGTCTGCTAACTGGACAGCAAACAGTGGAGAAGAGGTCGAAGATCCTGTTAACTGGACAGCAAACAGTAGACCAGAGGTCGAAGATCGTGTTAACTGGACAGCAAACAGTAGCCCAGAGGTCAAAGATCCTGCTAACTGGACAGCAAACAGTAGCCCAGAGGTCGAAGATCCTGCTAACTGAAAAGCAAACAGTAGCCCAGAGGTCGAAGATCCTGCTAACTGGACAGCAAACAGTAGACCAGAGGTCGAAGATCCTGCTAACTGGACAGCAAACAGTAGCCCAGAGGTGGAAGATCCTGCTAACTGGACAGCAAACAGTAGACCAGAGGTCGAAGATCCTGCTAACTGGACAGCACACAGTAGCCCAGAGGTCAAAGATCCTGCTAACTGGACCGCAAAATGTAGCCCAGAAGTGGAAGATCCTGATAACTGGATAGCAAACAGTAGACCAGAGGTCAAAGATCCTATTAACTGGACAGCAAACAGTAGACCAGAGGTCAAAGATCCTGCTATCTGGACAGAAAACAGAAGACCAGAGGTCGAAGATCCTGTTAACTGGACAGCAAACAGTTGACCATAGGTCGAAGATCCTGCAAACTGGACAGCAAAAAGTAGCCCAGAGGTGGAAGATCCTGCTAACTGGACAGCAAACAGTAGCCCGGAGGTCTAAGATCCTGCATACTGGACAGCGAACAGTATCCCAGAGGTCGAAAGATCTGCTAACTGGACAGCAAACAGTAGCCCAGAGGTCGAAGATCCTGCTAACTGGACAGCAAACAGTAGCCCAGAGGTCGAAGATCCTGCTAACTGGACAGCAAAACTGTAGCCCAGAGGTCGAAGATCCTGCTAAAACTGGACAGCAAACAGTAGCCCAGAGGTCGAAGATCCTGCTAACTGGACAGCAAACAGTAGCCCAGAGGTCGAAGATCCTGCTAACTGGACAGCAAACAGTAGCCCAGAGGTCGAAGATCCTGCTAACTGGACAGCAAACAGTAGCCCAGAGGTCGAAGATCCTGCTAACTGGACAGCAAACAGTAGCCCAGAGGTCGAAGATCCTGCTAACTGGACAGCAAACAGTAGCCCAGAGGTCGAAGATCCTGCTAACTGGACAGCAAACAGTAGCCCAGAGGTCGAAGATCCTGCTAACTGGACAGCAAACAGTAGCCCAGAGGTCGAAGATCCTGCTAACTGGACAGCAAACAGTAGCCCAGAGGTCGAAGATCCTGCTAACTGGACAGCAAACAGTAGCCCAGAGGTCGAAGATCCTGCTAACTGGACAGCAAACAGTAGCCCAGAGGTCGAAGATCCTGCTAACTGGACAGCAAACAGTAGCCCAGAGGTCGAAGATCCTGCTAACTGGACAGCAAACAGTAGCCCAGAGGTCGAAGATCCTGCTAACTGGACAGCAAACAGTAGCCCAGAGGTCGAAGATCCTGCTAACTGGACAGCAAACAGTAGCCCAGAGGTCGAAGATCCTGCTAACTGGACAGCAAACAGTAGCCCAGAGGTCGAAGATCCTGCTAACTGGACAGCAAACAGTAGCCCAGAGGTCGAAGATCCTGCTAACTGGACAGCAAACAGTAGCCCAGAGGTCGAAAGATCCTGCTAACTGGACAGCAAAACAGTAGCCCAGAGGTCGAAGATCCTGCTACTGGACAGCAAACTGGACAGCAAACAGTAGCCCAGAGGTCGAAGATCCTGCTAACTATACAGCAAACAGTAGCCCAGAAGTGGAAGATCCTGCTAACTGGACAGCAAACAGTAGCCCAGAGGTCGAAAATTCTGCTAAATGGACAGCAAACAGTAACCCAGTGGTCGAAGATCCTATTAACTGAACAGCAAACAGCCCAGAGGTGGAAGATCCTGCTAACTGGACAGCACACAAAAATCCAGATGTGGAAGATCCTGCTAACTGGACAGCAAACAGTAGCCCAGAGGTGGAAGATCCTGCTAACTGGACAGCAAACAGTAGCCCAGAGGTCGAAGATCCTGCTAACTCTTCAGCAAACAGTAGCCCAGAGGTCGAAGATCCTGCTAACTGGACAGCAAACAGTAGCCCAGAGGTCGAAGATCCTGCTAACTGGACAGCAAACAGTAGCCCAGAGGTCGACGATCCTGCTAACTGGACAGCAAACAGTAACCCAGTGGTCGAAGATCCTGCTAAATGAACAGCAAACAGCCCAGAGGTGGAAGATCCTGCTAACTGGACAGCACACAAAAATCCAGATGTGGAAGATCCTGCTAACTGGACAGCAAACAGTAGCCCAGAGGTGGAAAAACTGCTAAGTGGACAGCAAACAGTAGCCCAGCTGTGGAAGATTCTGCTAACTGGACAGCAAACAGTAGCCCAGAGGTCGAAGATTCTGCTAACTGGACAGCAAACAGTAGACAAGAGGTCGAAGATCCTGCTAACTGGACAGCAAACAGTAGTCCAGAGGTGGAAGATCCTGCTAACTGGACAGCAAACAGTAGCCCAGAGGTGGAAGATCCTGCTAACTGGACAGCAAACAGTAGCCCAGAGGTCGAAGATCCTGCTAACTGGACAGCAAACAGTAGCCCAGTGGTCGAAGATCCTGCTAACTGGACAGCAAACAGTAGCCCAGAGGTGGAAGATCCTGCTAACTGGACAGCAAACAGTAGCCCAGAGGTGGAAGATCCTGCTAACTGGACAGCAAACAGTAGCCCAGAGGTCGAAGATCCTGCTAACTGGACAGCAAACAGTAGCCCAGAGGTGGAAGATCCTGCTAACGGGACAGCAGACAGTAGCCCTGAGGTCGAAGATCCTGCTAACTGGACAGCAAACAGTAGCCCAGAGGTCGAAGATCCTGCTAACTGGACAGCAAACAGTAGCCCAGAGGTGAAAGTTCCTGCTAACTGGACAGCAAACAGTAGCCCAGAGGTCGAAGATCCTGCTAACTGGACAGCAAACAGTAGCCCAGAGGTCGAAAATTCTGCTAACTGGACAGCAAACAGTAGCCCAGAGGTCGAAGATCCTGCTAACTGGACAGCAAACAGTAGCCCAAAAGTGGAAGATCCTGCTAACTGGACAGCAAACAGTAGCCCAGAGGTGGAAGATCCTGCTAACTGGACAGCAAACAGTAGCCCAGAGGTGGAAGATCCTGCTAACTGGACAGCAAACAGTAGAGAAGACGTCGAAGATCCTGTTAACTGGACAGCAAACAGTAGACCAGAGGTCGAAGATCCTGCTAATTAGACAGCAAACAGTAGCCCAGAAGTCATAGATTCTGCTAACTGGACAGCAAACAGTAGCCCAGAGGTGGAAGATCCTGCTAACTGGACAGCAAACAGTAGCCCAGAGGTGGAAGATCCTGCTAACTGGACAGCAAACAGTAGCCCAGAGGTGGAAGATCCTGCTAACTGGACAGCAAACTGTAGACCAGAGGTCGAAGATCCTGCTAACTGGACAGCAAACAGTAGCCCAGAGGTCGAAGAATAAGCTAACTGGACAGCAAACAGCCCAGAGGTGTAAGATCCTGCTAACTGGACAGCAAACAGCAAGCAGCCCAGACGTGGAAAATCCTGCTAACTGGGCAGCAATCAGTAGCCCAGAGGTGGAAGATCCTGCTAACTGGACAGCAAACAGCAGCCAAGAGGTCGTAGATCCTGCTAACTGGACAGCAAACGGTGCCCAGAGGTCGAAGATCCTGCTAACTGGACAGCAAACAGTAGCTGAGAGGTCGAAGATCCTGATAACTGGACAGCAAACAGTAGCCCAGAAGTGAAAGATCCTGCTAACTGGACAGAAAACAGTAGATCAGATGTCAAAGGTCCTGCTAACTGGACAGCAAACAGTAGCCCAGAGGTCGAAAATCCTGCTAACTGGACAGAAAACTGTAGCCCAGAAGTGGAAGATCCTGCTAACTGGACAGCAAACTGTAGCCGGGAGGTCGAAGATGCTGCTAACTGGACAGCAAACAGTAGCCCTGAAGTGGAAGATCCTGCTAACTGGACAGCAAACAGTAGCCCAGAAGTGGAAGATCCTGCTAACTGGACAGCAAGCAGTAGCCCAGAGGTCGAAGATCCTGCTAACTGGACAGCAAACAGTAGCCCACAGGTCGAAGATCCTGCTAACTGGACAGCAAACTGTAGCCCAGAGGTGGAAGATCCTGCTAACTGTACAGCAAACAGTATTCCAGAGGTCGAAGATCCTGCTAACTGGACAGCAAACAGTAGCCCAGAGGTCGAAGATCCTGCTAACTGAACAGCAAACAGTAGCCCAGAGGTGGAAGATCCTGCTAACTGGACCGCAAACAGTAGCCCAGAGGTCGAAGATCCTGGTAACTGGACAGCAAACAGTACCCAGAGATCGAAGATCCTGCTAACTGGACAGCAAACAGTAGCCCAGAGGTCGAAGATCCTGGTAACTGGACAGCAAACAGTAGCCCAGAAAAGGAAGATCCTGCTAACTGGACAGCAAACAGTAGATAAGACGTCGACGATCCTGCTAACTGGACAGCAAACAGTAGCCCAGAGGTGGAAGATCCTGCTAAATGGACAGCTGACAGTAGCCTAGAGGTCAAAGATCCTGCTAACTGGACAGCAAACAGTAGAGCAGAGGTGGAAGATCCTGCTAACTGGACAGCAACCAATAGCCCACATGTCGAAAATCCTGCTAACTGGACAGAAAACTGTAGCCCAAAGGTATAAGATCCTGCTAACTGGACAGCAAACAGTAGCCTAAGATCCTGGACAGACAGCAAACAGTAGCCCAGAGGTGGAAGATCCTGCTAACTGGACAGCAAACAGTAGCCCAGAGGTCGAAGATCCTGTTAACTGGACAGCAAACAGTAGACCAGAGGTCGAAGATCCTGCTAACTGGACAGCAAACAGTAGCCCAGAGGTCGAAGATCCTGCTAACTGGACAGCAAACAGTAGCCCAGAGGTCATAGATCCTGCTAACTGGACAGCAAACAGTAGACCAGAGGTGGAAGATCCTGCTAACTGGACAGCAAACAGTAGCCCAGAGGTGGAAGATCCTGCTAACTGGACAGCAAGCAGTAGCCCAGAGGTCGAAGATCCTGCAAACTGGACAGCAAACAGTAGCCCAGAGGTCGAAGATCCTGCTAACTGGACAGCAAACAGTAGCCCAGAGGTGGAAGATCCTGCTAACTGGACAGCAAACAGTAGCCCAGCAGCAGAAGATCCTGCTAACTGGACAGCAAACAGCAGCCCAGAGGTCGAAGATCCTGCTAACTGGACAGCAAATAGTAGAACAGAGGTCGAAGATCCTGCTAACTGGACAGCACACAGTAGCCCAGAGGTCAAAAGTCCTGCTAACTGGATAGCAAACAGTAGCCCAGAGGTGGAAGATCCTGCTAACTGGACAGCAAACAGTAGCCCAGAAGTGGAAGATCCTGCTAACTGGACAGCAAACAGTAGCCCAGAAGTGGAAGATCCTGCTAACTGGAAAGAAAACAGTAGCCCAGAAGTGGAAGATCCTGATAACTGGACAGCAAACAGTAGCCCAGAAGTCGAAGATCCTGCTAACTGGACAGCAAACAGTAGCCTAGCGGTCGAAGATCCTGCTAACTGGACAGCAAACAGTAGCCCAGAGGTCGAAGATCCTGCTAACTGGACAGCAAACAATAGACCAGAAGTGGAAGATCCTGCTAACTGGACAGCAAACAGTAGCCCAGAGGTCGAAGATCCTGCTAACTGGACAGCAAACAGTAGCCCAGAGGTCAAAGGTCTTGCTAACTGGACAGCAAACAGTAGCCCAGAGGTGGAAGATCCTGCAAACTGGACAGCAAACAGTAGCCCAGAGGTGGAAGATCCTGCTAACTGGACAGCAAACAGTAGACCAGAGGTCGAAGATCCTGCTAACTGGACAGCAAACAGTAGCCCAGAGGTCAAAGGTCCTGCTAACTGGACAGCAAACAGTAGCCCAGAGGTCGAAGATCCTGCTAACTGGACAGCAAACAGTAGCCCAGAGTTCGAAGATCCTGCTAACTGGACAGCAAACAGTAGATCAGAGGTTGAAGATCTTGTTAACTGGACAGAAAACAGTAGATCAGAGGTAGACGATCCTGCTAACTGGACAGCAAACAGTAGCCTAGAGGTGGAAGATCCTGATAACTGGACAGAAAACTGTAGCCCAGCTGTCGAAGATCCTGCTAACTGGAGAGCAAATAGTAGCCCAGAGGTCGAAGATCTTGCTGTCTGGACAGCACAGAGTAGCGCCGTGGTCGAAGATCCTGCTAACTGGACAGCAAACAGTAGAAAAGAAGTGGAAGATCCTGCTAACTGGACAGCAAACAGTAGCCCAGAAGTGAAGATCCTGATAACTGGACAGCAAACAGTAGCCCGGTGGTGGAAGATCCTGCTAACTGGACAGCAAACAGTAGCCCAGAGGTCGAAGATCCTGCTAACTGGACAACAAACAGTAGCCCAGAGGTGGAAGATCCTGCTAACTGGACAGCAAACAGTAGACCAGAAGTGGAAGATCCTGCTAACTGGACAGCAAACAGTAGCCCAGAGGTGGAAGATCCTGCTAACTGGACAGCAAACAGTAGCCCAGAGGTCGGAGATCCTGCTAACTGGACAGCAAACAGTAGCCCAGAGGTCAAAGATCCTGCTAACTGGACAGCAAACAGTAGCCCAGAGGTCAAAGATCCTGCTAACTGGACAGCAAACAGTAGCCCAGAGGTGGAAGATCCTGCTAACTGGACAGCAAACAGTAGACCAGGGGTCGAAGATCCTGCTAACTGGACAGCAAACAGTAGATCAGAGGTCGAAGATCCTGCTACCTGGACAGCAAACAGTAGCCCAGAGGTAGAAGATCCTGCTAACTGTACAGCAATTAGTAGACCAGAGGTCAAAGGTCCTGTTAACTTGACAGCAAACAGTAGACCGGATGTCAAAGATCCTGCTAACTGGACAGCAAACAGTAGTACAGAAGGGTAAGATCCTACTAACTGGACAGCAAACAGCTCAGAGGGGGAAGATATTGCTAACTGGACAGCAAACAGTAATCCAGCGGTTGAAGATTCTGCTAACTGGACAGAAAACAGTAGCCCAGATGTCGAAAATCCTGCTAACGGGACAGCAAACACTAGCCCTGAGGTCGAAGATCCTGCTAACTGGACAGCAAACAGTAGCCCAGAGGTCAAAGATCCTGCTAACTGGACAGCAAACAGAAGCCCAGAGGTCGAAGATCCTGCTAACTGGGCAGCAAAAAGTAGCCCAGAGGTGGAAGATCCTGCTAACTGGACAGCAAACAGTAGACCAGAGGTCGAAGATCCTGCTAACTGGACAGCAAACAGTAGTCCAGAGGTCAAAGATCCTGCTAACTGAACAGCAAACAGCCCAGAGGTGGAAGATTCTGCTAACTGGACTTAAAACAGTAGCCCAGAAGTGGAAGACCCTTCTAACTGGACAGCAAACCGTAGCCCAGAGGTCAAAGATCCTGTTAACTGGACAGCAAACAGTAGACCAGAGGTCGAAGATCCTGCTAACTGGACAGCAAACAGTAGCCCAGAAGACGAAGATACTGCTAATGGACAGCAAACTGTAGCCCAGAGGTCAAGGATCCTGCTAACTGGACAACAAACAGTAGCCCTCAGGTCTAAGATCCTGCATTATGGACTGCAAATAGTAGCCCAGAGGTCGAAGATCTTTCTAACAGGACAGCAAACAGTAGCCCATAGGTAGAAGATCCTGCTAACTGGACAGCAAACAGTAGCCCAGAGGTCGAAGATCCTGCTAACTGAACAGCAAACAGTAGCCCAGAGGTCAAAGATCCTGCTAACTGGACAGCAAACAGTAGCCCAGAGGTGGAAGATCCTGCTAACTGGACAGCAAACAGTAGCCCAGATGTCGAAGATCCTGCTAACTGGACAGCACACAGTAGCCCAGAGCTCAAAGGTCCTGCTAACTGCATAGCAAACAGTAGCCCAGCCGTCGAAGATCCTGCTAACTGGACACCAAACAGTAGCACAGATGTGGAAGATCCTGCTAACTAAACCGCAAACAGTAGGCAAGTGGTGGAAAATCCTGCTAACTGGACAGCAAACAGTAGCCCAGAGGTGGAAGATCCTGCTAACTGGACAGCAAACAGTAGCCCAGAGGTCGAAGATCCTGGTAACTGGACAGCAAACAGCCTAGAGATGGAAGATCCTGCTAACAGGACAGCAAACAGTTGCCCGGAGGTGGAAGATCCTGCTAACTGGACAGCGAACAGTAGCCCAGAGGTCGAAGATCCTGGTAACTGGACAGCAAACAGTAGCCCAGTGGTCGAAGATCCTGCTAACTGGACAGAAAACAGTAGCCCAGATGTCGAAGATCCTGCTAACTAGATAGCAAACAGTAGCCCAGTTTTCGAAAATCCTGCTAACTGTACAGCAAACAGTAGCCCAGAGGTCGAAGATCCTGCTAACTGTACAGCAAACAGTAGCCCAGAGGTCGAAGATCCTGCTAACTGGACAGCAAACAGTAGCCCAGAGGTCGAAGATCCTGCTAACTGGACAGCAAACAGTAGCCCAGAAGTCGAAGATCCTGCTAACTGGACAGCAAACAGTAGCCCAGAGGTCGAAGATCCTGTTAACTGGACAGCAATCGGAAGCCTAGAGGTCGAAGATCCTGCTTACTGGACAGCAAACAGTAGCCCAGAGGTCGAAGATCCTGCTAACTGGACAGCACACAGTAGCCTAGAGGCCGAAGATCCTGCTAACTGGACAGCAAACATTTGTCCAGAGGTCGAAGATCCTGCTAACGGGACAGCAAACAGTAACCCAGACGTGGAGATCTGCTAACTGGACAGCAAACAGTGGCCCAGAGGTCGAAGATCCTGCATACTGGACAGCAAACAGTAGACCAGAGGTCGAAGATCCTTCTAACTGGACAGCAAACTTCCCAGAGGTAGAAGATCGTGCTAACAGGACAGCAAACAGTAGCCCAGATGTCGAAGATCCTGCTAACTGGACAGCAAACAGTAGCCCAGAGGTCGAAGATCCTGCTAACTGGACAGCAAACAGTAGCCCAGAGGTCGAAGATCCTGCTAACTGGACAGCAAACAGTAGCCCAGAGGTCGACGATCCTGCTAACTGGACAGCACAGAGTAGCCCCGTGGTCGAAGATCCTGCTAACTGGACAACAAACAGTAGCCCAGAGGTCGAAGATTCTGCTGACTGGACAGCAAACAGTAGCCCAGAGGTAGAAGATCGTGCTAACTGGACAGCAAACAGTAGCCCAGAGGTCGAAGATCCTGCTAACTAGACAGCAAACAGTAGCCCAGAGGTCGAAGCTCCTGCTAACTGGACAGCAAACAGTAGCCCAGAGGTCGAAGATCCTGCTAACTGGACAGCAAATAGTAGCCCAGAGGTGGAAGATCCTGCTAACTGGACAGCAAACAGTAGCCCAGAGGTGGAAGATCCTGCTAACTGGACAGCAAACAGTAGCCCAGCGGTCGAAGATCCTGCTAACTGGACAGCAAACAGCAGCCCAGAGGTCGAAGATCCTGCTAACTGGACAGCAAACAGTAGAACAGAGGTGGAAGATCCTGCTAACTGGACAGCAAACAGTAGCCCAGAGGTGGAAGATCCTGCTAACTGGACAGCAAACAGTAGCCCAGAGGTGGAAGATCCTGCTAACTGGAATGCAAGCTGTGGCCCAGCAAACAGTAGACCAGATGTCGAAGATCCTGCTAACTGGACAGCAAACAGTAGCCCAGAGGTCGAAGATCCTGCTAACTGGACAGCAAACAGTAGCACAGATGCCGAAGATTCTGCTAACTGGACAGCAAACAGTAGCCCAGAGGTCGAAGATCCTGCTAACTGGACAGCAAACAGTAGCACAGAGGTAGAAGATCCTGCTAACTGGACAGCAAACTGTAGCTCAGAGGTGGAAGATCCTGCTAACTGGACAGCAAACAGTAGCACAGAGGTCGAAGATCCGGTTAACTGGACAGCAAACAGTAGCCCAGAGGTGAAGGTCCTGCTAACTGGGTAGCAAACAGCAGTCCAGAGGTCAAAGATCCTGCTAACTGGACAGCAAATAGTAGCCCAGAGGTCGAAGATCCTGCTAACTGGACAGCAAACAGTAGCACAGAGGTCGAAGATCCTGCTAACTGGACAGCAAACAGTAGACAAGAGGTCGAAGATCCTGCTAACTGGACAGCAAACAGTTGCACAGAGGTCGAAGATCCTGCTAACTGGACAGCAAACAGTAGCCCAGAGGTGGAAGATCCTGCTAACTGGACAGCAAACAGTAGCTCAGAGGTCGAAGATCCTGCTAACTGGACAGCAAACAGTAGCCCAGAGGTCGAAGATCCTGCTACCTGAACAGCAAACAGTAGCCCAGAGGTGGAAGATCCTGCTAACTGGACAGCAAACAGTAGCCCAGAGGTGGAAGATCCTGCTAACTGGACAGCAAACAGTAGCCCAGAGGTGGAAGATCCTGCTAACTGGACAGCAAACAGTAGCCCAGAGGTCGAAGATTCTGCTAACTGGACAGCAAACAGTAACCCAGAGGTGGAAGATCCTGCTAACTGGACAGCAAACAGTAGCCCAGAGATCGAAGATCCTGCTAACTGGACAGCAAACAGTAGCCCAGAAGTGGAAGATCCTGCTAACTGGACAGCAAACAGTAGCCCAGAGGTCAAAGATCCTGCTAACTGGACAGCAAACAGTAGCCCAGAGGTCGAAGATCCTGCTAACTGGACAGCAAACAGTAGCCCAGAGGTGAAAGATCCTGCTAACTGGACAGCAAACAGTAGCCCAGAGGTCAAAGATCCTGCTAACTGGACAGCAAACAGTAGCCCAGAGGTCGAAGATCCTGCTAACTGGACAGCAAACAGTAGCCCAGAGGTGGAAGATCCTGCTAACTGGACAGCAAACAGTAGACCAGAGGTCGAAGATCCTGCTAACTGGACAGCAAACGGTAGCCCAGAGGTGGAAGATCCTGCTAACTGGACAACAAAATGTAGCCTAGAGGTTAATGATCCTGCTAACTGGACAGCAAACAGTAGCCCAGAAGACGAAGATACTGCTAATGGACAGCAAACTGTAGCCCAGAGGTCAAGGATCCTGCTAACTGGACAACAAACAGTAGACTAGAGGTCAAAGATCCTGCTAACTGGACAGCAAACAGTAGACCAGATGTAGAAGATCCTGCTAACTGGACAGCAAACAGTAGACCAGAGGTCGAAGATCCTGCTAACTGGACAGCAACCAGTAGCCCAGAGGTGGAAGATCCTGCTAACTGGACAGCAAACAGTAGCCCAGAGGTGGAAGATCCTGCTAACTGGACAGCAAACAGTAGCCCAGAAGTGGAAGATCCTGCTAACTGGACAGAAAAAAGTAGCCCCGAAGTGGAAGATCCTGCTAACTATACAGCAAACAGTAGCCCAACGGTCGAAGATCCTGCTAACTGGACAGCAAACAGTAGACCAGAGGTCGAAGATCCTGTTAACTGGATAGCAAACAATAGTCCAGAGGTCGAAGATCATGTTAACTTGACAGCAAACAGTAGCCCAGAGGTCGAAGATCCTGCTAACTAGAAAGCAAAACAGTAGCCCAGAGGTCGAACGTCCTGCTAACTGGACAGCAAACAGTAGCCCAGAGGTCGAAGATACTGCTAACTGGACAGCAAACAGAATCCCAGAGGTCGAAGATCCTGCTAACTGGACAGCACACAATAGCCCAGATGTCGAAGATTCTGCCAACTGGACAGCAAACAGTAGCCCAGAGATTGAAGATCCTGCTAACTGGACAGCAAAATATAGCTCAGAGGTTGAAGATCCTGCTAACTGGACAGCAAACAGTAGACCATAGGTGGACGATCCTGCTAACTGGACAGCAAACAGTAGCCCAGAGGTCGAAGATACTGCTTATTGGACAGCAAACAGCCGAGAGGTGAAAGAGCCTGCTAACTGGACAGCAAACAGCAGCCCAGAGGTTGAAGTTCCTGCTAACTGGACAGGAAACAGTAGCCCAGAGGTCGAAGATCCTGCTAGCCCAGAGGTGGAAGATCCTGCTAACTGGACAGCAAACAGTAGCCCAGAGGTCGAAGATCCTGCTAACTGGACAGCAAACAGTAGCCCAGAGGTCGAAGATCCTTCTAACTGGACAGCAAACAGTAGCCCAGAGGTCAAAGAATCTGCTAACTGGACAGCAAACAGTAGCCCAGAGGTCGAAGATCCTGCTAACTGGACAGCAAACAGTAGCCCAGAGGTCAAAGATCCTGCTAACTGGACAGCAAACAGTAGCCCAGATGTCGAAGATCCTGCTAACTGGACAGCAAACAGTAGCCCAGAGGTCGAAGATCATGCTAAGTGGAAAACAAACAGCAGCCAAGAATTCGAAGATCCTGCTAACTGGACATCAAACAGTAGTCCAGAGGTGGAAGATCCTGCTAACTGGACAGCAAACAGTAGAGAAGAGGTCGAAGATCCTGTTAACTGGACAGCAATCGGAAGCCCAGAGGTCGAAGATCCTGCTTACTGGACAGCAAACAGTAGCCCAGAGGTCGAAGATTTTGCTAACTGGACAGCAAACTGTAGCCCAGAGGTCGAAGATTTTGCAAACTGGACAGCAAACAGTAGCCCAGAGGTCGAAGATCTTCCTAACTGGACAGCAAACTGTAGCCCAGCATCGAAGATCCTGCTAACTGGACAGAAAACAGTACCCCAGAGGTCGAAGATCCTGTTCACTGGACAGCAAACAGTAGTCCAGAGCTCGAATATCCTGGTACCTGGAGAGCAAACAGTAGCCCAGAGGTCGAATATCCTGCTAACTGGACAGCAGAAAGTACCCCAGAGGTCGAAGATCCTGCTAACGGGACAGCAATCGGAAGCCCAGAGGTCGAAGATCCTGCTTACTGGACAGCAAACAGTAGCCCAGAGGTCGAAGATTTTGCTAACTGGACAGCAAACTGTAGCCCAGACGTCGAAGATCCTGCTAACTGGACAGCAAACAGAAGCCTAGAGGTCGAAGATCCTGCTAACTGGACAGCAAACAGTAGCCCAGAGGTCGAAGATCCTGCTAACTGGACAGCAAACAGTAGCCCAGAGATAGAAGATCCTGCTAACTGGACAGCAAACAGTAGCCCAGAGGTGGAAGATCCTGCTAACTGGACAGCAAACAGTAGCCCAGAGGTTAAAGATCCTGCTAACTGGACAGCAAACAGTAGCCCAGAGGTCGAAGATCCTGCTAACTGGACAGCACACAGTAGCCCAGAGGTCGAAGATCCTGCTAACTGGACAGCAAACAGTAGCGCAGAAGTGAAAGATCCTGCTAACTTGACAGCAAACAGTAGCCCAGAGGTCAAAGGTCCTGCGAACTGGACAGCAAACAGTAGAGAAGAGGTCGAAGATCCTGCTAACTGAACAGCAAACAGTAACCCAGAGGTCGAAGATCCTGCTAACTGGACAGCAAACAGGAGACAAGAGGTCGAAGATCCTGCTAACTGGGCAGCAAACAGTAGCCCAGTTGTAGAAGATCCTGCTAACTGGACAGCAAACAGTAGACCAGAGGTCGAAGATCCTGCTAACTGGGCAGCAAAGAGTAGCCCAGAGGTGGAAGATCCTGCCAACTGGTCAGCAAATCGCCCAGAGGCTGAAGATCCTGCTAACAGGGCAGCAAAGAGTAGCCCAGAGGTAGAAGATCCTGCTAACTGGACAGCAAACAGTAGACCAGAGGTCGAAGATCCTGCTAACTGGACAGCAAACAGTAGACCAGAGGTCGAAGATCCTGTTAACTGGACAGCAAACAGTAGACCAGAGGTCGAAGATCCTGCTAACTGGACAGCAAACAGTAGCCCAGAGGTAGATGATCCTGCTATCTGGACAGCAAATAGTAGCCCGGATGTGGAAGATCCTGCTAACTGGACAGCAAACAGTAGCCCAGAAGTCGAAGATCCTGTATACTGGACAGCAAACAGTGCCCAGAGGTCGAAGATCCTGCTAACTGGACAGCAAACAGTAGCCCAGAGGTCAAGGGTCCTGCTAACTGGACAGCAAACAGTAGCCCAGAGGTCGAAGATCCTGCGTACTGGACAGCAAACAGTAGCCCAGAAGTCGAAGATCCTGCTAACTGGACAGCAAACAGTAGCCCAGATGTCGAAGATCCTGCTAACTGGACAGCAAACAGCCCAGAGGTGAAAGATCCTGCTAACTGTACAGGAAACTGTAGCGCAGAGGTCCATGATCCTGCTAATTGGACAGCACACAGCAGCCCAGAGGAGGAAGATCCTGCTAACTTGACAGGAAACAGAAGCCCAGAGTCGAAGATCCTGCTAACTGGACAGCAAACAGTAGCCCAGAGGTCGAAAGATCCTGCTAACTGGACAGCAAACAGTAGCCCAGAGGTCGAAGATCCTGCTAACTGGACAGCAAACAGTAGCCCAGAGGTCGAAGATCCTGCTAACTGGACAGCAAACAGTAGTAGCCCAGAGGTCAAAAGATCCTGCTAACTGGACAGCAAACAGTAGACCAGAGTCGAAGATTCTGCTAACTGGACAGCAAACAGTAGCCCAGAGGTCAAAGGTCCTGCTAACTGGACAGCAAAACGTAGCCCAGAATTGGAAGATCATGCTAACTGGACAGCAAACAGTAGCCCAGAGGTCAAAGCTCCTGGGAACTGGACAGCAAACAGTAGACCAGAGGTCGAAGATCTTGTTAACTGGACAGCAAACAGTAGACCAGAAGTGGAAGATCCTGCTAACTGGACAGCAAACAGTAGCCTAGAGGTCGAAGATCCTGCTAACTGGACAGCAAACAGTAGCCCAGATGTCAAAGATCCTGCTAACTGGACAGCAAACAGTAGCCAAGAGGTCGAAGATCCTGCTAACTGGACAGCAAACAGTAGCCCAGAGGTGAAAGATCCTGCTAACTGGACAGCAAACAGTAGCCCAGAGGTCGAAGATTCTGCTAACTGGACAGCAAACAGTAGCCCAGAGGTGGAAGATCCTGCTAACTGGACAGCAAACAGTAGCCCAAAGGTCGAAGATCCTGCTAACTGGACAGCAAACAGTAGCCCAGAGGTAGAAGATCCTGCTAACTGGACAGCAAACAGTAGACCAGAGGTCGAAGATCCTGCTAACTGGACAGCAAACAGTAGCTCAGAGGTCGAAGATCCTGCTAACTGGACAGCAAACAGTAGCCCAAAAGTGGAAGATCCTGCTAACTGGACAGCAAACAGTAGCCCAATGGTCAAAGGTCCTGCTAACTGGACAGCAAACAGTAGCCCAGAAGTGGAAGATCCTGCTAACTGGACAGCAAACAGTAGACAAGAGGTCGACGATCCTGCTAACTGGACAGCAAACAGTAGCCCAGAGGTCGAAGATCCTGCTAACTGGACAGCAAAAAGTAGCCCAGAGGTGGAAGATCCTGCTAACTGGACAGCAAACAGTAGCCCAGAGGTGGAAGATCCTGCTAACTGGACAGCAAACAGTAGCCCAGAGGTCGAAGATCCTGCTAACTGGACAGCAAACAGTAGCCCAGAGGCCGAAGATTTTGCAAACTGGACAGCAAAAAGTACCCCAGAGGTCAAAGATCCTCCAAACTGCACAGCAAAAAGTTGTCCAGAGGTCGAAGATCCTGCTAACGGGACAGCAAACTGTAGCCCAGAGGTCGAAGTTCCTGATAACTTGACAGCAAACAGTAGCCCAGAGGTCAAAGGTCCTGCGAACTGGACAGCAAACAGTAGAGAAGAGGTAGAAGATCCTGCTAACTGAACAGCAAACAGTAGCCCAGAGGTCGAAAATTCTGCTAACTGGACAGCAAACAGTAGCCCAGAAGTCGAAGATCCTGCTAACTGGACAGCAAACAGTAGCCCAGAGGTCAAATGTCCTGCTAACTGGACAGCAAACAGTAGCCCAGATGTGGAAGATCCTGCTAACTGGACAGCAAACAGTAGACCAGAGGTTTAAGATCCTGCTAACTGCACGGCAAACAGTAGACCAGCGGACGAAGATCCCGCTAACTGGAGAGCAAACGAAAGCCTCGAGGTCCAAGATCCCGCTAACTGGACAGCAAACAGTAGCCCAGAAGTCGAAGATCCTGCGAACTGGACAGCAAACAGTAGCCCAGAGGTCGAAGATCCTGCTAACTGGACAGCAGACCGTAGCCTCGAGGTCGAAGATCCTGCTAACTGGACAGCAAATAGTAGCCCAGAGGTGGAAGATCCTGCTAACTGGACAGCAAACAGTAGCCCAGAGGTCGAAGATCCTGCTAACTGGACAGCAAACAGTAGCCCAGAGGTCGAAGATCCTGCTAACTGGACAGCAAACAGCCCAGAGGTGAAAGATCCTGCTAACTGGACAGCAAACAGTAGCCCAGAGGTGGAAGATCCTGCTAACTGGACAGCAAACAGTAGCCCAGAAGTGGAAGATCCTGCTAACTGGACAGCAAACAGTAGCCCAGAGGTCAAAGATCCTGCTAACTGGACAGCAAACAGTAGCCCAGAGGTCGAAGATCCTGCTAACTGGACAGCAAACAGTAGCCCACAGGTCGAAGATCCTGCTAACTGGACAGCAAACAGCCCAGAGGTGGAAGATCCTGCTAACTGGACAGCAAACAGCCCAGAGGTTGAAGATCCTGCTAACTGGACAGCAAACAGTAACCCAGAGGTCGAAGATCCTGCTAACTGGACAGCAAACAGTAGCCCAGAGGTGGAAGATCCTGCTAACTGGACAGCAAACAGTAGACCAGAGGTCGAAGATCCTGTTAACTGGACAGCAAACAGTAGACCATAGGTCGAAGATCCTGCTAACTGGACAGCAAACAGTAGCCCAGAGGTCAAAGATTCTGCTAACTGGACAGCAAACAGTAGCCCAGAGGTCAAAGATTTTGCTAACTGGAAAGATCTCTGTAGCACAGATTTCGAAGATCCTGCTAACTGGACAGCAAACCGTCCCCCAGAGTTCGAAGATCCTGCTAACTGGACAGCAAACAGTAGACCAGAGGTCGAAGATCCTGCTAACTGGACAGCAAACAGTAGCCCAGAGGTCAAAGATCCTGCTAACTGGACAGCAAACAGTAGCCCAGAAGTCGAAGATCCTGCTAACTGGACAGCAAACAGTAGCCCAGAGGTGGAAGATCCTGCTAACTGGACAGCAAACAGTAGCCCAGAGGTGGAAGATCCTGCTAACTGGACAGCAAACAGTAGCCCAGAGGTCGAAGATCCTGCTAACTGGACAGCAAACAGTAGCCCAGAGGTCAAAGATCCTGCTAACTGGACAGCAAACAGTAGCCCAGAGGTCGAACATCCTGCTAACTGGACAGCAAACAGTAGCCCAGATGTCAAAGATCCTGCGAACTGGACAGCAAATAGCCCAGAAGTGGAAGATCCTGCTAACTGGACAGAAAATAGTAGCCCAGAAGTGGAAGATCCTGCTAAGTAGACAGCAAACAGTAGCCCAGAGGTAGAGATCCTGCTAACTGGACAGCAAACAGTAGCCCAGAGGTCGAAAATTCTGCAAAGTGAATATCAAACAGCACAGAGGTTGGAGATCCTGCTAACTGGACAGTAAACAGTAGATCAGAGGTAGAAGATCCTGCCAACTGGACAGCAAACAGTAGCCCAGAGGTGGAAGATTCTGCTAACTGGACAGCAAACAGTAGCCCAGAGGTTAAAGGTCCTGCTAACTGGACAGCAAAACGTAGCCCAGAATTGGAAGATCATGCTAACTAGACAGCAAACAGTAGCCCAGAGGTTGAAGATCCTGCTAACTGGAAACAAACTTTAGACACAGGTCGAAGATCCTGCTAACTGAAAAGCAAACAGTAGACCAGATGTCGAAGATCCTGCTAACTGGAATGCACACAGTATCCCAGAGGTCAAAGATCCTGCTAACTGGACAGCAAACAGTAGCCCAGAGGTCGAAGGTCCTGCTAACTGGACAGCAAACATTAGCCCAGAGGTCAAAGGTCCTGCTAACTGGACAGCAAACAGTAACCCAGAGGTCGAAGATCCTACTAATTGGATAGCAAACAGTAGAACATAGGTCGAAGATCCTGCTAACTGGACAGCCAACTGTAGCGCAGGGGTCAAAGATCCTGCGAAGTGGACAACAAACAGTAGCCCAGAGGTCGAAGATCTTGTTAACTGGACAGCAAACCGAAGACCAGAGGTCGAAGATCCTGCTAACTGGACAGCAAACAGTAGCCCAGAGATCGAAGATCCTGCAAAGTGGACAGCACACAGTAGCCCAGATGTGGAAGATCCTGCTAACTGGACAGCAAACAGTAGCCCAGAGGTGGAAGATCCTGATAACTGGACAGCAAACAGTAGCCCAGATGTCGAAGATCCTGCTAACTGGACAGCAAACAGTAGCCCAGAGGTCGAAGATCCTGCTAACTGGACAGCAAACAGTAGCCCAGAGGTCGAAGATCCTGCTAACTGGACAGCAAACAGTAGTCCAGAGGTCGAAGATCCTGCTAACTGGACAGCAAACAGTAGCCCAGAGGTAGAAGATCCTGCTAACTGGACAGCAAACAGTAGCCCAGAGGTCGAAGATCCTGCTAACTGGACAGTAAATAGTAGCTCAGAGATAGAAGATCCTAATAACTGGACAGCAAACAGCCCAGAGGTTGAAGATCCTGCTAACTAGAGAGCAAACAGTAGCCCAGATATCGAAGATTCTGCTAACTGGACAGCAAAGAGTAGCCCAGATGTCGAAGATCCTGCTAACTGGACAGCAAACAGTAGCCCAGAGGTCGAAGATCCTGCTAACTGGACAGCAAACAGTAGCCCAGAGGTCGAAGATCCTGCTAACTGGACAGCAAACAGAAGCCCAGAGGTCGAAGATCCTGCTAACTGGACAGCAAACAGTAGCCCAGAGGTGGAAGATCCTGCTAACTGGACAGCAAACAGTAGCCCAGAGGTCGAAGATCCTGCTAACTGGACAGCAAACAGTAGCCCAGAGGTCGAAGATCCTTCTAACTGGACAGCAAACAGTAGCCCAGAGGTAGAAGATCCTGCTAACTGGACAGCAAACAGTAGACCAGAGGTCGAAGATCCTGCTAACTGGACAGCAAACAGTAGACCAGAGGTCGAAGATCCTGCTAACTGGACAGCAAACAGTAGCCCAGAGGTCGAAGATCCTGCTAACTGGACAGCAAACAGTAGCCCAGAGGTCGAAAATCCTGCTAACTGGACAGCAAACAGTAGCCCAGTGGTGGAAGATCCTGCTAACTGGACAGCAAACAGTAGCCCAGAGGTCAAAGATCCTGCTAACTGGACAGCAAACAGTAGCCCAGAGGTCGAAGATCCTGCTAACTGGACAGCAAACAGTAGCCCAGAGGTCGAAGATCCTGTTAACTGGACAGCAAAAAGTAGACCAGAGGTTGAAGATCCTGCTACCTAGACAGCAAACAGTAGCGCAGAGGTCGCAGATCCTGCTTACTGAACAGCAAACAGTAGCCGAGAGGTCGAAGATCCTGCAAACACCAAGACAGATATAGCAGCCCAGAGGTCGAAGATCCTGCTAACTGGACAGTAAACAGTAGCCCAGAGGTCGAAGATCCTGCTAACTGGACAGCAAACAATAGCCCAGAGGTCGAAGATCCTGCTAACTGGACAGCAAACAGTAGCCTAGAGGTGGAAGATCCTGCTAACTGGACAGCAAACAGTAGCCCAGAGGTCGAAGATCCTGCTAACTGGACAGCAAACAGTAGCCCAGAGGTCAAAGATCCTGCTAACTGGACAGCAAACAGTAGCCCAGAGGTCAAAGATCCTGCTAACTGGACAGCAAACAGTAGCCCAGAAGTGGAAGATCCTGCTAACTGGACAGCAAACAGTAGCCCAGAGGTGGAAGATCCTGCTAACTGGACAGCAAACAGTAGCCCGGACGTCTAAGATCCTGCATACTGCACAGCGAACAGCAGCCCAGAAGTCGAAGATCCTGCTAACTCGTCAGCAAAGTAGCCCAGAGGTTAAAGATCCTGCTAACTGGACAGCAAACAGTAGCCCAGAGGTCGAAGATCCTGCTAACTGGACAGCAAACAGTAGCCCAGACGTGGAAGATCCTGCTAACTGGACAGCAAACAGTAGCCCAGAGGTCGAAGATCTTGCTAACTGGACAGCAAACAGTAGCCCAGAGGTCGAAGATCGTGCAAACTTGACAGCAAACAGTAGCCCAGAGGTCGAAGATCCTGCTAACTGGAGAGTAGCCCAGAGGTAAAAGATCCTGCTAACTGGACAGCAAACAGTAGACCAGAGGTCGAAGATCCTGTTAACTGGACAGCAAACAGTAGCTCAGAGGTCAAAGATCCTGCTAACTGGATAACAAACAGTAGCCCAGAAGCGGAAGATCTAGCTAACTGGACAGCAAACAGTAGTCCTGAAGTGGAAGATCCTGCAAACTGGACAGCAAACAGTAGCCCAGCGGTCGAATATCCTGCTACCTAGACAGCAAACAGTAGCCCAGAGGTCGAAATTTCTGATAACTGGACAGCAAACATAGTAAGCCCCCAGAGGTCGAAGATCCTGCTAACTGGACAGCAAACAGTAGCCAGAGGTGGAAGATCCTGCTAACTGGACAGCAAACAGTAGCACAGACGTCGAAGATCCTGTATACTGGACAGCAAACAGTAGCCCACAGGTCGAAGATCCTGCTAACTGGAAAGCAAACAGTAGCCCAGAGGTCGAAGATCCTGCTAACTGGACAGCAAACAGTAGCCCATAGGTCGAAGATCCTGCTAACTGGACAGCAAACAGTAGCCAGATTGACAGCAAACAGTAGCCCAGAGGTGAAAAATCCTGCTAACAGGACAGCAAACAGTAGCCCAGAGGTCTAATATCCTGCTAACCGGACAGCAAACAGTAGCCCAGAGGTGAAAGATCCTGCTAACTGGACAGCAAACAGCCCAGTAGTCGAAGATCCTGCCAACTGAACATCGAACAGTAGCCCAGAAGTGGATGATCCTGCTAACTGAACAGCAAACAGGAGCCCAGTGTTCGAAGATCCTGGTATCTGGACAGCAAACAATAGTCCAGAGGTCAAAGATCCTGCTAACTGGACAGCAAACAGTAGCCCAGAGGTCGAAGATTCTGCTAACTGGACAGCAAACAGTAGCCCAGAAGTGGAAGATCCTGCTAACTGGACAGCAAACAGTAGCCCAGCGGTCGAAGATCCTGCTAACTGGACAGCAAACATTAACCCAGATGTCAAAGATCCTACTAACTGGACAGCAAACATTAACCCAGAGGTGGAAGATCCTACTAACTGGACAGCAAACAGTAGCCCAGAGGTCGAAGATCTTGCTAACTGGACAACAAACAGTAGAACAGAGGTCGAAGATCCTACTAATTGGACAGCAAACAATAGCCTAGTGGTCGAAGATTCCGCTAGCTGGAAAGCAAACAGCAGCTCAGAGGTCGAAAATCCTGCTAAGTGGACAGCAAACAGTATAACAGAGGTCGAAGATCCTGCTAATTGGACAGCAAACAGAAGCCCAGAAGTCAAAGATCCGGCTAACTGGACAGATAACAGTAGCCCAGCGGTCGAAGATTCTGCTAACTGTACAGCAAACAGTAACCCAGACGTCCAAAATCCTGCTAACTGGACAGCAAACAGTAGCCCAGAGTTCGAAGATTTTGCTTATTGGACAGCAAACAGCCCAGAGGTCGAAGATCCTGCTAATTGGATAGCAATCAGTAGCCCAGAGGTTGAAGATCCTGCTAATTGGACAGCAAACAGTAGCCCTGATGTCGAAGATCCGGCTAACTGGACAGATGACAGTAGCCCAGCGGTCGCAGCTCCTGCTAACTGGACAGCAAACAGCTCAGATGTCGAAGATCCTGCTAATTGGACAGCGAACAGTAGCCCAGAGGTCAAAGATCCTGCTAACTGGTCAGAAAATTGACCAGAGGCTGAAGATCCATCTAATTGGAAAGCAAACTGTAGACCGGAAGTGGAAGATCCTGCTAACTGGAGAGCAAACAGTAGCATAGAGGGCGGAGATCCTGCTAACTGGACAGCAAACAGTAGCCCAGAGGTCGAAGATTTGGCTAACTGAACAGCAAACAGCATAGAGGTGGATGATCTTGCTAACTGGACAGCAAACAGTAGACCAGAGGTGCAAGATCCTGCTAACTGGACAGCAAACAATAGCCCAGATTTCAAAGATAATGCTACGTGGACAGCAAACATTCCAGACGTGAAAGATTCTTCTAACTGGACAGCAAACAGTAGACCAGAGGTCGAAGATCCTGTTAACTGTAGAACAAACAATAGCCCAGAGGTCGAGGATAATGCTAGCGTGACAGCAAACTGTAGACCAGAAGTGGAAGATCCTGTTAACTGGACAGCAAACAATAGCCCAGATTTCAAAGATCCTGCTAACTAGACAGCAAAAAGCCCAGAAGTGGAAGATCGTGCTAGCTGGATAGCAAAATATAGCCCAGAGGTCGAAGATCCTGTTAACTGGACAGCAAACAGTAGACCTGAGTTCGAAGAACCTGCTAACTGTACAGCAAACAGTAGCCCAGAGGTCGAAGATTCTGCTAACTGGACAGCAAAATGTAGCTCAAAGGTAGAAGATCATGCTAACTGGACAGCAAACAGTACCCCAGCGGTCGAAGTTACTGCTAACTGGACAGCAAACAGTAGCCCAGAGGTCGAACATCCAAACTGGATAGTAAACAGTAGCCCAGAGGTAGAAGATCCTGTTAGCCGGACAGCAAACAGTATAGTGGAGGACCAAGATCCTGCAAACAACTGGCCAGTAAACAGTAGCCTAGAGGTCGAAGATCCTGCTAACTGGACAGCAAACAATAGCCCAGAGGTCAAAGATCCTGTTAACTGGACAGCAAACAGCTCAGAGGTGTAAGATCCTGCTAACTTGTCAGCAAAACTGTAGACCAGAAGTGGAGGATCCTGCTAACTTGACAGCAAACAGTAGCCCAGAGGTGGAAGATCCTGCTAACTGGACAGCAAAACTGTAGCCCAGAGGTAGAAAATTCTGCTAACTGGACAGCAAACAGTAGACAAGATGTCGAAGATCCAGTTAACTGGACAGCAAACAGTAGAACAGAGGTCGAAGATCCTGCAAACTGTGGTAAAGTGGGATGTTATAAATAATTATAGGGGACTTAGTGTACTGACTGAGATCAGCTGTGAAGGTATCTGTATCTAATACGTGTGGTGTATTACAGATGACCTTACTTGCTACCACATTTATACCTCAGTCAGAATTATTCTGGAATATTGTGATGACTACGTTGAATGTCTAGGGTTATGAAAATGATGAAGTGTAAGTCACAACAACAACAAACAGATAAACAATTTAATTTATTCCACAACACTTTACAACACTGTGACACTCACATACATATAACACTCTATAAGACTATCTTAAATGAGTCAAGTGTTAAAGTTTTTAAAAAATATATGTATTAATTCCTTTCAATAATAGATATCCTGATTCAACTACACAGTGAACCAGGAATCACAACCAAATGTAATTACAAGTTGTATGTACACAGTTTATATATATATATGATCTTTGTATTGACATATTTTATTGTTATTATTCTATGTGTGTAATTTGTGAAGTAGTGCTATGAAGTAATACTGGCTTTTCAAGCTAGGTTGTGGTTTGTCATCATGACTTCAAGTGTTTACTTATGGTGGAAATCGTATTGGGAAAAGTTCACAGTTCCTGTCAATTGAAACAATTTATTGTCCCTCTTTTGTTAATATAATGTCAGTTTTAGAGGGGGCACATAGGATTGAGCTGCTCTGGCCACAGAATCTTATCTGCTGTGATGGCGGCAGGAAACAGTCTCCTCTGCTCGATTGCTTCACTGTGTTCTTCAGACCTCTCACTGGTCGCTATCTGGACCAAGGGGTATGCTATCAGCCTCTGGATTCAGCACAACTTAGACCAGGTGCTGCTTCAATAAGTTATGACCACGGTCACTGAAACAAGAAGGTTGTACCTCCTACTTCAGAACTAATTTATAATCTATTTCCACACTGAACACAATACATAACAAACACTGAGTTCAGAGCGGTAGGCCAACTGCTAGCTTCATCTGAAACAATTTACACCAGTATTCTTCTCCCTAATGATTACTACGTATCTGCAATTCCAGCATTAGTTCCTTCTAGTCAATAAGATAGGTGTCAGTGTACTATTTGGCGATCCCATGCAGATATACTTCTCTCCGACAAGTTTTGTTCAGGTTGGAGCAATATCTAGGCTTTGCCTCATGTTTGCTCTGAACCACACACATATCATCATGTGACATATTCTTTCCAGAACGTTGTCTCCATTACAGCTGCTCTGAACGCATCACGATTCTGGGCAAGTCGACCTGCATCAGCCAAAGACAAGTTCAGACTCTCTGTGATGTCCTGGGTCCACCGTCGTCTAGGTCGACCCCTTCCCCTTTTTCCAGGGACCATGCCTTCCATCACTGTTTTTTCCAGACTATTATGTCTTTTTATATGACCGAAAAATTTCAGCTTCCTTATTGCGATGGTATTTAGGAGCCAATGTTCCTGTACGTTTAGTGAGTGCAGTACTTCTCTGTTGGTCTTTTTTTCTGTCCAGGGTATTCTCAACATCCTTCTGTAGCATTTCATTTCGAATGATGTAATCTTTTTTGTAACTGTTTTATTGAGTGTCCAAGTCTCGCAGCCGTATGTTGCTACTGGAAATATACATGCTCTGATTAGTTGTAACTTTGTTTCTTTGCTTGTGCCTTGCCATAGGTTTTTCATCTGTATTAGCTTATGTGAAGCAATTGCAAGTCTTCTTTTAATTTCTACTGCACAGTCGCCAGAGCTGTTAATGATTGATCCTAAGTATTCGAATTCATTGACACTTTCCAGTTCTTCGTTATCAATTTCAATTTCTGGTTTGGTCTTTACTTTGTCTGTTGTCAATACTTTGGTCTTCTTGGTGTTTAGGTATAGATTCTGGGCCTCGCTGTGTTTTTTGGTGGACAGAAGTAATTGTTCAAGTCCTTTTGGGTTGGTCGATAGGAGGACTGTGTCGTCAGCATATCTGATTTCCGGGATCTGGTACCCGCCGATGTTAAATGAGTCAAACTCTGTGTGTTCTTGGTCATCTCTTACGTTTCTCATGATATTCTCGGCATAAATGTTAAACAGGTAAGGGGAAAGGGTACAGCCTTGTCTTACTCCTTTCTGTACTTCAAACCATTCTGATGTTTCCCCCTCTATTCTTACGGCTGCCTGTTGTTCTTGGTACAGCAGTGCGATGAGTTGTATAAGGTGCTTTGGAAATCCCATATTTTTCATAATAGCCCATAACTGCTGATGTTGTACACAATCGAAAGCTTTGGTGTAATCAATGAAACAAGTATGTAGGTCAACGTTGAATTCTCTACACTTTTCTATGATGATCCTCATGTTGAATATATGATCTCTAGTGCCTCTACCTGGTCGAAAACCCGCCTGTACTTCATTTATTTCTGTTTCTAGCTTTTGTTGCATCCTTTTCATTATGATTTGTAAAGGTATTTTGCTGGCATGGCTTATAAGAGCTATAGTTCTGTAGTTTGTGCACAGTTTCAGGTTGCCCTTTTTTGGCAAGGGTATGTAAATTGATCGTTTCCATTCCTTGGGCCAAATTCCGCTTTGCCAGATCTTGCAGCATAATGCATGGTATATACGAGCGCTGCCTTCTCCTCCTGCCTGTATCATTTCAGCTGTTATTTCATCACAACCAGGAGATTTTCCACTTTTTAAGTGTTTGATTGCATTCCGGACTTCCTCTATGGTAGGTTCTGGTTCACGTTCCGCTTCATTCATGACGTTGTTATCTGCCGCTTTGTTTATTTCCGTATACATTTCTTGACAGTACTCCTTCCATCTACACACATATACAGACATAAATTGAATGTGAATTGATACACACATATACAGACATAAAATATCAATTCACATTCAATTTTCATCAAAAAGATATCAAATATGTCAATCTTACCACAATTCATGGAAATAATAAACAATTACGTTGACTGGCGATGAATATGGCACAAATTCCGATCTGCCTCTGTCCCAGGCTTTTATTTAGAAAAATATGCACTGGCTCTCAACGCACTGTTTCTTAGTAAGTTTATTTTAAAATGTGGCACTGAACAGACGCTCCTCATTGACTATATCAACGGGTCTAGCCAATAGGGCCATGTTTACAAAGCTTTTGAAAAAATTTATCCTTCCTACGTTTCCCCTAACAACCAAAATAGTATTTGCAGTCCGACTAATCATGTTTAGCCTTACACATCATTCCCGCCAATCAAATAGGATTTAACATGGTGGCCTATTTCCCGTAAAATGGTGGTTTCAAAACATGCCACTGTGCGATTAATATTTGGTGCTGTCCGACATCCTCACTATTTTCTTTTGGCTATAATTTGATAATTCCTAGACTATTTGCGTAACACTTAACATATTCTTTGTCAGCAAGTCCTAAGGAACCCAAATATATAAATTTAATGGGGCTAAGGGGCTGCGTTCAAAGTATGCAATTTCTTCTACCTCCCGTTCACTTCGATACGATGTGGTGTCTGGGTACTGTCAGGCTTTCAGACATAAAACAGTATAATGTCATGTTTACTAATAAGCATTAAACAGGTTTTTAAACCTAACCCTCGTAGTTGTAGTGTTTTTTTTCACTGTCTATTTGAAAAAAAGTTAGTGCTTCATGCCTTACGCGGGGAGGGTGGCATTAATTGTATATCGCGAGACGCGTGTTAGTGTTGCATGCGTTCCTGCTTTCAGCCCTTCCTCTCTCTATCCTAATTCCATCTGTCTTTTCATCACGCAGTGTATAAAATGAAATTAATGCTAGTATTAATCTAGGTCATTATGCAGTGTGCCTATCTCAAGGTTTTCTAAGAAATACAGTACACGTTTTATTGTTTTGTTGAAACGCGTGATTTGATGCAGTAGGCTTTACTAGTAAACGTGAAAGCGTGAGAATATGCAGACGAAGCAGAAAAAGGGGGATCTCGAGTACAGTCATTGTGACAGCACTGTTATTTACCATTCTTCTTTCCCTTTTATTGAATTTATGTGTTAGGCTTTACATTTACCTTTTAATTTATATATGTGGATTTAGAATGTTTCACTACACTAACTAGACAGCAAACAATAGCCCAGAGTTCAAAGATCCTGCTAACTGGACAGCAAAATGCCTAGAGGTGGAAGATCGTGCTAACTGGACAGCAAACAGTAGCCCAAAGGTCGAAGATCCTGTTAACTGAACAGCAAACAGTAGACCTGAGGTCGAAGATCCTGCTAACTGTACAGCAAACAGTAGCCGAGAGGTCGAAGATTCTGCTAACTGGACAGCAAACAGTAGGACAGAGGTCGAACATTCTGCTAAATGAACAGCTAACAGCATAGAGGTGGAAGATCCTGCTAACTTGACAGCAAAATGTAGCTCAGAGGTTGAAGATTCTGCTAACTAGACAGCAAACAGTAGCCCAGCGGTCGAAGTTACTGCTAACTGGACAGCAAACAGTAGCCCAGAAGTCGAAGATCCTGCTAACTAAACAGATAATAGTAGCCCATAGGTCGAAGATCCTTCTAACTGGACAGCAAACAGTAGCCCAGGGATCGAAGATCCTGCTAACTGGACAGCAAACAATAGCCCAGATTTCGAAGATCCTGCTAAGTGGACAGCAAACAGCTCAGAGGTGAAAGATCAAGCTAACTTGACAGCACACAGTAGCCCATAAGTGAAAGATCCTGCTAACTGGACAGCTAACAGTAGCCCAGAGGTCAAACGTACTGCTAACTAGACAGCAAACAGTAGACTAGAGGTCGAAGATCCTGTTAACTGGAGAACAAACAATAGCCCATAGGTCGAAGATAATGCCCACATAACTCCACAGGATTGGCTCCAGCTACGTTGTTGTTTGGACGACCAATCAAAGGTCCACTGGAAGCATTGTTGCGGACATGGACTGATGAAAAATCAGAAGAAACCGTGACTTCTTCATACCAATACGTCAACGAGTTGACATCTCGATTGAAAACAAGTTGGAAACTGGCAAATGATAACTTGAGACAGGCCAGGAGGAAGCAGGCTGCTTACTACAATAAAGCAAAAGATAGGGAACTTGAGGTGGGAGAAAAAGTTATGTTACTGTTGCCCAGCAGCAATAATAAATTGCAAATTGGATGGGAGGTGTTGCGTGCATATTTTGACGCACATTTTACAAAAATCGATATGGCTATTTAATATGAAAAAAATATAGACATTCATTCATTTGTGTATGAAAATGCTGTCTATGGTAAAAGCGAGAGAATCCATGTTTGATTCACACTTTTGATTATAGGAGTAATCGTTCTGGATATTGATCCAGCGCAAGGATATTGCGCTTACGTTTGTACTTATTTTTTAGGGCCAGAAAATATATTAATTTGCTTATTGTGTTTATGGCCTGAATTCATATGTATTACATATTATTAGTACAAGTAGAATCAGTCCTATATTGTATATTTTGGATGGGTAGGCGGGACTAGATTCTTATTATTCCGGTCTAGCGGAAGTATGAGTTGTCTTGACAAGTCGTGATGAGTTCCGATGTACCGTGATAATGGCGGGTACGCATTTTTCAAAGGGCTGGTAGATTCTTAAGGAAATACGATTCATGGAGTGGTTTTCTTCTAAAGGAGATGGTATCTCTACTATAGTTTATGTTAGAGACTCTCCTAAGGTACGGTACAATGTATAATTCGGACTCCATGTATTGCCAGACCCTATTTTGATGATCTCATGTCGATTCGACCTAGATGGAACATTGTGCTTCGTATCGCTAGGGTCGTGTTTTGTATCGACGAAGATGACAGACTTTCCTGCAGCGGTTATGGCTACGTGAATTAACCTGATCACCGTAGAGCTGTATGGAAACATTTATGAAATCATTTATATACCCATTATAAATTAACTCTGGCTTATATTCTCCTTCCTATGAATGAGTGAACGACAACTCAGGGAGGCAGCCATGTTAGATTTCGGTCATCATATGTTTTGATCACTGCCAAGAGAACAGATTATTTATCCTATTATCGGACAGTGACAGGGAGATCTCAATCTTGCTAGAAACCCCCTCTTTCGTGGTTTCATAATATATGCTACAAACTATGGACGTCAAGTAACTTTAGTTATTTACCGATCTGCCTTCACTGACGCGTTTAGTCAGATAGGGGGATGCGGCCATAATATATCATGACATTGAACTTTTGATGTACTGCCCATTATTTCTGAATGTGTCATGACTTCAGATCTGCTATGTATACCTACAAATTGATATGTCAACATACCATGATGTACTCGTATGTCCCAGTGTGTACGTCTGAATAAATTGAGTAAACAAAGATTCCAGCAGTCTGCATTGGTGCCTTGTAGACACATGTGTATGAGTGGTTATATTGGTCAGCACACGAACAGTACACCATTCGCGGTAATCACACTCTACACTTCTACTTCATACATACACCATCCTGCGTCGGTTGGAGTGACCAAGTTTAGGGCCTGCTTCCCCTGGAGCCTTTGCCTTCCCTAACTCAGGACTAGGGTGAGTTACCCATTTACAGCTGGGTAGACTGGAGCATGCCTGATCTCAACAACACACCACTCTTCCTTACAGAGCATACAGACTGACACTTCATTAGAGTGGAAAGAAGAAAAGAAACTTTACAGTGGCGAGCCAGATTCCTGGGTCCAGCTTACGCAGTTTTGTGTTGAGAATCACAGTTTACAGCTGAAAGAACATTTGTTTGAACACATCAACACCAGTAGGACAGCTATACAGTCGATGTCAGCTTGACCTGTATTACCGATAGGATGCTGTATCTAGGTCAGCGCTTGTTGACAGTTTTTTTCGCTGTACAGACAGTATTACACAGGACAGTGGTATCAAGTGTAGAAAATATCTGGAGCAGTATTGTTGACATTTCTCAAACGTACAGAAGAATCACAGTGTTGTTGAACATAAAGTGCATAGTTCATCGTTGGATCTTCATATGCTCAACAGAGAAAAATTGACAGTGTAATAGTTTAAAATTAAATCTATTACTGAATAAAGTGGCAAGTTATTAGTATTAAAATAAACTGTGCCTGCTTTACAACACTATACCTGCAACACATTCCATTCATGACATAAATTATGTTGTATGCTATATGCTATTTATGATTACATGTTATTTGTTATGTATTAAATTAGTTTATGTTCTGTGTGACTAGTACAAGGTATGCCGAGTGACATTGGTCTGGACTAGTATTCTATAGGTACACATTTTCTTAATTGGAAATTTGTTAGCAACAATTTGCTGCTATTTCTGTTAGTTGTGATGAGGTGTTCTTTTCTTCGTTGTTTTTGGTAATAATTTTGTGTTCCTTAGTTTTGTTTGATTTGTTTGTATAATTGTAGGTCTCATCTTTCCTTTCATTTCAGTTTTTTACACCCTTATGTTTATACACTGTGGCGTTATTTGTCTTGTTATCTTATTGTAGTTATCATCACGGTTTCTGTGATCATTTTTTTCATTTCTCCTATTTAATTTAATTTGATCTCTGCAAATGTGTTCATATTGTCTTTTCTTGTTTGTCCTTTGTAATGTCTTTAGTTGACATATGACGTATAGTGGTATACACTGATAGTATAGTACAGATCAGTACTTTATGATTGTTATTGTTATAAAACAAAATGTACAAGACCTTTGTAAGGCTTGTCTCCCAAAGTGATTGGTAAAGGGAAATATTTTTTTCCACAGGTACTCAAGTGATCTTTGATTACATTGAGGTATACAAGACCTTTGTAAGGCTTGTCTCCCACAGTATTTGAGATACAGTTATTGTGTCCATAGGTACTCAAGTTATCATTGGTTATTATAAACCATACAAGTTTGGACTAAGACTAAGTCTATGGTATAGACTTGTCTCTCATTAACGTGAAAGAGGGTAATTTATTTACTTTTTCAGGTTTCTGATTTAAGAAGACAATATGTCTACATTAGATTATTTCATTGCACAAGGAAAATCTCTTGATAAGACTGGAAAAGACTTAGAACAATGGGCTGTTGCTCAATATGACAAAGCATTAGCTGCAGAAGAGAAAAAAATTGCTGCTGCTGCTGAAGAAAGAAAAGCTGCTGCTGAGGAAAAAAAAGCTGCGGCTGAGGAGAGAAAACTTCAAATAGAAGAAAAAAAAGCTCTGGCTGAAGAAAAAAAGATTAGAAAGAGAAGCTGCTGCTGAAGAAAAAAAAGCTCTGGCTGAAGAAAAAAGATTAGAAAAAGAAGCTGATACTGCTGCTGAACTAAAGAAATTGCAGATGCAAGTAGAGGAAAGGAGATTTGAGGCAGAACAGAAGAAATTAGAAGCTGATGCAGAGCAGAAAAAATTAGAAGTTGCTGCTGCTGCAGAACAGAAAAAATTAGAAGTTGCTGCTGCTGCAGAACAGAAAAAATTAGAAGCTGCTGCTGCTGCAGAACAGAGAAGATTAGATAGAGAAGCTGAAGAGAGAAAAGCAATAAGAGAACATGAGTTTGAATTAGAGAAATTAAAATTGACATGTATGAGTAATGTTAATCAGGCATCTGTTGGTAATGGTAAACCCTTTGTGTACAAGGTCAAGGTACCAGCGTTTAACCCTACCAGTGATGACATAACATTTTGGCTTTCTAGATTTGAACGGGCTTGTCGATCTCATAATGTTGACAAATCACAGTATGTGAATCAGTTGTCTGAAAATCTAAAAGGGGAGTCTCTGAGTAAGTTATATTTTGTTGAAGAGGCCGACAAAGATAATTATGATGCTGTTAGGGCAGCTTTGATAAAGAGATATCAGCTGTCTGAAGAAGGTTATCGTCTTTTGTTTAAAACAATGAGACCTGAGGTAGGTGTAGAATTCTCAGATTTCATCTCAAAAGCACGAATTACACTTTCACGATGGATTGAATTATCCAAAACAGAGAAAACATTTGATGGTCTTACGGATTTATTGCTAAGAGACAAGGTCATGTCTTCTGTAAATAAATCATTCCTAGAGTTCTTACATGAGCGTAAACCTGGTACAATAAAGCAAATGGAAGAATATTGTGACCAGTATGCCACGGCACACCCTGACATGATTCTTAGTAACTCTAACATTAAAGAGAGTATGCCAGTTGCTTCGGCAACAGAATATAATCAGAATTACTCACACAAATTCCAAGGAGCTAAAAATAAATTTGATAAAAAGGTTAATTGGAATAAGTATCAAAACCAAGATAACCACTCAAATCAGGGTTCTTCTTCGAAGAACTGGAATCGAGCTGATAGTCCTCGACACGCGAGGGGTACCCATAATGTTAGAAATTCTCGGAAAGGGAGTAGCTATAGGAACTACCCAAGTGCTTCATGGAGACAACAGAAACAATATTACAGGGATACTCAATATAACGAGCATGATGATATGATCATGAATATTATGATTCAAACCCAAATAGGGGTTATAACAGAGGCAATAATAATTATAGAGACAATTATAACCGAGGTAGATCACAACACAAAAGACATGGTAAATCGTATTACCAGGCTAACTCTGCACAACAGGAGTTCCACGACACCGATAACACTGACAAACAACATTTTTCTTTCTTATATAAGAATAAGTGTTCTTAGGTCAGTTTCTTGCGCTGATTTCAAATTTGAAATCCGTTTATCTCTATCACGTCGGGTTCTTAAGATATTTGTAAATAAATATATTTTTGGGAAACCGTTATTTGCTCCGTTTCATTTTTACTATATAACTTTTTAAAAATTAATAAAATGCAAAATAATTCTACTTTTTATACTGCTAAAAGATGCATGACATATGTTACGTTATATTTCAAATAGTTACTGTATTTTGAAATAATTCCGAATGAAATATGGCTTCTAGAAGTTGTAGAAATTCGGCTGATCTGTTCTGTTACGTGTGCGGATATTTTACAGATCGTGTTCACCAGAAAAACTTTACACCATTGCTAAAGAAAGCATATGAACTTTATTTCGATTCGAAAGTTGATGATGCAAATAAATCTTGGAAGCCAAATGCAGTTTGTTCGACTTGTGAAAATACATTGGCAGGTTGGTTACGAAAATCGCCGAAGCATAAGTCGATGCCTTTTGGAGTGCCAGTAATATGGCGTGAACCGACAAATCACGCTACTGATTGTTACTTCTGCTTGACAAATATCTATGGTTTCACTTTTAAAACTAGAAAGTCTGTGGTTTATCCAAATATTGAATTGGTTTCGAAACCAGTGCCTCATGATCCAATCACGTGTCCGATCCCAGTTCCACCAGAACAATATCCGTTGGACGTGAATGAACCATCAGAAAGTGATAGTTTACCTGCTTTAGAAACTAATTCTGACTCGGATTATATACCGGTGAATGATGGTGTTCACTTAATTAACCATTCAAAACTTTCAGATCTAATACGTGATCTCGCTCTCACCAAAGGACAAGCGGAATTACTCGGTTCGCGACTCAAAGAATGGAATCTTTTAGCGCCCAATACTCCGATATCTAAATTTCGTCATAGACACAGAGAACGTGTTCAATACTTTGAGATGGATGATGATATTTGCTATTGCAAAGATGTAAAAGGTCTAATGGTGCACCTCGGTCATGAGCACATAGTCAACGAATGGCGACTTTTCATCGACTCTTCCAAGACTAGTCTAAAAGCCGTGTTATTGCATAATGGAAATTTATTTTCATCAATTCCAGTAGCCTACTCTGTTCATATGAAAGAAACTTATGACAATATGGCTATACTTTTGGCAAAAATAAAGTACAATGACTACCAATGGCGGATTTGTGGAGACCTAAAGGTCATTGCAATTCTCACAGGCATGCAGACTGGGTATACTAAATTTTGTTGCTTCCTATGTGAATGGGACAGCTGCAACAGACAGGAACATTATGCAAGAAAGGTGTGGCCTATCAGGGATCATATGCAGCTCGGGCATAAAAATGTAATACACGAGCCATTAGTTAACAAAGACAGCATCATTTTACCACCGTTACATATAAAGTTGGGGCTCATGAAGTGTTTCGTAAAAGCGTTAGTGAAAACGAGCAAAGCTTTCACTTATCTTCGAGAAAAGTTTCCGCAAATTAGCGATGCAAAGATAAAGGAAGGTATCTTTGTAGGACCTCAGATTAGGAAAGTTATTGCAGACAAACAATTCGAGAACTTGTTACATGGTAGTGAACTTCGCGCATTGATGGCATTCAAATCGATCGTCGATAACTTTCTGGGAAATCACAAATCTGTCGACTATGTGCATATTGTTAAGTAGTGCATAGATGCATACAGAATTATGGGCTGTAACATGTCCCTCAAAATCCATTTGCTCGATTCGCATCTTGACTTTTCCCCCTGACAACCTTGGCGAAGTCAGCGATGAACATGGAGAACGATTCCATCAAGATATCGCCGTAATGGAGTCACGTTATCATGGACGGTGGAGTGTGACCATGCTTGCCGATTATTGTTGGATGCTTCATCGCGATGTACCACATGCCATTCACCGACGAAAGTCGACTGCAAAGAAATTCAAGCCTACATAACTGTTATACTTCTTGTACAAATGATGTTGTAATACTGTATGCGTTGTTAAAAAACTTCAATAGCGTATTTCTAGAGATCCCGACCTGATAGAGAAAAACGGTTTGCAGATTTAAAAACAGCGCATTAAAATTGACCAGAAAAACATAGAAATGTTAGAGAAAGAAAAAAAAGTTTTTTTTTGTTAGTCAGTGTAATCAGAATAATGATAAAAAAGACTCCAACAGTGTAGCAAATTCCGCTTTCGATTTTGCTAGAGCATCTGAGTGTTCGCAATGCAAAACATTATTCGATCCAACCACAGTTTCTACTTTAAGCTGCGGTCACCCGCTTCCCGCTCTCCATGCGTCAATTGCGCATAATGGAAGGGGTGCTCTTGTCTTTAATAGGGGCCTAATAGATGGTACTCCGGAATCAATTCTTTTCGACTCGGGGTGCACTACCATTGGAGTGAGGCAATCACTCGTAAATCCTTCTCGAGCTACAGGCAATATAGTCAAATGTGTAACATTTGGTGGCACATTGGAGAAGTACTCCACTGCCATTATCAATATTGCTACGCCTTTCTTTACAGGAGAGGTGCAAGCATGTCTCTTGCCGAATCCGATCGCTGATCTTATCATCGGTCGCATTCATGGAGTGAAAGAATGCACTCCACAGCAAATTTCTAATTGGGAAAATGTTAATATGCAATCTGCTAATGCAGTAATCACTAGGGCTCAAGCTCTTAATATGCCACAATCTTCACATTCTGAAGATAATGATGCGCAGATCCAAGATGATCCCTTGGGGATTTCCCACGATTCCTTTATCAAACAGCAGGAAGATGATCCTACTCTAAAGAAATTCTTTACTCTGGCAACAAAAGGTGATCCGAATAAGGATACTAATCGTAAATCTTGGATTACGATGAAGAATGGCGTACTTGTACGTATGGTACAAGACTCCGCTAAGTCCATTCATTCTCAAATCCTTGTGCCTCAAAATATGAGAGTTAAAATCTTACAGCACGCTCATGATTCGCAGTGTGCTGGACATATGGGTTTTTCCCGTACTAAAGCTAGAGTTCTTCAATCTTTCTTTTGGCCTGCTGTGAATAAGGACATACGAATCTATTGTCGATCTTGTAAAGTATGTCAAGAGATTAAATCCAGAGGTCCACGCCATGATGCACCTATTCAGGCTGCAGACATTCCCATTCGGCCATTTCAAAAAATGGCGATAGACATCATTGGTCCATTTAAGATTAAGTCTGCGAGTAGAGACCAATGTATTTTGACGCGTGTTGATAGGGGCACACGTTGGCCGGAGGCTGTTCCTCTAAAGAGCATAACTACTGCTGATGTCGCAGATGCTCTTTGGTTAATATTTTCTCGTCTAGGATTTCCAGCAGAAATATTATCCGACCATGGTACCCAACTCATATCGGATACCATGTCTCAAGTAATGTCGACTCTGAAGATAGAGAGATCGCTGAGTAGTATTTATCATCCTATGTCCAATGGGATGGTGGAACGTTTGAATAGAACTCTGAAAAACCTACTAGGTAAGATAACAGAAGATCATCCTCAGGATTGGGATAGGGTTTTACCCGCGGCTCTCTTTGCATATAGAGAGGTCGCCAACGAACATACAGGATTTTCTCCCTTTGAACTTGTCTTTGGCGCGAAACCGCGAGGTCCTATGTCCTTACTTCATGATCTTATAACTGCTGATAATATTGTCGATGACACAAAATCCTCTTATGAATATGTCATCGCACTTAGACACAAGATTATTGAAGCATGCCAATTGGCAACTGCTTCTTCTGAATTTGCGAAACAGAAGGCAAGGGAATTTGCCAATAAAAAGAGATGTTTGCGTCAACTTTGTCCAGGTGACAAAGCATTTGTCTTGCTACCTTGTAGGGAAAATAGACTTCTCATTTCTTGGAAAGGTCCGTACGATATAATATCAAAAGTTTCCGATGTTGACTATATCGTCGATATTGACGGGAAGCGTAAAACCTTCCACATCAACATGCTCACGGAATTCCATGAACGTCCTGATTATTTACAACCTGTTTTCCAGGCAACGGACGATTTTCCAGTCCAACATGGACAGTACTCATCTCTGTCAGTAATACAGGATGAGGAAACGAGTTTCTCGGATGTAAATTTACCTTTTCCAATGATTCCTCTTCACTCTAATGAATCATGGAAAGATGTTGCAATTTCTCCAGAATTATCTCCAGGAGAGCAGAAACAAGTTTCTACTATGTTAGAACAATTTCAGGATGTCCTTACTGACATTCCTGGTCAAACGGATGCCATTCAACATGACATTATTCTTACTGACCATAGTCCTATAAGAGTCAGACCGTATCCTATCCCGATACATTTTCAAGCACAGGTAGAGAAAGAGTTAGATGAGATGATAGAGTTAAAAATTATTGAACCATCCACATCAGCATATTCTTCGCCGATGGTTATAGTACGGAAAAAAGACAATAACATACGTCTTTGCGTGGATTATCGCAAATTGAATCAAGTGACTAAATTCGATGCTGAACCTATGCCTTTACTAGAAGAGCTACTTACGAGACTATCGAATTCTCACTTCTTTACTAAACTCGATTTGTCTAAGGGATATTGGCAAGTTCCACTATCCGAACACGCCAAACCGTTTACTGCTTTTTCGACGCCTAGGGGTCTATTCCAATGGAATTTCATGCCTTTCGGTCTTATGACCGCCCCTGCTACATTTGTACGCATGATGCGTCGAATCCTATCTCATCGCTCAGATGTCATTGCGTATCTTGATGACATCTGTCTTTTCAGTGATACTTGGAACGATCACTATAATGGTATAAATGAACTATTGTCTATCTTACGCGAGCATAACCTGACAGCGAAACCATCGAAAGCATGTATTGGTTTTAGCGAAATATCTTTCTTAGGACACCGTGTTGGTCATGGGTTCCTAAAAACAGAAGACCATAATACAAGTAAGATACTTAACATTTCTATTCCTAAGACTAAAAAGCAAGTACGAAGTCTCTTAGGTCTAATACAATTTTATGGACGATTCATCCCGAATCTGTCCTCCATTATGTCACCTCTTTCTTCCTTGCTAAAGAAATGGTCTCCTAATGTAGTCCATTGGACTCAAGAATGTCAATCCTCTTTGGATAAGGTTAAAACTATGTTTTCTACTTCACCTATCCTAGTATTGCCTTCTAAGGATAAGACATTTATTCTTCGTAGTGACGCTTCATCCACCGGGATTGGAGCTGCACTAATGCAAGAGTACTCTGGAACTCTGCATCCTGTGATGTATATTTCTCGGAAATTAAATGCCGCAGAGAAGAATTACTCGGTCCTAGACCGTGAATTATTGGCTATGGTTTGGTCAATCCTTAAACTGCAAAGATTTCTTCTGGGCGCGCATTTCATTGTGGAAACTGACCAGAAAGCTCTTACGGCTATTCAGAGTAAAAATCTGAAGAGTGCGAGATCAACGCGATACGCGATTGCTCTACAGCCATTTCATTTTTCGGTGCGAGCTATCCGTGGGTCAGAAAATGTGATGGCAGATATTTTGTCTAGATGCCCACATGATTCATAACTGTTATACAACTTTGATACAGTTGTTTCTATGTTGAAATGTGTACACATATGTAATATATCATATATTGATTGTAACACTACTTAGCGGTTCATTGATATTTATTCACCGCTGATCTTTCAATGTTTTTCGTCTTTGATGATCATGATGTTAAGATATCTTAGATGAAATTTATGTATAAACTAATGTGGAAATTGGGTCATTGCTAATATTGTAGTATGCGTTGGTGACACCTCTCTGGAAATATTTTATGACCTTAGAGAAGTACCTTCTCTAAGGTCATAAAACTTATGCTTATCATCTGCGCATTGTATTGGTGCGTTGTGAGCCTATTGTATGTTGCTCCTAGATGTGTTTCAAAAAAAAAAATGTACCATTTTTTTTTTTTTTTTTTTTCCCGAGGGGTGTGGTAATCTGTTGCGTGCATATTTTGACGCCCATTTTACAAAAATCGATATGGCTATTTAATATGAAAAAAATATAGACATTCATTCATTTGTGTATGAAAATGCTGTCTATGGTAAAAGCGAGAGAATCCATGTTTGATTCACACTTTTGATTATAGGAGTAATCGTTCTGGATATTGATCCAGCGCAAGGATATTGCGCTTACGTTTGTACTTATTTTTTAGGGCCAGAAAATATATTAATTTGCTTATTGTGTTTATGGCCTGAATTCATATGTATTACATATTATTAGTACAAGTAGAATCAGTCCTATATTGTATATTTTGGATGGGTAGGAGGGACTAGATTCTTATTATTCCGGTCTAGCGGAAGTATGAGTTGTCTTGACAAGTCGTGATGAGTTCCGATGTACCGTGATAATGGCGGGTACGCATTTTTCAAAGGGCTGGTAGATTCTTAAGGAAATACGATTCATGGAGTGGTTTTCTTCTAAAGGAGATGGTATCTCTACTATAGTTTATGTTAGAGACTCTCCTAAGGTACGGTACAATGTATAATTCGGACTCCATGTATTGCCAGACCCTATTTTGATGATCTCATGTCGATTCGACCTAGATGGAACATTGTGCTTCGTATCGCTAGGGTCGTGTTTTGTATCGACAAAGATGACAGACTTTCCTGCAGCGGTTATGGCTACGTGAATTAACCTGATCACCGTAGAGCTGTATGGGAACATTTATGAAATCATTTATATACCCATTATAAATTAACTCTGGCTTATATTCTCCTTCCTATGAATGAGTGAACGACAACTCAGGGAGGCAGCCATGTTAGATTTCGGTCATCATATGTTTTGATCACTGCCAAGAGAACAGATTATTTATCCTATTATCGGACAGTGACAGGGAGATCTCAATCTTGCTAGAAACCCCCTCTTTCGTGGTTTCATAATATATGCTACAAACTATGGACGTCAAGTAACTTTAGTTATTTACCGATCTGCCTTCACTGACGCGTTTAGTCAGATAGGGGGATGCGGCCATAATATATCATGACATTGAACTTTTGATGTACTGCCCATTATTTCTGAATGTGTCATGACTTCAGATCTGCTATGTATACCTACAAATTGATATGTCAACATACCATGATGTACTCGTATGTCCCAGTGTGTACGTCTGAATAAATTGAGTAACAAAGATTCCAGCAGTCTGCATTGGTGCCTTGTAGACACATGTGTATGAGTGGTTATATTGGTCAGCACACGAACAGTACACCATTCGCGGTAATCACACTCTACACTTCTACTTCATACATACACCATCCTGCGTCGGTTGGAGTGACCAAGTTTAGGGCCTGCTTCCCCTGGAGCCTTTGCCTTCCCTAACTCAGGACTAGGGTGAGTTACCCATTTACAGCTGGGTAGACTGGAGCATGCCTGATCTCAACAACACACCACTCTTCCTTACAGAGCATACAGACTGACACTTCATTAGAGTGGAAAGAAGAAAGGAAACTTTACAGGAGGGTCCCTACGTCATATTGGAAAAACTTTCCAGGACCAATTATAAGATTGACAAGAAAGGAAAGGAGAAGATATATCATGTCAACCTTCTTAAAAAGTATTATGACAGGGAAGCATCAGAAGTTGCACATATCATGACCCTATCCATTGCAACAGAAATGCAGGATGAACCAATTTCTTCCATGGAATACCCCCTAAAAACTACAGAAAGTTATGCTCAGGTTAATGTAAGTGAACATTTAACTCTTCATATTCATAACCCTCCACTCCCAAAGGAGCATAGGCCTTCAACAAACACATGCCAAGTCCTCCTGTCACGTGCCATCATCTCAAGTTCTTTCCATGTTCTCCTCATCATTTTCACCTCTGTTTCCAACTGTCTTCTCCATGTACTTCTTGGTCTTCCTCTGCCTCTCTTGCCGTGGGGGTTCCAGAACAAGGACTGCCTTGTATTGCTATCAACAGGTTTCCTCAGTGTGTGTCCTATCCATCGCCATCGTCTTCTTCTCATCTCTTGTTCCACTGGCACTTGTCCAGTTCTTGTCATCAGTTCCACATTGGTAACCTTGTCATACCATTTTAATCCCTCTATTCTACGCAAGCACCCATTTATGAAAGTCTGTAGCTTTTTGGTTGTTGTCTTTGTTGTTCTCCATGTCTCCGAGCCATACAATAGGACTGACTTCACATTTGATTTAACTCTTGAGCAGAGGAAAAAGGTTCAGGAGGTGTTAGAAATCCATGCTGATGTACTCACAGATAAGCCGGGGTGTACTAATCTGTTAGAGTATGACATGACGATTACTGACCCTACACCAGGTTGTATGCGGACATACCCTATACCTTATGCTAAAGGACAGGCACTCAAGGATGAGATTGATTATCTCTTAAAAGAGAAAATTATTTCAAAGTCTGAATCTCCCTACAGCTCAAGCGTGGTGCTATTAAGGAAGCCTAGTGGTGAACACAGGTTATGCATTGATTATAGGAAACTAAATGCTATCACTGAATCTCAGGTAGACCCATTACCTGACACCAATCAGTTGTTTGCTACATTGAGAAAGGCTCGGTATTTTTCAAAAGTAGATCTAAGCAAGGGATACTACCAAATACCAGTAAAACCAGAAGTTAGGAAACTGTTAGCCTTTAGTACACCGGATGGACATTACGAGTTCAATGTACTCCCATTTGGTTTAAAGAATGCTCCAAGTATCTTCACCAGAATGATGAGGAAATTGTTGGAACCATTACAACATCCTCATATCACCAACTTCATGGATGATATTCTGATTGCTACCACTACCTTCGAGGAACACGTAGTAGCACTCGCCATGTTGTTGGATAGACTGAGAGAAACGGGATTGACAGCACGTCCAACTAAGTGTCATATTGGATGTGAGACATTGGATTTTTGTAGGTCACACTATCTCTAGAGGGCAAAATGGTCTCCGGACCCAAAGAATGTAGAGAAAATGAGAAAAGCACCAAGACCACAAACTAAGAAGGATGTAAGATCCTTTGTGTCATGTCACTGTGCGGGTTTTATCAGAAATACCAAAAACCACCACCACCAAATATACCCCATTTAACTCATTATGCGCGCCATTAACCGACTTATAAAACCAAAAAAAAAAAAAAGGTCAGGCCATCCGAATAAAATACAATGGACTGCGGAGTGTGAACAGGCTTATACAGAGTTGAAAAATAAGCTGACAAATAACCTATCCTTGCCCTTCCCGATCTCACACAAGAATTCGTACTAAGAACGGATGCTAGCAATGTAGGCATCGGAGCAACATTACTACAGCGGGCAGACACACCGCCACACATGCTATTTACCAATAGCTTTTGCCAGTAAAAGAAAGTTAAATACAGTTGAAAGAAATTATTATTCTACCGTTGAACGTGAATGCCTCGCTTTGGTCTGGTCGATCAACAAATTCGCCCCTTTTCTTTACGGGAAACACTTCATTGTGGAAAGTGATCACCAGCCTTTGATGTTTTTTGCAGTGTCCTAAAAAAAATTTAAATTCACGACTTCTAAGTGGAGTTTTTTACTGTTATCTCCTTATTCGTTCAATGTGAGGTACATACCAGGAGGTGACAATCTTGGACCCGAATTTTTAAGTAGGCATCCTCTCAAAGGAGATATAGAGAAACAGAAAATTAAGGAGGAAACTGCAGCATGTTGTTACCAAAAAGTTAACCGTGCGGGCACTGTTTTAAAGAAGAGGGCTCTGTAGCGAGATTTGGTAAACACTTGCTTGGTTGTAGCGCGACACGCCCACGCGACACCCACACACACACAGCGCAGTAATAACACTCGGCGGATCTTGCTTTGAGTTGTCGTAGACAGCGGAAATGTGAATTACGGTTTAGCTTGGAACGGTATTTGCAAGAATGAGGAAATAGCTATATGGGAATGTATGGCCGACTTTAAAAGTATGCATTTACTGGACATTAAATTATTCACTACAGGAGAACGCATGGTTGGAATAATATTAAATAAATATAACTCAACAAAGGAGATAGGCTAGGAATAATATCCAAAAGGATATTTATTCAAATATAAATAGTTTTTTAAAGATAATTAATATTTTTCAACCTTCATCACCATCGCGCTAAAAGTTAGCTAATAATCTTTAAAAATTTTATTACATTAACAAGCCTCAACGGATTTTGAATAAAAACTTATATGGAATGAAAGCCTTATATGGGGAAAAGGGAATGATACATAGGAAGGACGGACGAAGAATGTTGTGTAGTGTGTAGTGAACAGAAGAGAAAAACGAGTACAGGAAAAACACAGATTGCTTCAAATCGCCTCAAATCAAGAGATGGAAACTAAAAATCTATTGGGGGAATTTTGTAGGTGCTTTCTCGTACGGGCGGAGAGGACGGAAATATAAGGACAGAAGGGGCCGCGTAGAAAATCACACACACCCAAACCCATAAGCCAGAGAGTGAGAACTGGAAGACAGCATCTGCAAGGAAAAGTTTTATTTTCACTCCGCTGCATGCAGGCAGATTAAATTAAGACAATACAGTCTCTCCGTGTGCTTATTAATCCTATCCTGCTGACTGGACAGCAAACAGTAGCCCAGAGGTTGAAGATCCTGCTAACTGGACAGCAAACAGTGTCCCGGACGTCTAAGATCCTGCATACTGGACAGCGAACAGTAGCCCAGAAGTCGAAAATCCTGCTAACTGGTCAGCTAATTGCCCAGAGATGGAAGATCCTGCTAATTGGACAGTAAACAGTAGACCAGAAGTGGAACAATTCTGCTAACTGAAACAGCAAAAGCCCAGAGGCGTGAAGACCGTGCTAACCTGAACAGCACCCCAAAAGCCTCGAGGTTGAAGATCCTGCTAACTGGACAGCAAACAATAGCCCGGAGGTCTAAGATCCTGCTTTCTGGACACCAAACAGTAGCCCAGAGGTCAAAGGTCTTGCTAACTGGACAGCAAACAGTAGACCAGAGGTCGAAGATCCTGTTAACTGGAGAAGAAACGATAGCCCAGAGGTCGAAGATCCTGCTAACGTGACAGCAAACCAAAATGTAGACCAGAAGTGGAAGATCCTGTTAACTGGAAAGCAAACAGTAGACCAGAGGTCGAAGATCCTGTTAACTGGAAGCAAACAGTTGAGAACAGAGGTTTCGAAGTACTGCGAAATGGGGAATGCAAACCAATTGCCAGATTTGAAAGATCCTGCTAACTGGACAGCAAATTGTAGGACCAGAAGTGGTGATCCTGTAACTTAGACCTGAACACAGCAGGCCAAGAGGTCTCGTAGATCTTCTATGGACAGCAAAACAGTACCCCAGAGGTCGAGATCTTGTTTTTGGACAGCAATCAGCCATGGGTCGAAGTTCTGCTAACTGGACAGCAAAACAGTTTAGCAGAGTGTGGTAGTGATCCTGCAATAACTTGGAATGCAAACTTTAGACCAGAAGTGGAAGATGTGCTAAGTGGGACAGCCAATCAGTAGCCCAGTGTGCAGAGATCATGCTAACTGGACAGCAAAAACAGTAGGCCAGAGGTCGAAAGTTTCTGCTAAGTGACAGCAAACGAACAGAGTGAAGATCCTGCTTTACTGGAGTGTTAAACAGGAGATCAGAGTTGGAAGATCTTTCTAAATGGACAGCAAATCAGTACTCAGTGGTCGAAGATCATGCCTAAAGCTGACAGCAAAAGTAGGACAAGCGCTCAAAGGTTCTTCTACTGGACAGCAAACGTAGCACAGGGGTTTATTATTTCTGCTACTGCGACAGCAAACTGTAGCCGAGAGGTTGGAAGATCCTGCTAATGGACAGCAAATAGTAAACAGGGTGAAGGACCCTGCTAAATGGACAGAAAAGTAGCCTGCAGGTGAAGATCTGCTAATAGACAGCAAACAGCAGGCCCAGAGGTCGAAGATCCTATAAACTGGACAGCAAACAGTAGACAGAGGTCGACGATCCTGTTAACTGGACAGCAAACAGCTAGGCCAGCGGTCGAAGATCTGCTAAAAGAACAGAAATAGTAGCCCAGACTGTCGAAGATCCTGCTAACTGGAGAGAACACAGTAGGAACTGGTCGAAGATCTCTTAATGGACCAGCAAACAGCAGAACAGAGGTGAGATTCCTGTTAACTGGACAGCAAACAGTAGTCAGGAGGTCGAAGAACCAGCAAACTGAACAGTAACCATAGCCAGAGGTACAGAAGGATCCTGGCTTAAGCTGGACAACAATTGTAGACCTCGGTTTTCGAGATCAGATCAATCGGAACAGCATAAGTAGCAGAGTTTTGAAGTACTTGTAACTGAAGCATTATCGTTCCAGAGGTTAAAGTTCTGGTATGGACAGCAAACAGTAAACTCAGGGTCGATAAGATCCTTTAAAGTGGAAAAAAAAAGAAAAAACCCGAAAACAGTAGCCCTAATTGTTTTTCGAATGACCTTCTAAACTGGTCATCAAACAGTAAGCCCAGTAGGTCAATAAGATCCTGCTAATTTGGACATTGCAAACAGCTAGCACAAGGATCATGTAGGAAGATCCTGCTCTCAGAATCGACAACAAAACAAATAGCCATGTGGTGGAAGATCCTGCATAATGGTCACAGCTCAACATTTTAAGCCAAGAGGATCGACGATCTGCTAATTAGGGACAGTGAACAAAACTGTAGCTCCAGAGGTCTCTCATTTAAGATCCTGCTAAACTGGTAGCAAACGTAGCCAGATGTCGAATGATTCTGACGTAACTGGAAATCAAACAGTAGCACAGAGGTCGAACGATTAGTTATCTGACCGAAAGCCAAGTAGTCAGAAGGGAATCTTCTCTATTAACTGGAGCAGCAAACAGTAGCCAGAGGTGGGTAAGTAGATGCTGCTAACTGGACAGCAAACGTAGCCCAGAGGCTGGAAGATCGTGTCTAACTGGACAGCTAAACTGTTGCTCAGATGTCGAAGATCCTGCTACAACTACAGTCAGAATCAGTAGCTACAAGCAAGCACAGGAGCTAGCAGTCCTGCTAAGCATAAACAGTACCCAGAAGTCGAAGATCTTCTAATGGACAGCAACAGTAGACAAAGAGGACGTCAAGATCCTAGACTAACTGGTCCCAAAGAAGTAGCCACAGAGGGTCCGAAGATCCTTCATAAGTGGTCAGACAACATGCATAGACGGACTTGAAGATCTCTGCTAATTGGACAGCAACAGGGTAGCCCAGAGGGTCAGAAAAATCTTGCTAACTGGAGTTCAGCAAAACAGTATCCCAGAGGTCGGAAGATCCTGCTAAACTGGAAAGCAAACAGCCCAGAGTGTCGAAAGATCTGCTTTACTGCACAGCAAACAATAGTCCACAGAGCTCAAAGATCCTGCTAACTGGACAGCAAAAGTAGACCATGGGTCGAAAGAGATCTGTAATGGCTAGGAAAACAGTAGAAGAGCTGTAAGATCTGCTAATTGGACAGAGACAGAAGCCAGCGGTCGAGGTTCTGTAAGGAACAGCAAACAGCCAAAGATGGGAAAAAGTGTAATGGACAGCAACAGTAGTACAGCTGGTGGAAGGTCTCTGCTAATGGACGAAACAGTCGTAGGGGTCCGAAGATAGTACTCTGGAGGACAAATGTAGTTGAGGGTTTCGTAAAATTATGCTAAAAGGACAGCCTGAAGAGAATTGGTCTGAAGATCTGTTAATGGAAGCAAACAGTAGACCAGAGGTCGATGATTCTGCTTACGGGCCCCCCCGGACAGCAAACAGTAGCTAGAGGTCGAATAATTCTTTAAAGGACAGCAAACAGTGAGAAGAGGTGAAGTTTCTGCTAACTGGAGAGCAAAACAGTAGCCCAGAGGTAAAACGATCATGCTAAACTGAAAAACAGGCAAAAAGTAACCCAGTAGTGGACGATCACTGCTAACTGTACAGCAAACCCGTAGACCAGAAGTGGTCAAAGGGGCTGGTAACTGACAGCAAACAGTAGCCCACAGGTCGATAGATTCTGCTAAATGGAAAACAAACTGAAGGCCAGAGGTCAAAGGATCCTGACTAATAAACAGCAACAGTAGCACCAGATGTTCGAAGATCCAGCTATACTGTTACTGCAACACAGTAGCCCACAGGTTCAAGGATCATGCTAAATCTGGACAGCAAACAATAGCCCAGAAGTTAAAGATCCTGCTGACTGGACAGCAATCAGTAGCGCAGAGGTCAAATGTCCGGTTAACTGGACAGCAAACAGTAGACCAGAGATCGGAGATCATGTTAACTGGGCAGAAAATAGCCCAGAGTTGGAAGATCCTGCTAACTGGACAGCAAACAGTAGAGTAGAGGACCAAGATCCTGCAAACAACTGGCCAGTAAACAGTAGCCCAGAGGTCGAAGATCCTGTCTACTGGCAGCATAACGGACAGAGGAGGAGATCGTTCTAACTGGGACAGAAAAAACGGTAGAGAAGTGGAAGATCCTGCTACTAGACAGAAAACAGCAGCCAGAGTCGAAGATTCTAAACTGGACAGCAAACAGTAGCCTGCGAGGTCGAATCCTGTATTGGACAGCAAAAAAGCCCATGGTCGAAGTTTCCTGCTAACTGGTACAGCAAAACAGTAGCCCAGAAGTGTAGATCTGTAACTTGGAAATGAAACTGTATACAGCAGGGAAGTTGCTGCTAAGTGGACAGCAAAACAGTAGCCCAATATTTCATCTACATATACTTTTAAACCCCCCTTTACATCCCCCTCACTTCAGACTTCCTCACTTCA